>JAWNNL010000701.1:0-600000 GCA_035045005.1 Liodrosophila aerea
TATTGGATATAATGGATATATTATATACATTGGATATATTATATTAATTTAAACTATTTTATATATGTAGTTATATTTATTTATATTTTCTGTTATTTACTTATTCCTTTTACATATTATATATCGGATATATTGTCTTAATTTAGACTATTTTAAATTCACCAAAATGTAGTTATTTTTATTTACAGTTTCTCTTATTTAGTCTTTCCACTTTACGTACTAGCATAACGCTCTAGGGGTTAACCAGATTCCCATCCATTTTGGCCACTGAAACTCCATGCATAAGTCATGGGGCAAACTTAAATGCCAAGAATGGGTTCCAATCAATATGCCCCACAGACCGCAGTGCACAACTCCAAAACAACATGGAGCCAAACGCAGCGATAATGTTGCTGCGGTGCGCAGAACAACAACAGCAGCAAGCAGGGACAGCAGCAACACCAGCAACAACAACTACATACTGCAAAAACCGCAACAGCAGAGACAAGCGCGATGGAGTCTCGAGCAAAGGACATTCAGACTGCGTCGCAAAACAAGCAGAAATTCAGGAAGAAGAAGAGTGTAGTGGTACTGGTGGAAGAAGAAGCTGCACAAACGATAGAGGAAGCAATAATTTAATTCTGCATTGCAAATGCAAGCAAATTTTGTTTGAGCCGCAGAGCAAAAACTTAAACCGCGACAACAAAGCAAAAAAAAAAGTACTGTAAAACGCCGCGAAAGACAAAACCAAAACGCATAGCCGAAGGCAGCGCAGCGCAGCGCAACGCAGAAGGAGCAACTTTTGTGGGTAGTACAAGAAGAAGAAGAAGGAGAAGGAGAAAAAAATAATAGAGAGCGAGTGTTTATTTTATAGCCGCCACAGAGTTGGCTTCACTCGATTCCCGGTTCTTCTTAGCTGACAATTCTCAGTTCTCAGTTCCCATTTCCCGGGGACATAGTCAAACGTTTTGCCGTTGCAGTCATCCCCATTCCACTGCTCCAAATTCAACGCGACGCGTCAGTCTGTTATTATTGAGGAATTATTACGCGGAGAGGCAACAGAAGTTGCCAATGCCGGCGACATCCCGCTAGACGACTAATAGCGCAAAGCCACCCCCCTCCCACTCCCCACTGGCATCCTTGTTGTTGCTGCTGTTGTGTTTTTGTTTTTTAGATTTATATGTATATGTATTTGCGCATAAAAAGCGAGTGTAAAAGTTTTGCATATTCATGGCGCTTTAAATGTCGTCGCCAGCGTCGACGCCGTCTGAAGTGCAGCAGCAGCAGCAGCGACCACAAAGGCAACTAGCAATAATGGCAACAACAACAACAACAACAGCAGCAATACAAACTTTAAAAATACTCTATTAAATAAGTTAGCACTGTTGCTATGTGCGTAACATTTAGCATAAAATAGAAAAATGATGACTCACCACAAATATTTATATTAGAACACCAACTCTCGAGTATAGTTTTCACTTCAATAAAAATATTTTCACGCACTGGCTGCATAATTGCCTTTTTCAAAACTTAAATGTACTTAAGTACACTGTTGCCAAACTAAAATATACAAATTCACCAAAAATCACAGCAACACTACCGCTTTGGTGCAAAAACACCTTGTGTGGCAACCGTGTAACAACTCAGCAACTGAGCTTGCAGTTGTTTTCTCCCCTTCTCCAGTGATCCGGAAACCGTTGTCTGGCGTTGCCACCTTTGAAAATTAGACTATTGCTTCAATACTCAAGTAAATCAATTATGTAAAACTTAACTAAAATAATTCATATATTTTGCAGTACATAATATTAAATAATGTTAGTTAGTTTTAATACTAAATAAACATATTAAAACCTAAAAAAAAATGTAATACAATTTTAAATTAGGGTATTCAACTTTCAACTTCTGGCAACAGCGAATAAATGCCATATTTTTTGTGCAATTATTTGCAGCAGCTGCTAAGGAAGAAAAGAGAAAAACTTGCAGTGAGCAAAAGAGAGAGCGCAGCAAAAAAGTACAACAAAAAAGTAATAACATCAACCATAAAAGTAGCAACATCAGTTGGCAGCTGCAAGCAAAACGCCGCGACAGACTTACAGATAGACACACATACATACACACACACATATGCACATATAGCAGACCATCACAGACATATTGTGTCTGTAAAACTTTGCTGACAGCAACAACAACAACAACAAGGAAAAGAACAAGAAGACAAAAGGGACAACAACAAGGAGAAAGTGTTAGAGTCAAGCGTAGTACGTAGTACGAGTGACTTGGGCAATTCGCGGCTAAAAAGCGCGCAATGAAGCGCATGTGAAAACAATGAGATTATTGGATAAATTTATGTGCGCTCTATGAAGTGAGAAGCGGGACCCGGGACCCCACCCTCGTCTCTGGCGCAATTTGCCATGGTAATTGTCGGCATGTCAGCACATTAAACGGCCATAAAACTCCGGCAAATGCCGCCCTGGTTAGGGCTGGGCAAATCAAAGCAAAACTTGTCGTACGTCGGCAAAAAGTTTTCTAATTTATGGTCACATGGAATGCAACAGTTAAGCGCCTGCGGCCCTTTTGAACTCTCTGTGTGTCCGTGTCGACCTCGCAGACCCAGTTTTACATGCAAGGTGTGCAGGTTCACCTGCGAAAGTTGCTCTAAAATTTATCATGACACTAATGAGCATGAAATGGGACAAGGTTTATTAAATTTCCTTTTTAAAATGCGCACATGGCAAGTTGCCCACGGAAGATGCGCTACGATGCAGTAAACAGCCTGGACAAGCTCCTCTTTCTTTTTTCTTTCACTTGTCTTCTTCTTTTTTTTCGCTCATCATTCTCAGGGCTGGGGAAGCTGTGGCGCCATTGCGACTTTAACACCCTTTTGCCGGCTATCGACTGCCCAAGCGTAACTCCGCCGCCGCCCACTGGAGCAGCTGTCCCCGGGTAGCAAAATGAAAAATGTCCACAAGTGCGAAAATGAATCTGCCCCATGTTGCAATTTATTATGCCAACATAATAAATATTATATACAGTTGCCCTGTCAGAGACGCCACGGACGCCACCGCCCAGCCAACTGGCCAACTGACTAGGGAGCCCGCCATAGTTTGAGAATTTGAGCCAGGGACGGGCAGTCAGGGTAGGGAATGTCGCCTTGCGACAGTTTGAGAAATGTTTGGCAACCCGGGAAGGGCAACCCACACCTTTGTTTAATTGTGGCAAAAGGAGAGCAAACTTAGTTCCCGTTTAGCCACAAGTAAATAACGTAATAAAGTGGGCTAAATAAAATATGCCCAATCAAGTAATACATAAAGTAAAGCACAAATATATAATCAAATATTATCAAAGTGAATATCTTAAGTACTTTTTTCACAATTACTCCCATCAATATTTAAACATAGCAAAGTGTCTTAGGCCTGGCTCTAATCAGTTGGCAAATTTATCAAGAGACTCTTCCCCAGAGATATGTACATCTCTAAGTTTTGATTAACATCTAACTCGACAGTAAATAAATTTCATTTGTAGTGGTAGCTCTCTCATTTGTATTTGCTTATTCTCTATTCTGTTACCCCCGAGTATAGCTAGATTTTTGTTACACGCACCCATAAATAAATCATTCAAATTGTCAACACGAATTTATTTGCGTTGCCTTAAGTTTCTTGCGGTTCCCCAAACGGAAATGAACCACATGCTTGTCTGTGTGTGTGAGGGGGGAGGGGCAACAGAGTGATATTGAGCGGTTTGAGGCATCATAGCATTGTGCTTTTGTCAGGCATGTCAAGTTGCTGCTGCAATCCAGCTAGTGTATGTGTGGAGTCTGTGTGTGTGTGCTACGACTACTAGTATAACAATTTGCGTGTATCGTCGCCTTGGTCGCCTGTGTGCTGCGGCAAGCAGCTTAGTTACTTGTGGGAATACTCTATCTAAAGGTATAACTGTTCATACAGTGGGGAAAATCTGATAGTTATTAGACGTTTCAAACTTTATTAACAAAAATATAACCAAAATTAATAAATAAAATATATATAATTCAACCTAATTTTAATAATTAACTTGCATAGGGAATTATAAAATATTTATATTGATTAACTGAGTATTAATATAAAACTCAATTATGCATTTAAATAAGTTGTTTAAAATCAAATATTCTTAATTTTTGGTTAAATATTAAAACTGATCTTTGATTTTATTTATAATTATCACGATAAATGTCATTACCTTTAATTTAAATGTGTTTATATTTATTCAAATTAATTTTTTACTTTTCAGTTGATTTCAAATAATTTCAATAGATTTTCCTTATCATTATAATCAAATTTAATTTAATTACACTTTTATTATTATACAAATTTTATAATTTATATAAATAAAATTTTGAATACATTCTTAATACTGCTGGCGTAGTGTATCACTGCTTCGTTGTTTGTTGAAATATTTTTAACTTTTGTTATTTAAGCAAATTTATTTGTATGCTGCTGGCGCTGTCGCTTCAGATGTTGCTGCTGATGCTGCTGCTGCTGCTGCTGCTGCTGTTGTTGCTGTTTGCTGTTTGCTGTTTGCTTTTCATTTCCGGCCACGTCGACAAATCACAAACAACCAAAAAGGATATTATCTGCAGCAAAACAGTTTCCTTGGCCACACACTATCATTGTGTGTGTGCGACTGTGTGTGTGTGTGTGTATCCATATCATCGCACCGAGTCTCTTCTGCCATCTCATGTTTATTTGGATAAATAATTTGCAAAAGATTTTTCGTTTTTCCTTTAGCATTGTGTGTGCGTTCTTAATGGGCTTTTAAGTGGTCTCCAGTTTACATCAAAGGCCTAATCTTGACCCGTATATCAAAGCGGGTCACGCATAAGCCGAATATATACACACACATGTATCTATATCTATATCGTCCCACTGTCACGTGTGCAAATAGAAAATAGAAAAATTGAGAATGAGAACTCAATTCCTATGCTAATTGGCTAACCAAATGTTGCCCACTGAAATTTCCACTTGTCATCGTTGATGGCTCATTTAGAGAGTGTCCACAGCTCGACATTCGGTTACACTTGGTTACACCCACAGTTTGTGTTGAAACGCGGTCATGTCTGGCATGATAAGACTCTGGATTGTTCTCTCGGTGGTTCTGTCGCCTCTGGCAGGTGTCTTCGCCTGTCATAATCTAACGGACTTCCTCTTGCATCGTGAGCGACGTGGTCTGATCTTTCAGAATAGTGGCTCCATTAGGTTCGGCATTGGTCCATCGATGCCCTTACCTCTGGAGGATCACGTGTCCTTTCGTTCGGCCGTGCTATCGTATACACTACAGGGCGGCACCTACACGCTGCCCACCAGGCCCATTTGGCCATGGGACAAGTGGGAGAACACATTTGCCAGATCCGTGCAGCAAATGAGACGAAACATTGAGAGGCATACGGCAAACGGAGGCGTTAGATATGCGGACGATGCACGATTCTTGGTCTATACGGGACTCGAGGAGTATCTGGGCAGGCGGAACAATGATATGAGTGTGGGCAAACAATGCCTGATGCGTTCCATATGCGAGAATGCTCAGGTGCATCATCATGTTGGTATTTTCTCGGAAATTCTAAACATTGTGTTGAGGTAAGCACACACACACACACACACACAATTTCACAATGTTTCAATCTCAATCTCATGCAAACCATTGCTCCCCCTATAGTCCAGGCAAAGCGGATTTGGATAACGCCTATCATGATGCCTTTGCTGCTGGCCAAGCTGGTGCTAATTGCTTGACTCTTTTCAAGGCATGTCCACGTGGCCGAAACTTTCTGGACGAGCTGCTGGTAGTGGAGCACGACTAACGTTTGATTAATTGGATGTACGTTTGGCACAACAATAAAGTTTCTCTTCAAATCAAAGTGCATGTCAAATGCTGCTGCTTCTTCTTCTTCCTGTTCCTCTTGTGGTTGCAACTATTGCATAATTTATGATGCTTAACACAGGAACTAACGGTGAGTACGTACAGTTGTGCTTGCTACCGAATTGATACGTAAATTCCAGGGACAAGCTGAGAGAATAGATAGAATAGATGAGTTTATGGAAGGTTAATATTCCATTAATGTTCTGTAAATGTTTTCAGTGTACAAATGTGAGATATTTGCTGTAAAATTTCATTTTTATTATTAGTTAAACTTTAACAATTAGTTTACACAATTTCACATAATAGTTTCTACCTTTTTACAATCACTAAATTTAGGCCTTTATTTTCACGTATTCATTCCGTCCGCATAAACGTGGCAGCCGCAGAAATCTTGCCTATTTCTCTGTTGCAACACAAGTTCAAATACCGCAAAGTTGCACAACTTGTGCGCTTTGCCTCTGCCACCGCATTGCCTACATTTTGCATACATCCTCCCCACCCCACCCCCTCAGAACCCACCCACTGTGCTCGCTCATCAGCCGGCGTTGTTCGCGTTGTCATAATCGCATTTGAATTAGCTGTGCATACAGAAGGACAGACCGACAGACCGACAGCCAATGGCATACATACAGGGTGTCTCGGCTGCAACTCGTTGCCTGTGTGCAGGCTTAATCCCGATTAGAGTTTCATATGACGCACCCGTTGCAGCAGGTGATGTGAGGTTGTCGTCGCTCTGTGTTTAGCCACCTGACAAGTCTAATGTGGCACTTAAGATGCATTTATTGTCTTTTAGTTGTTGTTTGCCAATGCCTTGTTGTTGTTGTTGTTGCTGCTGCATTTTCATTTAATTGACGCCATTGTTGACAAAATGGCGGTCGCCTGCAGCTGGCTGAAAGCTTAAGCCACAAGCCATTAATGTTATATGGGTTGTCGCAGCCGAATTCTTATATGGAACGGGGCGTGGCAGAGTAGTATTGAACTGAAATCCGTTTACACAAAAGTTTAAAGTAATTAATGCGTGGCATGCAAGACGTTAAAGGTTAACCTAGAGTTGGGAAAACTATCGATAGTACATATTTAACTTTTGGTAAATTAAATTTCCAAGTTAAAGCAGTCTCTTAGTCGAAATAGGACACTTTGTTTCAGAAAGAGACACATTTTTATAATATTTTCATTTAATTAATTGTATGAAAATTTAAAACATTTTTTGGCGCCAATGAATGGTTTTAAAAACCAACGATAATGACAATAAGAATTCACCACCTACACCCCAATTCTACGTTAACCAACACTGTCCATTAAATTTATTTCAAGACAATTAAAATACAGCTCTTAATTAAACTCAGCCAGCTAAGTTTATGTATCAATTCATAACATCCACGGCTAGTGCATCCAGCACGCTCTCTCCTCGGGGGCAGTCGTAAAATAGCTGTAAACAGTCCACACCTGCCAATCCTGCTGCATGTGCGTCCTTGTAGCACGACTCCAGGCGCGCCTTTCCAGGTCTTTTAAAATTTTGATAAGAGTATGTATATATAAAACGCTTCAGTTAACGATCATTTTTACTCACGTTAGCAGCACATTTAACAGCTCAGCCATGATTCCCACATGATGATGCACTTGCGCATTCTCGCACATCGCCCGGAGCAAACATTGCCGCCCTCGACCTGAGACGCCGCTAACATTGTCCATGTAGTGTTCCAGCGCTGTGTAGGCGTACAGGCGTGTGTCATCCTCATGGGATGCGTCCAGCTGGCGTATCTTTTCGTTAAGTGATCTGGCGAATATGGACTCCCATTTGTCCCATGGGTAGAGTGGTGCCGAGGGTAATGTGTATGCCCCAAAGTGTAACACATAAAAGTTAACCAAGCTGCGCCACACAACCTTATCCTCCAGCGGTACACCCATTACGGGACCAACGACTAGACGGACGGTGCCTCCATTCTGATAGACCAGCTGATTACGTTTCTGTCGTGTATGCAAATATGCCGTTAGATTCTGCAGGGGCGCAATTAAATCGTAGGAGGCATGCAACAGTTGTAAGTGCCAAGTAAATGCCAGCAGGCGAATTATTAACTGCATTACGTCCGTAAGCTGCTCAGAAGATGTGTGAAATGAGCGCCCACAATGCTGGACATGATCAAGCGGCTGAAACATTCTTCGACACATCTTGAATCAATATTTACTTAACCAATTGGCATTTAAATTGGGTTATAGAGCCATCAACTAGGCTCTGTAGAAATACCACATATTCTCTTAGCGGTTGAAATTGATTACATTCTTGATTGCACAACAAATTTGTTAACATCTTTGTTTACATTAAAAATAATTCAAGTGTTTGAATTTAGCGCCACTCAATAGAGCTGCCAACTCTTTTGAAATTGCCGCTGCCAGTTCGAAGCGAACTTTCACTTCTTCGATGTTCGACGGACACATTTAACGTTCAGGACCATCTATTACCTCTTCTGAATTGCATAAAATCGTTGAAGAACCAAAGAAAGTGCTTTAAAATAGTTTACCAGAGGGAACAAATTTATTCTGTTGGCGCGCTAAAAAGGTAAACAAAGCAAATAGCATCGAGCGTAATGAGTCGACAAATTCTTTAACAGTTGCAGCGCAGTTTAACTAAGTTCAAAGCCTAAGTTAGCCAAGTTCACAACCTTAGTACATGCCACAACCCTTAATAGCCGCTACATAGCTCCAGCACCGGTAGATCTGCAACGAATAGCCCCCAGATGGCAAATAAATCTGCTTGTGAACCTAACGGAAGAAAATGTCTTCAGTTATATTATTAATATTGCCAGAAACTCATTTGAGCACAAGTTTATGGCTTTAAACGCCAAATTTCAGAAGAAAAAAAGTGTAGTTTTGCCAGCACATAAAAGAAGCGCTAATTTGGGCGCAAAACGCCAAGTGTGGCTACCGTGACCAACACTAGTCAAACTAGCATTCAACTTCGGTAGACATCTGTTTAAAAATTCACTATAAAAATGAGCAACGAATCGGCCAAGGCCCAAATGTCCCAGGAGAAGATTGTGGCCCAGTTCCAACAGCTACGCAATGAACAAAGAAACCTGGCCAACAGCCTCAATACGCTGGAAATGGATCTGCGTGAGCACAAGTGAGTCAACGAGCCGCTGACCTAACCTCCAAATAATAAACAACTAATTGTCGCTCACACAATTTTCATATATTTTCAATACAGAACTGTGATAGAAACACTTAATTCGGCTGATCCGGACCGCAAATGCTTCCGTCTAATTGGCGGCGTATTGTGCGAACGTACGGTCAAAGAAGTTCTGCCGCAGTTGGTGGAGAATCGCGATTTCATTGCGAAAACAATTACAATGGTCACGGAGGATCTGAGCAAAAAAGGGGTGGAACTCAATAAATTCAAGGAGGAGCACAACATCAAGATACGCGGCGAACAGCTCATCACGGAAGGCACAAAGTCGGACACCGATAGCGGCAGCAGCAAAGCGGAAAACCGTAACGTGCTTGTGTCCAACTAACCCCGAACATAAATGATGCCAAAAGAAAAAAAACATCAAATCGAAGCGTATTTATTGTGTCCATTGAGATTCGCTGTGCATTGCATTGATTGATTCTAATGTTATGTGTAATTTTAGCTATAAGGCGCAGTTTTGCAGTTCGACACACACACACACACTCGCTTAACACTCATCCATTAAACTTTCCCACTAAACTCACATAACACCATACGCCTGCCCGATTCGGTCAAGAATTAAAACGAAAACAATCTAATTTGAAATGGAAATGGATGCAGTTGGAAGCTGCGTGCTTTTATTGACGTTGGTAATCGCGTTTGCCGCCCGACTTGCTCAGCAGGCGCACATTAGTGATGCAGATGTCATGGGATACGGCCTTGCACATGTCGTACACAGTGAGTGCGGCCACGGTCACAGCGGTCAAGGCCTCCATTTCCACGCCAGTTTGGCCGTTGCAACGCACGGTGGCCACCAAACGAACGCACTGCTCATGCTCCAACAGTGTGGCTTGCACACGCACCGATGACAACGCAATGTTGTGGCACAGTGGTATCAACTGTGACGTCTGCTTGGCTCCCATAATGCCGGCCAATTGGGCCACACTCAGCACATCGCCCTTGGCTAGCTGATTGGCGGCAATTAGCGCGGTGAGACGCTCACCCACCTGTACTGTGGCCTCGGCACTGGCTAGACGTGTGCTATGCGCCTTGTGGGCAACATCGACCATCTGAGCCTTGCCCTGAGCATTCACGTGCGTCAAGCTGCTGCAGTTGCGCAGCTGTATGTGTTGTTGATGATGAGGATGAAGCAAAGTCCTGTCGCCACTGATACCTGCAAGCAAACAGTTTCGGGGGAAATGGTGTGCAAGCACTGGATTAGCCGCCTATGAGTATCATGGGGCGATTTTCCATTTGCGACAGATTCAGCATGCCTACATAGGATAAATGCGCCCATTATTACAGACAACTCTACGTGGGATTGGATTTGAAGTAGCCAGCGTACTCACCTGCATGTTGGCGTTTCTTGCGCTGCACTGCGGTGCCTATCAAATCGATCAGTTGCTGATCCGTGCAGTCTTCACTTCGCATGGCATCGCGCAGGGAGAACTCTTTGTTGCCGAACAGGCAGACCTTGATGTTGCCATCGGCAGTGAGACGCAGGCGATTACAGGTACCACAGAAGTGTTCCGTCATGGAGGTGATAAAGCCCAGCTGGCCGGCAAAACCCGGCACAGCATAGGCTTTGGAGGTATCATTTGGACCATTGGGCAGCGCTTGAAAGTCTGGCCAGCGATCACGTATGATTTTCACCGTATCACTGTACGATATCAGGCGATCCGTGTGCCACTTGTTGCCGGAGAAGGGCATGTATTCAATGAAGCGGACATCCACTGGTCGCTCACGTGTAAACTCGACGAAATCACAGATCTCATCCTCATTAAAGTTGCGCATTAGCACACAGTTGACCTAGGGAAACATCAGATCATTAATTCTTATTTTGAGTGGAAGATTAAACATACCTTGGGTCGATAACCCAGCTGTATGGCTAGATCGATGCCCGCTATGACACGCTCCCAGCCTTTGCGTCGCGTTATCTTCTCGAAACGTTCTTGGCGCAGTGTGTCCAGGCTGATGTTTAGAGAATCCAAGCCAGCTCGTTGCAGCGGTAGTAGCATACGTGTCAATACCAGGCCATTGGTTGTTATGCCCACATGTTCGAGTTGTGGCAACGCCTTCAGCTGTGCCACAATGTCCACAATGTCACGACGCACCGTTGGCTCTCCGCCAGTCAGGCGTATCTTACGCACGCCCTGCTCCACGAAGATTCGCGCCAGTTTGAGCACCTCCTCGGTGCTGAGCAGTTGGGATTTGGGCTGCAGGGGCACACCCTCTGCTGGCATGCAGTATTCACCTGTAGTGAATGATAGTTTCTAATGTATTTCATCATGGAACATTCGCTCTTATCACAGAAGCACTTTAGGTATTAGTGATAACAATATTTGAAATTGAAATTCTATTAGCTTACAGCGTAAATTGCAGCGTTCGGTAAGTGATATTCTGAGGTATGTATGATGTCGTCCAAAGCTATCAGTTAATGGCTGTTTGCTCTACATGTTATTGAGGTGAGGATTAGTTAAATTTCTGCTAATTTACCAAGAGTATTCGTCTACCTGTTTAACGGCTCTCACTCCGATTGGCTTGTCATCATTTACTGCCACTGTTTTCGTTGCTGTCGCCAATCTGTGGAACTGGGAACCGGTTGCCATTCCCGCTGCCAACCGGTGACCCGGAGTTGTGCATTGCAGCAGCAGCAGATTGACCCGTTTCACTAGCAATCGCATCTCATGAATCGCTGTTGTGTCTCAAATTGTTATTAACAAGCTCGTGCTGTCTGCGATTATCTAACCTACAATTCGCTGGGGGGCTGGGGCTAGTAATTCCTGCTGTCCCATCAAAACATTCACTTTAGACAGCTTGATTTGTTGATAAGCGAAATAATTGTACTCACCCAAAGTGCTTACCTCACGTTTCTGCTTGTAATTCTCAACCTGTTGTTGCCGCTCAACTGCCGCAGCGCCGACCCTCAACCGGCAACTGTTGTTTATAAACTGAACGCCAAGATCATATGGCATTTGTAAAGTAAAGCTTTTGCGCAAAAGCTCCTCCAACACACACACAAACACAGCTGCATGTGAGCTTCTGTATGTGTGAATGTAGGGCAGTCTACTGAATGGGCACTCATCTTTTGTATTAAGCTAAAGCTGCTCAACTTGCAAATACCTGTAGAGTGCAGTGTTGCCAGGTCTTGAACAAAAAATAATGCCAGATTTACGAAAAAAACTAGCTGAAAATAGCAAATTTGTTTGTAAAAATGGCTGAAAAAATGGCTAACATTTTGTTACCCCAAAAAATAACCAAATTACCCCAAAATAACCAAAAAATTGAATTTTAATTTAAATGTCCAATAATGATTTTATTAAATCTACATCTTCACTGTCTTCATTGTTATATTTTTCATTTTCGGCCACCATTTTTAAAAATTTCTTTGGCACTTGGCATTTGCAGTAGCTACAGTAAGCTTTTGACAAATCCGTCTCATCCTTCCGGATCCAGGCCTTGAACTCACTAGCCTGCATCCAAGCATCGCGAAACTTTTGCGTATAAAGCACTTTAGGCATTTTTGCATCACTTTTTTTGCGTCACTTAATGTACACCACAAACTAGAGATGAAACATACAAAGCAGTGATGGTCAAAAGTAGAAATCACTGTTCGATAAGTATTTTCACTCAAGTCACTTAGAGTATTTTCGCTGTAACTGGTAATTTTCACAGACCTAAATCACGGGTTCGAGAAAATTGCCGAAAATAGCTGAAGTTTATTTTAAAGTAGCTAGATTTATAGCTAGTAGCAATTTCTTAATTTTTCTAGCATTCGGCCTTTCAAAATGGCTAGAACTAGCCATAAAATTGCTAAACTTCATATTAGATTACAGTAAAGAGATTTGGAAGAAAAAGTGCAAACATATCATATGTTTTCATTTCGAAATAATTAACTATAAAAATGCCTTTAAAAGTAGCTAAAAGTGAAGATATTACAGTTTTTTCAGTTTTTAGGCCAATTTCCTCATACATATAGTATGGATTCATTATATTATGAAAATTTTGACATTTCTTTATGATATTTGATTATGATTATGAAGACGTTCATTTTCGGTCCTGGTTGACCATTGTACATTCATATATACATATACATATATTTGAATATTTCATTATGCCATTACAGTTTTATAGGGTACTACAACGTTTGGTTTTACTCTTGTCACATGCGAACTTGTAATTATATTTATGTATGTACATACATACATACGTACTACTATGACAATATATACATACATACATTCATGGCAGTTAGATTGGATAATAATAATGTTTAGATTCCAAGTTCAGATAATGAATGACGAAATACTAAATAATAAAGTACATACTTCACATACATCGAATATTTGCTCATACATATGTATGTAGTACATATGATTTATACATTTAACTTAATATAGAATATCATACATTTAACTTAATATAGAATTTGCCCATGTTTAATAAATGATATAATTTAAAGTCAAGTACTCGTAGTTTTAGGAAGTTCTTTTTAAAGTAAATTTGTATTATAATTATAATGACTTTTTTATGATGAAATTTTTTGGAAAATACAGCTAAAAGTTTCCATTTAGTTAATTGACTTTTATTTGCTTTACCTTAAGTTTGTATTTTTATTTATTTATTTAGTTTTTTTTTACCATACATACTACTCGCCTACAAATCTGATGACATAGTCAAAATGAAACATCAGTATTTGCCTTGCAGATTTATATGGTCATATGAATATGAAATTGTAATGGCAAAGTTTTCCTTGTACTAAAGTGTTATCTCTTCCCTTTGAGCTACGCCCATGTGTCCAGCTATGGTCCCCTCCGATATGCACAAATTCTTTCGCTCACATTTCTTCTCAATTCTTTTCCGCACTCAGTCTTCTGTTGGCATCGCTGCTGTACGGTTCTGTTTACTGATCTCCCCTATCCCGCACTCTACTCAGTTTTGTTTATTTAAAATTCGAAGAAGTCTGCGGTCCATAAATACATACACAGAAGATCACAGTTGAACCATGCATAGCATGCGTCTTTGGAATCTTAAGCGTGTGTCGCTGGTGCTAAGCGGCGTCCTCTTGCTGTATGTATTCGTTTTCTCCAGTGGCTATCACAAGTATCAAATAGAAGGCGTTATCGGCAATACGAGACCGGAAAGGGTTTGGGAGTATGTGGCGGACTTTAATAAAATGCGCCTGTTGAATCCCACCATGTGAGTAGATATGGAGATTATCATAGTTCTAACTGATGCATAAATTTCACCAGCCTCAATTTCAAAATATTGGACGACCAGGGCCACGCCCATGACTGGCGCTACACGGTAGAGTATACGGAACGTCTGTCTCACTGGCCGCACTGGCTGAACCGAGCTACGGCCAAATTTGCAGTGACCAAAACACTGCCGGGCGTACATCCACCCATGTGGGCCATAGAATCGAAGCATGAGACCTGTTTCTTTGCCGGTTTCTATTGTTGTAAGTTCTGTGATCTCATATTCAATGTGCCACATGTTTGAAGTTGACTTTATCTGCAGTGCACTCGCTGAGCGACTTCCGTTTTAGTGCCCTGGGTGGCGATACCTATGCCCATGAGCAGATCCAATATCAGTGCCCGCCGCTACTGAGTGGCGCCTGTCGGCGGGAACTCGAGTTCCAGCGACGTGCGGTGATGCACAATCTGACGCACATATTCAAGAAAACATAAACAAACTATAAGTATATGTATATAGTAGTAGTAACATGATATTCCATTTTGCGTTTCCTTTTATTAAAATTTCATTTGGCATGAAAAAAAAGAGTGAAAATTGTTTACTTTCATCAACAAAATGAGCTAGAAATTGTAACTAAATGTTATACACGTTTTCATAAACGATTTGACTGTTGCTACTCATAGTAGAGATAATCCTTAGTCTAAAGTTAACTTTTCATTGAGGTACTTAAAATTCTTTCAGTGTACACCCCATACAATATGATTTCGCGTGGTAAATAAACAATGTGTTGTACAAATACAAATTAAATTATCGATGCTCTTGCCTCTTGAGTTGTTCTCTTAAAAATAAAATAAAATATTTCCAAACCCATCGATTGGATTTTCATGAAATTAATGTTAATATAGTCAGAGTACGACGACCCACTGCATAGTCTTGAGTCTCTCGAGTCTTTTGTGTAGATCACGATTGCCAGACATTCGCGGTCACTTGAAGAGATTTAATCTCTTGCGCTTGGCAGCACTGCGTGCCGCTCGAGCCTCGTCTGTCTTCTCAACTGGCACCACGGGCGTGTTGGGCACACTTTGGGATCCGGAGCCGGACACTGCCGACGCACCAAACCACCGCGTTAGCTTTGTCGACTGTGTGGACTTGGCACTTTTGGGTGACTTGCGTGCCGCTGGACTGGTTTGCGAACGCTGGCCCGCCTCCTCAGGCGTTGCAGCGGAGCTTATCAAATAGTTGGTGATCTTATTCCGCTGCGGCTGCTGTGGCTGTTGCTGCAGCTGTGGCACAGGCGACACATCGCCCGTTGAGTGGAGGCGTAGTTGACTGCCGAATTCTCTATTGTTGGTTATCTCAAAGATGTCATCATCCAGCAGGGTAAAACGACGCTGGGGCAGTTGGGGCAAACGTGGCAGCAATTTGGTGGCCATTTCGTTTCCATTGGTCTTGTGCGACTCGAACATATTCTCCAGGAGATCTAGACAGGAGCGTTCCCGCTTCTTTTTGGCCACATTGCTCGGTTGTGCGTGTTGTTGTGGAATCGGTTTCACCTCGGAGCCAAAGATCTTAAAGCCCTCAAATGACGATGATGGTGGCACGGCCTGTGCCATCGTAATTTGCGACATATCAGAGCAATTGCTAAATATATCGGGGGATTTGTTGGTGCCCAATCGACTCGACTGTGCAATCAGTGCTCCAAAATTTGATGTGCTTGGCTGCGATGGATCTTTGGAAGGATTGGGATGTTTCTTCTTCAATGCTCGCGTGCGTCGACTCTGATTCACAGATTGTTCTGAGCTCTCGTCGTGTGAGCTATTGATTACCACAACATCTGGCTTGCTATTGGAGCTGGGCACAAAGGCCACCTCCGAGTCGTTTAACAAACTCGCCGTGGAGGGCAACATCAGTGGCGTCAGCGGTGGAGGCTGCGGTATGCGAAACTCGGGCAACTCCAGATCAGCAAAGCTCTCTGGTAGTTTTTGTCCACATTGCAAATAGGAATTGTCGGATTTCATAGACCCAGAGCTAAGTAGTTCTGGCGTTGAAGCTGGAGCACAGACTGTCTCATTCGGCTCCTTGCTGATCGAATTTGAATTCCTTTCACTCTCTGAGCTACTATTTTGTTTCTTCGGTGGCCGTCCTCTTTTCTTTTTGAGCTTTGGCGAAGCCGTTTCTGGCTCATTCTCTGTTTTTACTGCCATATCCACTCTGCTGCTTTTACTTGTTTTGGGAGTCTGATTGGGATCAGCACTGCGCTTTCGTCTGGGTGTGCTTTTCTTTTCGAAATCCAATGCTAACATGGTTCGCATATATTTGTTAGAGTGCCGGGCATCAGCAGAGCGGGTTAAACGTTGCATACCACGCGTCTGTCTGGGCTCAAATTCTGTTGGTATTCGGATGGACATGCGCTCAGTTTTAGGAGTAATTGGCACTGACTTTTCGTGTTTGGGAGTCGCAGGTTTCGGTGACGCCTTGGGTATGTCTCTCTTAAGCGCTGATCTTGTGCGCCTCGGTGAGGCAGTAGCAGGTTGCTCCAGCTGTTTCGAGTTAGTTGCTCTCATTTCTCTCGATTCCTCCAAAGGTAATGAAATACGACGTAGTCTTACATTTGGCTTTTTGCCAAGAGTTTCGAGAGCTAGCGACTGCTCTGTTTCTGATTCACTCATATCTGGTGTTTTAGCAGGCGGCGAACGTTTTGTGCATTTTCGTTTGGTCTCAGCTGGGCCTGATTGTTCCACTATCTCACAATCATCGCTGGAGAGCACCAGTACAATATTATTTGGGGATTTTCTACGTACAGTCAATATATGTTCGGTTTCTGAATCGGACATTTCAAAAACTAATGGGTCCATGCCTTCCACATCATCACTGTGGTCCGATATTGATATTTTGTCTGGCTCATTTCGCCGTGGGTTTATGCTCATTTGGCAGTCCAAAATTGCTTCTGTACTGCCTGTGGAACGCACCTCTGATGAAGACTCTATTGTGGTTGAACCTATGGTACTGTTGCTGTTATTTTGTCCAAGCCAAAGAGATAAATTGGTCTTGTATTGCTCCGCTGTGACCAGAGGCAGCTGTGTATCAAACTGATGGCGGTAACGACGCAGGCGAAACTCTCTGCAACGGATTGAAAATAATATGTAAGAGAACTCTAATCAAAGTAAAATCAAACATATACTTGATGTATTCGCCCAGAAGTCCACGTTGTTTATAGTAATCCTCCAGATCAACGCGTTTGCTAAGCACGTCCTTGACATCAGGCAGATGGTATTTGTGCTCAAAACTACGGAACGTCTTGTACTGATGTTCCAGGCCTCCTCCCAAGCGAAGCACATTATACAGCAGCTTCACATCGGACTGCAGAGAGAAAACTTGTTAAAGAATCTATCGTTGGGTAATTACTGAAATCTATACCGTGATGTCCAAACTAGAGATCACAATGTTTACTTTGCGCTCGTATTGTTTGAGCAGCATGCACGTGCAGAAGCTATTGTTCAAAGTATAGCCGCGATTATCCACAATGACATAGTCGAATGTCAGCTTACTGAGATCCCCAATACTACGTAGCACACTCCATTTGCCAAGATACACGCTATGCGCCGATTCCGTGGTATCTGAAAGATACATTATATTATATTACATTACGAATAAGTAAAGAAACGGGGATACCAACCATTAACGTCCTTTAGAACACATACTGGCAAGTCGCTTAGAGCGCTCAGGTGGAACTGCCAACCAGTCAACAAGTGCTCATCGTTCTGCAGCACGATTAGCGTCTTTTTGGCTCTTCCCAGACCCGTTAAGAGTGCCACAACAGACGCACATTTGCCCAGACCGCTTTCGTCGTTATATATACAGAACTCTTGTTTGGACAGCCGGTCGTAGAGAAACCGCACAGCCTCCAATTGGAAACTTTTCAGGTACTGTGTCGTATGGCTGGAAATGAGAACATTATCGGAGAGACGCAGTTCCGCTCTTGGCTCTGAGACAAAATGATACATTTGCTTGACTTGTGACCTATATCTTTACTATATCTGCCGTCCGGTTGAAGTTTTAGTAGACGTGGTAGAGGGCTAAATATATTGCCACCAGTATGTAGAAAAGTTTTAAATACGAAAATATTACAAACATCGAGAAGGAACCAATTATCATTTTCCTGGACGTCAGGGGTCCATCAAAATAATCAGGATTGAAGATATCTGGCAAGTTGTTGTTGTTGTTATTGTTATTGTTGTTGACGATATGCATGTGTAGAGGAATTTCAGCAGGTAAACGTAACGAAGAAAAACGCGCGCAATTGTACGGTACTTAAACTTGAATGTTCCGCCCCCGATTACATTTGATATTTTATAGAGCGTTAGAATTTATATGTCTTTAGGCCATATTTCGAGAGTATTTTCACCATGTACTGTCAAATGCAAATGCAATTTTTATCGCACTAAACTGCAAAAGTTCTTATTCTTGTTCTTATTTTGTTGTCCAGACCTTTTGCAACACTGATGTCTGGCTGCTAGTGATGGCCTGAGTTTGACCCACTATTGATATATCGCACGATATTAGCAAGCGATGCACGAGTATTGCCTATCTCTCTTCACAGTTAACATATGCCGCTGTTTTTGAACATAGGCACAATTGCCAACAACAAATACATATATTCGTTAGCCCCCTTAATCGTTAACAAAGTGCAATGTGCTTAACAGACGCACAAATGTTGTTTTTTGCCATGTAAAAAAGGTAAAACAAGTAAGATCCATCAAGCATAGAGCGAAAAAAGTTCTTCACTGTTTCAGTACAGTTTAGTGAAGTGCACAACATAAATTAGCGAAACTCACAACCTTAGTGTATGCTACAACCCCGATTGCCATTGTGCCAAAACATCAAAGAAGTGCTAATTTTGGCGTAAAAACGCCAAGTGTGGCAGCCGTAGCAATTGTTTTTAAACTTTAGCTGCCTTTAAATTCAATCGCATTGTTTAATTAAAGTAAATATAACATTGTTAAATATGTCGCAAAATAAAAATGGCAAGCAACCCATAAAGAGGAAAGGTGAAGGAAATCCTGAAGACACACCATTGCCGGTAAAGCAGAGGATGGTAGTTACACCTTGGCGAGACACGTGCGTTACATTCTGTTTACAAATTTCCTTACTTGAATTCCTTACAATTTTATTTCTAGTGCAGAGTTTAATACAGTCTACGACTGGTTTTTTTCAAAGCAAACAACTCCCGCGAATTTACGAAAAGCGCTTGGCCACATACGGATATGGAACCTTCGCCGAGGTAGCCTTTGCCCTGCAGCCGTGCTTGCCACTGGAGTTCTGGTCAACGCACAACTGGAGGATAGACAGAGTAGCCCCAACATACAAACTACGTATGCTAGCGCCTTTACGCGCTTCTTTAACTTCATGTCATCAATTATGCAGGGCTACAATATGACCAGCATGTATGAGACAGCACGGCGACTGGGATTGCAGTCCTTCATCGTCGACCTGAGGCATTTGTGTGCTCATGGACAGGAGTTGCCGCCCGTGGAAGTATTACGCCATACAGCGGAGCACTGTATTGAATGGCTGCGCAACTTCTATTGGCTGCCACAGCAGGAGATGATGACCACTCTAGATGCACCCAAATTGCAGCGTAAGGAAAAGATGAAATTTGAAAATGAGCTCAAGGATTTATTCGAACTGTACGACCTGGCCTTGGAGTGCCAACTCAAGGGTGCACAAAAGTTGAAGGCTATCAACAAGCTAAAGACTAGTGCAGAGTTTAACAAAATAAGAGTCTTCCTTTCCGCCAAAAAGATTAAAACTTCGAAGGAAATGCTTGATGCAATTGTTACCGATGTAGGCAACACAGTAAAACGGCAAAACTCATCCATGAAGAGTCTGCTGGACGTATATATGGCCAGCATGCTAAAAATGAAATATTTCCTTAGTGCTGGGCTCAAGCACACTGAGGAGGAGGAGCTTGTGATTGAAGCCACACAAGGACTATTCCGCCTTCTTGCCACACAAGGCTATATAGAGAATATATTCGTAGCTCTTACCCAATTGACCGAGAATACCAATATGGATGAAGAGACTCGGCGCGGTGCAAGTTATTGGGCAACAAAAATGTGCGCGACTTTCGCTATGCTGAGCCGGATGAAACAAATGTATAAGGAAGAACTGGATATGGTAATTAATTAGTTAAATTTATTAGCAGCCATAATTAACTAACCAATTTATTTGTAGGATCCCAATTTCAAGCCAGTGGATTTCTCTACACTCAATAGACCAGGTCATATATCAAAAACTATGCGTAAGCTACTTATTCACTCAGGTGTGGATCAGTCGCTAACATTAGTGTTTGGAGCGTGCTCAAAAAGTCCACGTTCTTGGGTATTTGAGAAAGAGTTTATTCTGAATCGACTGGAGCGTCTAAATCAGCAGTCGGCTTCTATTCTTAAAGCGTAAGTTTTCTACATAGAATTGTTGCATATAATATTTAAATTTACTTTGTTTTTAGACTGCTACCACTGGCAGAACCTCCATTTAGTACCGAAGAACTGGAAGACTTGGTAAAACAATGTAACACAAAAATGCAAGACGCTTCTATACCTGAAAATATAGAAACCCATAATACGTATGGTATAAATTCAGAGAATTTCGAAATTGGTATTTGGAATTTGGAGAAATGTAAGTTTCTAAGTAGCTGAACCAAGTTAAACATTTGAATAAACCATTATCATTTGCAGGTCATAACTGGTCATCCTGTGCGCTTGGAGTGCTGCCCTCTGAATTAATTTAACTATTAAGTATATAAAACTGTTAAATATTACCAAGGCTTTGCAATTATTATTTATGTGGTCGCTTTGATCTAAGTGAGAGTATCACAAACGAACTGAGAGGCGGACCAGTGGGTCACAGCAAACACACCGGCTACAGTTGTGTGTGGGAGTATGTGCGCCCATTTCATTTGGCATTAAGCCGCTCTTGCGGATAGGTTGCGGGATTCTCTTTTTTTTAGTCGATTTGCTGCCCAAACCGACAATAAACTCCGGAGATAATAAATTTTCTGTACTATGCATAGAGTATGAGAGGGTGGAAGCCGCAGTGTGCATGCGTATGGGTTTAGGGGTTGCGAGTATGTTTTAATGTATGAGTATTTGCGGGTGTGTCAATGTTTTTATAATCCCATTTTTTCTTTAATTGCGTCTTGTCTTTTTGTGGAAAGGTCACAAGTGGCGGAAGAAGGCACCATTTAACTCAAAGTTTGTGATTATGGGATTGTGTTTACGGGTATGTACATATGTTTATGTATATATTTGCCAACGATATTGTTGATGTTTTTGTTCCTCTACATGTCGTAATCGTAGCAGTTAATAAGTACTTTGTAACTCAATCTATTTTGTTTTTCTTCTCCTTATTTTGAGGTAATCCGAAAGTAAAACATTGCACAACGTAGCAAAACAAATGTAGTAATAAAACATCTGTAATACCCGGTTGCCACTACCAAAATGCACAATAAATAACTGGACATATTAGTGCTCTCGGGGCAATTATTTTCAAGCTTGTGTGGTGATCTATGCCATACTCTACCGATCAATTACCACAATCAAACCCCTTCAAATCAATCTGTCATCCCGGTTCCCGTTCACACCGCTCTCATACTAAAACACCAACTGTGGCAACCGGGTAACATTGTGCAGTCCTTTTGGAACAATGAAACTGAAATACCGATAGCATGCAAATTGAGCAAATGAAATTATTCAAATTAAGAGTTTAACTACTGTAAAATAAAGTAAATAACATTAATAATCATTTTTCGTAATATACATTCTATTAAGCAAATGCCAGAAAGCTACATGCAGAGTGCAGTCAATGTCGGGAAACTATCGATTAATCAATAAAAGCATGAATCATTGCGTTATGTGTCACCTCTAACAAACATTCCGCCTTACATGTGTACCTTATTACAGTAGTTCACTTTAAATAACAATTGTTTAACTTTGTACGACGCGTTTGTTGAAAATGGAATCTGACAGATTGAAACGAAACCATAAGCAAAACCTTGAGGCAATTATCAGTTGGCTTCTAAGATTTTTTCACTGATTTTTCTAATAAATTTCTAATGCTTTGCAGGGGTTGCTAAGATTGGCTGTCCAAAATTCTGGACAAGGAGACAACGATGCCCCAGTAACAGAGCCTGATGAAGATGTAATATTTAAGGCTTTAGTTTGGATAAAGTTTTAACAATAATATCTATTTACAATTTTCATTTACAGAGAGTTGAGTTTTTGCAAAATGCTCTGACATCATTGGGAATGGACAGCGATATTGATCATGCTTTGGCGCTCTTGAATAGTGAATCGACTCCTGTCGAGATGAAAAAGGAATGCTTAACTCTCATTCGAGAGCATATTGAGGATATCTATATGGCTAATTCATTCGTGAAAACCGGAGGTGCCCAGGTTATAGTGCAGCTTATCAAAACCCCTAATGTTGATTTGCGGCCACAGTCCATTTATATAGTAGCAGAAATGTCGCAAAACAATGAATTTTGCCAAGGCTATTTTCTGAATGAGAAATTAATTCCTGTTCTCGCAACAACTATGAATGATTCCAATGATGATCTAGCTCGTGCTTCTATATATGCTATATCATCATTAATACAAAACTTTCCGCCTGGACTGAAGGAGTTCCTGCGAATCAAAGGGATTGATACACTGATCTCCTGCTTAAACTCACCTCATGTCACGGTTTATGTCAAAGCTGCCTACCTCATAGGATCCCTTTCGTCAAGGGAGAGTTTAGTTAGAGGTAAGATTCAATTGATATCAGACACTACTGTCAAATCTAAACTGCTTTACTTTTGCAGATATTATTGGTAAACAGAATGCTGCCATAATCTTGTCCAAAAATCTGGAGGTTAAAAATGAATACGACGAAAAACTCGAAGCAACGCTATTCGCTTTGTCCTCCATTTCGAAAAATTGCTGTTGGAGTACTTCTAGGGTAGAGTATAAAAAAATGCAGCAAACTCTTCAACAAATTGTTAGTAATAAATTACTAAAAGATACCGGTGAAGTAAGTACATAACTCGCTCATATGTAAAGTCAAAGCTGTAAAGTCTTCTTCTCTTTGCTTGCAGGAAATCATAGCCTATGCGCAAACTATTTTGGACAACATAAAATAAAAGTAAATTTAAATTAATTAGCCAATTGTATGGTTTCTATAATAAAATACAGGTTTGCAAGTAATCTATACACGCATTTATGAGCTATACATTTCAAAATATTGAAACTTAAAGTAATTGCCAGACTATTTCATGCTGGTAAGGTATCAAAATCGTCTCCAACATGAACGATAGGCACGTGAGTCTTATCCACACTGGACTCGAAAATATAATCACACAATTTATTTTGCTTTAGGCAAATATTCCAATCCATAACCTGGATTGCATGCAGACTTTCCGCCTCGTTATGCTGTCGTAAAACCATGGATTCCTGAAAATATAAGCAACGATTAGAGGAAATTATATTGAAGGCTTCATTCAACTTACTTTAATTTTCTCCCACTTATCGTCCACATCTTGAAGCCAGCTCAATAGTAATCGTCCGTTAAATCGACACCGTGCACTCTTTTCCTTCTCATCCTGCTCCGGTGTGATCAGGTTGTAAATCTCATCATCTTTTAAGAAAGTGCAGACGGAATATGGAGCACATTGGCCGGATATGCTTCTAGCTGCCTTTGAATGGACGCGAATGATTTCTTGCTCCACATTCAAGCAAAGTTTTTCGCGTTCTACTGTGTGCTCTTCTAATAATTCTCGCCTGGCCTTTTCCTGCTGTATATAGAAGTCATGCATGCTTTCCGGGACTGCATCGGGAATTTCAATTTCGGGCGCAGATTCATTTTTGTTGAGAAGATATGAACGCTTAGTTAGAAGATAATCATTATATCCTTGTGGCGGTCTTGGTTTTACTGGATATAGGTTTTTCCATTTCTTTTCCACCTGTCTTCGAATATTCAGAAACATTTGAAATCCATTTGTGAACGGAGAGTCATGTGGATGAGATTCCCCGGATTCGGCCTGCGATATTTTTGAGTTGTCGTCATTATTTTTGGGTCTTATTTTTCGTTTCCGCGGATGTAGATCGACATTAGAAGATGAGTTGATGTCTTTAGATGATGATGTCGATGATGTTGAAGGGCTCGGCACATTCGGTAAGACTTCCTGGTCAAGCTGTATGGGACTCGCTGTCATATTGGTGTATGAACCCTTGATGTCAGCATTATCATTAGCATGGTTTGAAGATGCCGGCGATGGTGAGCTACTTTGCATTTGGGGGGATGAGTTGTTGGAACTGCGTTCAGCGCTAGTAACACCACTTCTATAAGAACTGCGTAAGACTCTTAGATTCTTCTCGTCATTGAACAGTTTGATGTTCTTATCGTCTAGTATGGTGGAGCACGCATTAGTAATCTTCTGAGGACTTTCATGAGGGCTGAGACATTGGTTGGACAATATGTTGTCAATTGAATCACTATTAGAGCTGACAACATAAGGCAGAGCTGCATTTCGGGATGCAGCTACTTTGCCGGTGCGCAAAACATTTCCATCCGTGTCTATTGAACAATTCTGTTGTGGAATTACGATTTTCAATGGGGGCACTTTCAGACCACCATTGTACAAACTATCATTGCTCTTGTAGTCCTCGCTGCCTTCCGTTTCATTTTCAATCTCCACTGTTTTGGCCACGTCCACTTCTTTGTCAGCAATTGTCGTGGTGATTTTAACCCCTGATGGAGAGTTCTTTGTACCAGCTAGCTTCGTGTTCTTGTCTACCTTAGACGACAGCTTGAGGGAAGTGGTTTTTGGATCTTTCGAACTGTCTAAATCCTTCCGTTTCTTCTTTTTCACATCGTCTCCATGATCATCGAATTCTTCCTCTACATCAGAGTAACTTCTCTTTGTGCTTGTCACGTTTTGAACTATACTTTGCTCGGCATTCTTACTCTCGGCAGCAGACTCTTCAGTTGATGGCTTCTCCTTTGTATCTGTGACTTCTAATTGCTTTTCGGGTACACTGATTTCATCAATATCGGCCTCTCCCTTTTTCTCATTTTTTTTGGAATGCGTGCGAGATGTCTCTAAAATGATAATTTCAAATTAAACACCGTTAGTTATGTGCATTTGATATTTTATAGTAACTTTTGTGGCAAGTTTTCTTACCGACCAGGCTTTGTTAATGAGTTTTAGTATCTCGTAGATGGATTAAATCAACTGTCGTGTATGTGTATGTGTGTATGTATCTCAATGCACTTTTGCAGATACATATTTACACGTGAATAACACATTTACGGGGTTGCATTTACTTCTAGGACTGTACTTTCGAAAATACCCGACATTTGCACAATTTTCTAATATTCTGAAGTCCTTTTCAAGCGTAATTTTATCAAAATTCCTTCCTGAAAATATCTCTATACGCACAAAAGGGAACGCCTATGGATGTGAATGCATTGGTGTTGGTGAGTTTTGTGTGCGTGTATTAGTGATATGTGTATTCCGATTATTTAACAGGCTGGAACATACACACACACTTTGGGAGCGCATAGCACTTATGCGGCATCGGAAAGTATCTTAATAATATTTTAGATAAATATAGTTTGTGCCAAAGCGCGTACTTATGCAATTACACTCCTTTGATGCTACGCTTCGCGCATATATGCATAAGCATATGTCTGTATGTTTTGCTTACCTGTTGAGGACGTTGCTGTCATTTGGATTAATAAAGCCATTTGTTGTCTTTCTGACATGGGGGTGTTTGAACTGGGCCTAGCCGGTGTGACCCCTGTAGTAAATCCTATCCCCTTCGGTCTTGGGGGTGGCATAATACTCAAATTCAATAGCAAACGTGAAAACTTAAAATGTTGAACAAAAACAAGAGCTACGGACTGAAATTAGAAAGTGTGACCGTTCACAGTTTGATTTAAAATAACATAACTTCAAAGCTGTCGATAATATATCGAAGTGCATACCTGCATGCATCGATGACCAATTCTATGCACAAGCAGCAATGTTTTAAATTCTAAACTTCATTTCCAATTCTGCATAAATTTCAATTACTCCCATTAAAACCAGAATTATCATTAAATTAAAATATTTATATCCACATATGAAAATGAGGTAATGTTTTTACTCCAGTTATGAAACACGTAGAATCTCTTCTAATTCTAAAATTCAATTTTCTTTGCAAAAGGAACCCATTTACTATGTGTTCTGGGCGTTTATAAGTGACTATAGCATAACTTATATTGTTTTCCTTTATTCTGTATTAAATTTTTAACGTCTAGCTGGTGCTCTGCCTCTGCCACGACCCCTTGGTCCACCACGTCCACGGCTTCCTCTTCCGCGTCCACGGTTTCCAACACGTCCACTGTCTTTCTTCTTTGATTTGGATTTTGGAGTGTCATCAATAAGCAAAGTCTCCAACGGCAGACTGTCCGGCAATATAAAGTAACGTATATTGTTGCCACGAATGCTTAGAGATTCCAAATGCACGGGATCTCTATTTTTAATGGTCATCTTAACACTCTTCAGATGGGTATTCATAGCGACATCCACTCCGGTGATTGTTCCATGTATTTGAGTGCCATTTTTCAATTCAACCGTCACGGTCTCGTGACTGAGTTTCATTAAGAATCTGAAAGACAAAGTATATTCAATGAAAGGTTTTATTTTGCCACCGAAATGTATCTAAACGTTTAGAGATATCTGTCAAGATAAGTGCAATAGGAAAGCTGCAAGCCACAACCGGCCCTCTTCGAATATTAATTTATGAATATTCATCACATGAATTTAATTTTTCCAACTTTTGATTTATATTACTAACTAATACGCGCTTTAATCTACCGCGCTACACCGTAGGTATGTATATATATTTGTGTGTGCGTACTAACATGTGTACGTTGTGAAAATAATAACTAAAATGCAAATGTAAATGCAATAATGAGGATATATATTCCTTCACATCATTAAATTGTGAATAATGCAACAATAAATGCAGTTTTTGTGTAACTGTGCGAATATTGTCCACATCCATTTGTTTATGTGCACGCTCAAATATACATACATACATACATATGTAAAGACGGCAGAGCTTGACTTACCTAACCAATTTCATCCTGAATGCTTGTTTCAATTGAAAATAGCGAATACGAACGATGTATTTGATCAAACTTGTACTTTTCGCTTATTAATATAAAAATACAAAAGAAATTGAGCCGGCAATGAGAACGTACACCGCGTCTATTGAATACAAATGTGTGCTGTCTATATAGCGTCGTATTTTATATTATTGACGATTATTGTACAGCAGTGCACACCATGAAAGTTATCGATACAAAAATATACCAAAATGAACATAATTTGCGGCAACAAAGTGTATTACTAAGAATTTTAATATTATTTATTTGTCTTAATAACACAACACAACAGTTTTCATAATTTATTATTATTAAATATCGGCTCAACAACAAAGAGATGTGTTCCATTTTCCATGTACCAGATGCGCAGATATTTTGTTGCTGTTCTAGTCCATCGGAACTGTTGGAAACATAGTCTATGCAACCCAGAGCACCCTATGACAAATAGAATCTACCCAGTATTAAAAACTAGCCCCACAAATAAATTAATATTATGTGGTTGTAAAAGTGTAGAAAAAGTGAAATTGATTTACTCGGAAGGGGACAAATTTGAGTCCTTTTTATTATTGAAAAGGACCCGCATTGTTATTAGGCGATGGCGTGTTTTTACGAACGCCGAATGTATGGCTTTGTGACACTTTTACTTTTCTTATTTGGCCAGGCGTTTGTCCAAGGATTCATTATAGGTAAATATATGAGCAAATAACGCATTAAAATTAACATTACGTTCTCGATGTAGTGTCATTTTGCTTTGGGTGTAATTTCGTTTGTTTTTATTGTATGAATGTGCCTATTTTGTTTGTGCAAAAGTGTCTACAGATACATATACAAAACCAAACCCCAACACTTTTTAGTATATAGAATTGTTTGTGTGTATGTATGTGTGTATACGCTTATATACTTTGACTATTAGTTTATGTTTAAGTGTGTTTGTGTGCTACAAATAACGCCGTAGTAAGTGTGATAAACAAATAAGTGCAGAATGTAGACTGTAAGGCGTGTACTAAGGATATTGCCGATAGTCTGGGTATTTTTTTTTTCTGTCTGGACTTTTTGCTAAATACCGGGTGGATTTTCTTTTTCTGCACGAGTCCGTAATGGCCTATAATTACACTGTGAGAAACTTGCAAATTAAAAATAGATAATTATGTGAATGTGTGCATTTTATTTAATTATAGTATTTAACATAGAAACGGGTGTATGTGTGTATAATATATAAGTTGTGTGTGCGTGTGTGTGGTGGTGGGTTATTGGTTATTCTCATGTAGAGTAGACTCGACTGTTGCTGTTACAACTTGTTCTCCAGGCTGATAGAAATGCCTATGGAGAAATTTATGGGGATAACAGCAAACATTTTGCCCCAAAATGAGAAGAAGATACAATATCTTTTAACTTGTTGTCCAACTTTTCTTTCAGAATGGGTTGAAATTGGCAAGAACGCATCCTTTGAGTGTGCGTCTGAAAACGAACCCGTGGTCTGGCTTTATAACAATAACAGCATTAATGCTATTGACACCAGGTGAGTCCTGCTGCTTGGTTTATTCATTTTCAATCTTGATTTATAATGGTTAAACTATTTATTACAGAATTAAAATAAGCGCCGATGTTGTTTCGGACGACAACGGCAATGGCAACAACAACGACATCAAGAGATACAAGAATGTACTTCACATAGCTGGCGTCAATGCATCGGATACGGGAATCTACACATGCAAACTCACCGAGAGTAATCATTCGCTCAACTATGACTTGCAGCCCTTCATACCACCGAAAATTGTTGCAAGCTCAACGGATAAAATCAAACGTAAAATCCAACTGGGTGCCATAATATACTGCGTCTTTGACATTTATCCGCAAAATACATCGACAAGCAAGCAGCTGAAGTGGCTTAAGGACGGCAGCCCAATTCCATACCTAGATAATTTCTCAACAAAAACCCAGCTGAGCGAAACACGCCTGAACTTTTCACTGGAATTCACAGAGGTGTATAAGAAGGAGAACGGCACCTACAAGTGTGTCCTGAATGATCCCTTTGATAATGAGATTGTTTCGAAAGAGATAACATTACTTGTAATGGAAGTACCGCAGATCAGTATTGACTATGTCAAGGCTGTTGGTGCTAATAAAATCTTTCTCAACTGGACAGTCAATGATGGCAACGATCCCATTCAGAAATATTTCATTCAGTATGCCCCAGAAGGTTCTCCCACTTTTACATATTACAAGAACTACATAAATGGAAACTATACTTCTTGTGTCCTGGACACATTTAGCCCCAACACAACGTATCATTTGCGTATAAGTGGCAAGAATTCCATTGGCGATGGCATACCAAATCAATATCCCTTCGGTGTGGCAACATTAGATCACGATCCCACATTTATACCCAAGGTGGAAACAACAGGCAGCACAGCACAGACCATTACAATCGGTTGGAGTTCCCCTTCTCCAGACTTGATCGAATTTATACAATACTACGAGTTGACTGTCTCTGAGTCCGGTGATGTGCCAAAGCTGATTGAAAAGGCCATTTATCAGCAGAATTCCAGAAATTTGCCTTACATGTTCGATAAACTGAAAACAGCCACGGACTATGAGTTTCAGGTCCGGGCTTGCAGTGATCTAACAAAATCCTGCGGACCATGGTCAGAGATTGTCAATGGCACGACCATGGATGGAGTTTCCACAAAACCAACGAATTTAAAGATTCAATGCATACAACAGAATATATCCAGGTTTAATACCATACCCATCAGTTGGCACGTGCCTAAAACGCCAAATGGCAAGATCATCTCATACCTTATCACCTTGGAGGGAAACTATACGTATATTCAAGATGGAAATGTACACACTGAGAAATGGGGTCCCAAAATCCGTCGAGTGGACGAACCGAGCCACAAAACGATTTACGAAGGAGTCAGTCCCAATACGAATTACACTGTTACAGTGTCGGCGATTACGAGGCATAAGAAAATTGGCGAATCGGCAGTAACCAGTTGCTTTATGCCCGTCTCCACGCCGGATAACATTGGTAAAGCGATGTGGACAAAGGTTAAGAATGGACCAAAATATGTTTTAAAAGTTTATTTACCCAAGATAAGCGAAAGAAATGGACCCATATGCTGCTATCGATTGTATTTAGTTAAGATTTTAAATGCCAATAACGAATTGCCATCGCCGGATAAACTGAATATTGCTACATCTACTGAGATAACAAACCCTAATAATACAGATGCAAATAGTCACGCATACTTAGCGGAAATGCTTAGCAATCGATACTTTAAGTCTGAGATATTTTTGGGAGACGAATCGCGATTTACTAGTAAACAAGATGATCTCATCGACAATGATGCCATATGCCGCAAATGCCTAGAAGGCCTGCCCTTACCCAAGGCACGTGAGGGCATTTCCAAAGGTATAACTGCTTTCTATAAATACGTTTTCTTTACTCATACAAATATCAACTTTTTACAGTTCCTCTCTTGCCCCCGCCGTCTCACAAAGAAGAGCTTCTTAATGCTGGAAATCTAACAGAACAATCGATGAAAGTCTTAGGGAATAGAAAGCGCAGGAGACGCAATCCCACAGTTGCCATTGATAGAAACGATACGAGTCTAAGTACTCTGGCAGGCCAATCTATTTATCAGGATCATGCAGCTTCCAATAAGCTTGTAGATATTTGGGATGGTGAAATCGATATTAATTCGAATTACACTGGTTTCATCGAGATTATCGGTAAGTGGGTCAAGTAAATTATATAATCAACTCTTTTAACATCTTCCTTTCATGCAGTGCGATCGGGTGATACTGTACTGGTGGCATACAGCGATTATTTTGATGTAATTACGCCAGCGACTAAGGCTGAACAAATCCATACGCTGGACGATCCTAAGTTTTACTTAAATACTGGCATTAAAGCCTTAGCCATATCATTTGGATTCATTGTTATCTTCATAACACTATGGATCATACATCATCATAAGACCAAGAACGCCATGCCCGATGAGGATACCCTGACGCTGAGAGATTCATTGAGGTAATATTAACAACTTTATTAACTCCATTTTGGTATAATGTATTCTTTTGCCTTTTCAGAGCTCTATTTGGACGGCGAATCAACAACCATAGTCAATTCATTGGCTCTGGCAATCAAAAGGGCTTTGACACAGGACCTATACATAAAACCGATTTAGTAACTGCTTATAAGAACCGGCATAAGGATACGGATTATGGTTTTCTACGGGAATATGAAATGCTACCTAATCGCTTCAGTGATCGCACAACCAAGAATAGCGACATGAAGGAAAATGCTCCCAAGAATAGATATCCCGATATTAAAGCCTATGATCAGACCAGAGTTAAACTATCGCCAATTAACGCCAATCAATCTACCGATTATATTAATGCCAACTTTGTCATTGGATACAAGGAACGAAAGAAGTTTATCTGCGCACAAGGCCCCATGGAAACTACAATAAGTGACTTTTGGCGCATGATCTGGGAACAGCATTTGGAGATAATCGTAATGCTGACCAATCTTGAGGAATACAACAAGTCCAAGTGTGCAAAGTACTGGCCGGAGAAAGTCTTTGATTCCAAGCAGTTTGGAGATATCTCAGTTAAATACACAGCAGAACGCAAGACTGGCGATTACATTATAAGATCCTTGGATATAACAAAGTCAAACTTAATTGGCGATGAGGAAGATCACAGGCAGATTACTCAATACCATTATCTGACTTGGAAAGATTTCATGGCTCCAGAGCATCCACATGGCATTATCAAGTTCATACGTCAAATCAATTCAGTCTACTCGGTCCAGCGGGGACCAATCCTGGTACACTGCAGTGCAGGTGTGGGCAGGACTGGTACACTTGTGGCTCTCGACTCTCTCGTACAGCAGCTGGAGGAGGAAAATATGGTTTCGATATACAATACTGTGTGTGACTTGCGTCATCAGCGTAACTTTTTGGTTCAATCACTGGTGAGTTGATTATCCACATCACATTAAGTACATTTGAGTATAATTGTCATCCTTTTATTCGCAGAAACAATACATCTTTCTGTACCGCGCTCTATTGGATACTGCCACTTATGGAAATACAGATATACCCCTGGCTGTAATGCCAGCCACAATCGAGTCCCTAAAGTTTAAGCCAAACGAAGGAAAGTGTTTGCTAGAAACACAATTTGAGGTTGGTTCGATACTGATAATAATTAATACATAAATTACTTATTTTACAACTCTCAATTGTAGAAACTAGTATCCATAACCGATGAGATGAACAAGTCTTGCAGCGTGGGTGAAGTTGAAGAGAACATGTCCAAAAATAGAAGCCAAGAAGTTATTCCATACGATCGTAATAGAGTAAGTTAACGAGAAAGTAACAATTTCGTTTAATTTCTATATTTTTTTAACTCCTTTCAAGGTTATATTAAGCCCAATACCCATGAGGGACAATTCCACATACATAAACGCTTCATTTATCGAGGGATACGACAATACTGAATCATTTATTATCGCACAAGATCCTACAGAGAATACTATCGGAGATTTTTGGAGAATGATTTCAGAACAGAGTGTTTCCACCCTTATTATGATATCCGAAGTGAGTGTAATATTTAACAAGGAGTGGACATCTTTTCACATACGTTTACATATAATAATTTCAGATTGGCGATGGTTCAAGGAAATGCCCTCGCTATTGGGCCGATGATGAAATTCAATATGATCAAATACTCGTAAAATATGTGCACAGTGAAAGTTGCCCGTACTACACACGGCGCGAGTTCTACGTAACCAATTGCAAAATAGATGATACCCTTAAGGTTACACAGTTTCAGTATAATGGATGGCCCACAGTCGACGGAGAAGTTCCTGAGGTGTGTCGGGGCATAATAGAGCTGGTTGATCAAGCACACAAACATTATAAAAGCCATAAGAATGCCGGTTGTCGATCTCCCCTTACAGTTCATTGCAGGTAATTTAGAGAGATATATTTACATCATAGTAATATTCGAATTTAATGTAAATTAAATTTACTTTTTTAGCTTGGGTACCGATCGAAGTTCAATTTTTGTTGCCATGTGCATTTTAGTGCAGCATCTCCGACTGGAGAAGAGTGTCGATATATGTTCAACTACAAGAAAATTGCGATCTCAGCGATCAGGACTTCTAGATTCATTCGTAAGTATAGCTTGCCTTTTGTAAGAAATGTCAATTACATTTATTGTTATCCGATTCTAGGCACAATACGAGTTCCTACATCGCGCTATTATAAACTATTCAGATTTACATAAACTGTCGGAAAATATTGTGGATTAATCAAGATAATTTTTGTGTACTCATAAGAGCAAAGATGGACAAGATGGATAAGAGAAGTAGAAGGCAACACATACAATACATACAATAGATATTATTAAAATGTAAATTACGTAAAATTACATATAGTACATAGTATGTACGAGTATTTCGTGTGCGGAGGAGAATGTATACATTTTTTTACAATTATATTTTTAACCTTATACAATACATGTGTTTATACATATATTTGTATGTCTGTATGTGCGTATTTATATTGATAAAGCTACCAAAGGAAGTAATTAATTTATTTTATAAGATTCCGTGTATAAAAATAAAAGAATAAATACTAAAATGTATCTTTTACATTTAAGAGGCCATTTAAGAAGCATTTTAATTTGGTTTTGAGATGAGTTTTGGAGAAGATACATATATATTCCGCCTGCTGCTGCTAACCCTTGATGGAGCGGGAAAGTACAGAGTCTCACTGTCTGTATTGTCCGACAGCAGCCTCTTCAATTCTTTTTCTTGACAGTCATTGGTGTTGCCCTTGTGATTAGTCTAGTTGAAGCTTTACAATCACCATCCTTACTTTTATGGGAAGAGACTCCATTAATCTCACTCTCGGGCTGGACTTCCAAGTATCTTGTAATAAACGCAGACGGAACTTAATAACTGAAGTCGGGAGGTCCTTTTGGCGCATAATGTTACTTGATGGATACAAATAAAAATATTCATTAAATTTGAAACATTGAACGGTTCGTGTTGCGTTTCACAAGTGTTTACACTAGTCTTGAATTTTAACTGAAAACATAATTTTCAGTTTGATGATGAATTCAAGTGCCTGCCCAGGATTCTCTGCTACACTTGTTGGTCTGCCATAGAGAGCTTTCTATGCATCGCACAGTATTTGCACAGGAAAGTTAATTAATTTAATGAGAGGTCTGCATATCATACACGAGTGTGTGTGAGTGTGGGTGTGGGGGTGTGTGTACACTTAGTGTTTCTTTAATCAGATAATTTGTTCTTCTTTTTGCAAATGGAAGACTAATTTGAAATGGCATGAATACATTATGTTATCAATTTCCACGAATTTCCCTTCGCACCGCCTGTTAAATATAGATATTTTTTAATCCATCCTTCTAATTCATATGTACATTAACCATTCCCGCTTATCACTACAATAAACAACGACACGTGCCATACATTTATGTCTCTTTTCGGGACTACGGAAAAATAGATGAATATATTATACAAAACTAGAAAAGGAAAATAAAAACAATTATCGTTATCATGGCTTCATAATCACAACCACCCCGCGTCCCTGTTCCCTGGAGTCGCTCTTACTGTTACTGTTATCTAATAAGGGTACACGGGATTGTGTAAATAACGACCAGTGCCGTAGAACAAATATTTACCTATTTCAATCCGTCATTTGGTAGTCACCAGCGTGAGAAGAGCAAACAGAAAAGTTCATATCTGTAACATGCATAAGTTGAGAACTTTGGGAACTCTGGCAAACAACCCCGATGCAAGGAGGCTGACTTAATTTCACGTCTTAGCATCACGGACGAGCCCGCGAACTGGTAAAGTCAACTCAGCAGCGCGGAGTCAGTGGGCAACTTCAAAGGAGCAGCAGTTCAGCAGTTCCACTGACGCTACTCATCCGCAACACGTGGCGCTTCGGCTACGGCCAACGCTCAAGTTAAGAATGCCAATTGTTTGTCGGCCATAAACTGCAGTTACTCAACTGATGTTGAGGGTGGTATGATGGGACGATGGCTTTTCACCGCACACATAAAAAGCAATAAACTAAAATTAAGTCAGAAAACGTGTCAAAGTCAGTGCTCAGTGCACTGACAGTGATGTTAAAACAAACACAAATACCGAACGTTGGTCCTTGTTTACATAAATAAAATCGACCGCGCATGCCTCTGACTCTGCTTATGCTTCCCCCTCTTCACTCTGGGCCGTTCTGCTTGTTGGCTTATAAGGCATCCGTTGCGTTAGTTACATAGTAACCTCCCCATTAGGGTCACTCCCACACTTCATATAACTGCGTATTAAGTACAATCACAACAGAAATCATCATGGTAGCAACTGTATTTCACAACTGATGAATGTAATGTAATGTATGTACATACATTTTTATGATTTTTAATTAGAATCAGCTTGAAGAACATTTCGTTAGAATCAAACCCGATTTTATGCAATATATTCTTAATTACTTGCGGGGTTTGTTTTCAGGTAGATTCATTTCATATTAGACATACAGTGGCTCACATCTTAAAGTATGCAGTGCACACTTTTAACTTCAAACTATAATATAATTGAAACAATCAGGCGTATTGCAAGTAACAGTTATAAAATAGGTTGCTATAATTAAAATGGAAGAATGTGCAATGGTTCTTTTTCGCTGTAGCACGATTGACTCCTTTCGTTTTGGCACCATTTACATACATATGTATGTATGTATATTTGTTGTACTCTTATATGTAAGTATTGGCAATTGGGGTGCATTCAGCGTTGCATTTGGTGGCGCCATTAGGCGGAATAAGAAAGGCGTTAATCAGTTGGATAAATTGCAGCGCTTAATCCTGATCGTGAATAAATAAAAAAATAAAAAAATGTAGTTTAATAAACATGAATGTATGTGCATGTATGTACATATTTATAAGTAAATAAGTTGGATAAGTTGTAAAGTTCAGGATCGAGCACATATGTAGCACATACATAACTATTTAATTAAAAGAAAATATAACCAGGGCTGCATTTGGTGGCGCCATTAGGCGGACTAAAAAAGGCGTTAATCAGTTAAATAATTTGCAGCCCTTTGCATAAAGAAGTGATATTTAATACATACATGTATTTAGTGCGTGTATGTACATATTTATAAGTAAATAAATTGGATAAGTTGTAAAGTTTTGGATCGAGCGCATATTAACTACTCCATTAAAAGAATTTGTGTATAATCCGCGTTGCATTTGGTGGCGCCATTTGGTGCACTAAAGAGAACGTTAATCAGTTCGATAATTCGCAGCCCGTAAGCCTGATCGAGAATTAGTTAAAAAATATTAAGTGATACTTAATCTATATTTTTTTATGTGTATGTGTATGTATGTGCAAATTTATATGTAAATAAGTTGGAAAGTTCTGCGTCGAGCGCATAATTAAATAATAATATGTGGGTGTGTTTGCTGAAAATCTTGATACGAAACGTTCAGTTGTTGGAGCAGTACTTACATACATACAAAGATGATTGCGAATTTGAGGTAAGTCAGAATGCATACTCATTAATATTATTATCAATAAAAACGGGACATTTAAAATAACTAAGCTAATATTTAGAACTCATAAAGCCACCTCTTCTTAAGCACAGTACTTATCTCCCCATGTTTTTTCTGTAAGTGTACATTCCATATTTATGCATTAGTATGGGAAAGTATATGTACCGTTATGTTTTTTACTTTTGTATCATTGGAAGCGGTAAGGCAAGGGTGTGAGGTGCACGTTTTATTTGTTTGTTGTCACATAAAGACGCTTGGCGGCAGTAAAGCACGTGTCACGTGCCATATTGTTCCTCCTGATGGCTTTCGGCTATGTAATGGCTGAGTGTTAACACAAAGTTTGTGTGTCTGATTCGATATTTGTGAAGGCGGACCGGTCCGCCCACCCTTTACAGCGCACTAACCTCTGCTGCAGATGCTGCAAATGATGAGTTGTGCCTAATTCATAACCACATCGAAAGGAATTAACTCACAGTATGGGGCTGCATGAAGCGCACACACAGGAACTGCTGGGGTGTCAGAAGGGTGGAAGTGTTCCGTGTTAAAATCAAGACGCCGATACACGTGTCTTAATTCGTTTGGGTGAGATTTTAGAGGAAGCAACTAAGGGGCTTAAGAGCGAAATTAATTTTTGAAAGCACCGTCAATCGATTGGGTGGCTGAGTGAAAATATGAAACCAACTCCTTTTGGATGGTTTTGCTTTAACTCTCTACAGAAATATTTTGACTACGTTTTAGTGCAGCAATCGCTGGGAGCTATTATTACTACTGTATTACTATCGTAGCAATTACTGAAACACTTGCTATAGATAGTAAGTGAAGTCATTCCATAGTTAGACTACAAGTTACAACATAGTTTTGACAATACTTTTGACAGATTAGATTAGTATGAATATCAAATTAAAGTTTGCCTTTAACACAAGTATTATTTAGTTTAATTTGGATTTAGTTAGAAGTTATTTAGGCTATCGATACTATCGGCAACTCCAGCGATTGCTTGAGCTAAACTACAGCTGCTTATTAACCGAGTTTTGCTTTTGATATATAGTACCTTCCTCTTGGAGCATCTCACTGTATAAACATGCATGTAGATTCGATTGTCATAATTTCAGAGTCTTGTATTGTACAACAAATAATTTTCTTTGATATCGTTTTCGTAGGTGAAATAACATCGGATGTGGCTGTGTTTGTCATCGGGGGGTCCAGGCTGCTTGCCAACAGATTCAACAGTATGGAACCGAGCCATCAATGGTTTTCAAGTAATCCCTCGTTTGTTTCATTGTCTGCAAACATACACACAACAGTGCGGCAAGTATGTATGTATGTATGTATTTATTGTTATACATATTATGCACATAGCCACAATAACAAGGCACAACACTGGGAACGGATCAGACAACAGACCGTCAGCAGAACTCATGGCAGAAACTAGTTAGTCTGATCGGCAAAAGTAAGCAATTTCACAAATAAGAACATACTCGTATTCTGTGTACCCAAGCACGACAGCAGGATAAGATAAGAACAGAATTCCGCCAGCGCCTGCTGTGCAGGTCAGACACAGCTTGCGCAGTATGACGCAGTTTTTTCTCTTCTTTCCTCGCTTTGAAGAGTTTTGGAGACTCACACCAATCCACCATGGAGCTTCTAGCGGCAGTCATAAATAATTATGCCCTGCACAGATTGAACGATGCCCCAATGCTTGATTTCTAATATGGAATATGAAGCATTTACTAACACTGCACAACACTGAAAACAGTGTTACCATACGAATTGCATTCTAAATGCAGTGAGGTCAAAAACTATTTGCATAGAGATGACAAATCAGTAATCGTTTTCACTTGATAACACTATTATAGTACAGTCGAACTTCCCTATAATGAAAATCACTTCATTATATAGAAACTTCATTATACAGAGATTATATTATTTGTAATAAAATTGGAACTAAAAAGTTGTGTGTTTGAAATCAATTCATAATAGGGAGTTCTTCATTGTAAAGAAGTTCACTATACAGAAGTTCGACTGTAGTAAATTAGGCATTTCTAAATTTCATAAATAATTATGCCCTGCACAGATTGAACGATGCCCCAATGCTTGATTTCTAATATGGAATATGAAGCATTTACAAAGTTGCCCAACACTAAAAATAGTGTTGCCATACGAATTACATTCTAAATGCAGTGTGTACACGCTAGAGGTCAAAAACTATTTGCATAGGGATGATATGGAAATTAGTAATCGTTTTCACTCGATAACACTATTATACAGTCGAACTTCCCTATAATGAATCTTCAAGGGACCAGAAAATCACTTCATTATATAGAAACTTCATTATACAGAGATGAAATTGGAACTAAAAAGTTGTGTGTTTGAAATCAATTCATAATAGGGAGAGCTTCATTGTATAGAAGTTGACTTTTTTTTTAAATTTTATTTTATTTAAGTGTAGAACCTGTACTAACAAAAAATGTACCTTAACAACACGTGGACGGAAAATTAGAGATGGACCAAACCTTATTATATTGTATTATTATATACTATTATATATGAATACTATTATATACTATTAAATCTCTTGGCAAAACCTTGCCGTTTAAGACGCCTTAGAGGTCGAGCAGGCAGTAGTCTTCTGGCAAGTAGGCTGTGTTGTCTCAGCAATCTGTCGCTGTATCGGCTCGTGTGCCTTCCAATCTGCTCTTCCACAGTATGCAGCTTGAGGTCTCTATGGAGTGTGGTACCTCCTAAGTAGCAGGGACAGTCTGTTATACTGCAAAGTACCCTATTCTGCATAGAAGTTCACTATAGAGAAGTTCGACTGTAGTAAATTGGAAATTTCTAAACTATTTGCCACAACAAATTATGTAGCATACTTTTCGGCTAGGCTTTTGTTTGTCTGCCTTGTCAACACTGTGTCTATTCAATTATAAACGTACACACACACACGCACACACACACACGGATATTTATGGAGTCAAGTATGTCTGTCATGCAGCGACAAATAGAACATGTGTTTGCATTTGCTGGTTAAGCTCACAGCAACACATCCAACTGAGTAGTAAATAATAATGTTATGTTAATGTAATGAGAATACGTCATTAATTTCAAATACAGTAAATCCTTTTTAAATTTTAAGTACACTGCGTAGAACGAAAGTTGTCTTCATGGCCATTATTGGCTTTGCAGAACCTTTTTCTGTTGCCTTTGCCTATTCCTAATCCTCGAATGCTTCTAAATGGAATCAAATCCGAAAATTGGATTGGAGAGCAACGCCCACTCGCCCACTCTTCCATCACTCCAGGCAGCAGCAGACATTTATGGTTAAGTATTCGGTCGTTTCCACCCTCCGCCCATGCCTAACTGTTAATGTGCCAGCCAAATGCTCAATTGCGGTATCCCAGGACATGCCAATGAGAGTAGAAAAGGGGATTTCGACTCAACTCGACTCGACTTCATTGTGTGTTCTTAGCCCAAAGTGTCCGAGTGATGCTGATGCCGATGCTGGAAATGTAAACAGAAGAAAATGGAGATTCAATTACTTAAACGGTTAGTCCATTGTTGTTGCTAGTACACAAATTTGCATATTTCCTATTTGTTTGTTTGTTTCTCGACAGTAAGAACATAGATACTCACATGAATAGAAATATTTCAGTATTTCCTTTCTTTCATTTGCTAGTAAGTATTTATTTATTAGAACTCGCCTAATAAGTCAAGTAACCCTCTGCACATCCCCCCAAAAATGTCCAGTCGGAAGGAGTAAAGGACATTAAATCTAAATCAACCTTTTAGGCTGTTGAGGGATATAAAAAATATTCAAATTATTTAGCTGAGAACACCGCGTTGTAGCACCACGAATGATCAGGACTCAGGACTCAGGGCAGCAGGACGCACATCTTATACTATTCGCGTCGAGTCGAGTTGGGCGTAAGAAAAGTCGCTTGAGGTCGTTTCCCCAATTAAATGGCTCTGGTATTTGTTTACTAACGTCGCGTTGGCCTTTCTTTTGGCCCTGTTATCGCATTCGCAATGGAAGTTTCACGAGTTAATGCGATAAATTTGCATATTTTGATTGTGTTGCGGTCAACAATGGGTTGCTTTCTGAATTAATGGGATTTTGCCAGCTTATGCAAAATCCGCCAAATATTTTACAATTTTAATTAAATTATCCCGAGCTTTTAACACTACCAAATTGAGATACACACTTACATACATACACACAAACAGATGTATCTACGTACTGTATTCATCACTGCAAGTGGGAAATACACAGACTGACATCATTGGCTTCAACTCGGTTACATCATTGCATCTGCTTCAAAAACCAGCCACGCCCACCGTGAACCGCGACAAGCAAACCGAAAATTCAATTTCAGTATGGAAATTTCTGATATGGACATGACCACGCGCTTACGCCTCTCTGGTTTTAATGAGCCTGCTGCTGCTGCTGCATCAGTGCAATTCCACGTTGTAGCGCCAGTCCTTAACCACTGCTCACCTATCGAGCACAGCTTTTTCAGGATGCACGTACTCAAAAATAGGGTGTTGCGTTTGTGGTAACGCCAACACGTGTTCACTTAAACCAATGAAGTGCTGGCAAGCGTTGCGAATTCTCACACTACTCATATGAGTGCATATAGTTTTTTTTTTGACCCTGTACTTTAAAAGAGTACAAAAGGGTGTATTAAGCTTGTGTAACTCAGAAATGTGTGTAACAGGCAGAAGGAGACGTGGCAGACCCCATAAAGTATATATATTCTTGATGAGGACGGCGAGCTGAGTCGATATAGCCAAGTCCGTCTGTCCGTCTGACCGTCCGTACGTATGTTCGTCCATCAGTCTATCTGTCTGTCTGTATGAACTCCTAGATCTCGTAAACTGTAAGAGCTAGAGACATCATATTTGGCAGTTAGATGTCCCTATAATACAAGCAGATCAAGTTTGTTTTAGATTTTTGATACCAACTCCCTCCCCTGCAAACCTCGATAAACAACCACAGCCACAATAAAGATACAAACTTGTGCTTTGGCATACAACAATCTTATGATAACTTTTATCTGTGCTGCGAATTGTAACTCAATCGAATAATAAATAGCAGAGATATTCGAAATTAAAGTTTATGTTCTAGGCAAGGAGGAGCAGCATGTCCATAATGTATGTACATAAGTGTGTGTGCGTGGTTGCGTCTGACTTTGCGATGTGTGTGTGTATTGTTAGCATTAGCAGTTATTACTTGATAAAAATGTATGGCCAAGTCTAGCCAAAGTCGATAAATCGCTAGACATAGAGTGGTAATCGATAAGGCAGTCCCTTTATATTTCCCCGTGTTCAGCATATGACTTCCCCGTGTTTGGTTATGACTCGATAAAAATTTGAGGTCAGTTCCTGCTGTCGATAGATCGATAGACATAGAGTGGTAATCGAATGGACGCGATAAAAATTGGAAGTCCTGCTGTCGATAGATCGATAGACATCGAGTTGTAATCGTTATCTTCACATTTCGCTGTAGTTTGGTTTATACATATATAATCGAATCATATAGGGATATATTTTGTACAGCGTATCTTCTAGTCGTTTTCCCACATTTCTGCAGAGCTTTCTGATGTAGATATCTTTTGCTTTTTTATTCGTTGTGGCTATGTATAGAGATTATTAAGCATTAATAGCAATGGCAATAAGAGCAACCCTCTAGAATGGCAGGTACATGCTTTTTACATTGTATGTGAGAACACATACACATGCATATAATGGATAACTGTTTATGAGAGATTATGAATCGATATGCGGTAAGGCTGAAGGCACGATACATGGGTAATCAGTCATATTATAATTTTGATTATCCCGCAGCAAGTCAATCTGTCACGAAATCACTTTTAAGGCTGTATTTTTAGCAACATCATTATTGACTTCGTCTATAGGATTTTTTATGATTTTAGGGGTGGTTCTTGGTGTTAAAAAACGAGCGTAAAAAATTAAATCAGTACATTAAAAAAATATATATGATGAATAGAAGGCAGCTTAATGAAAATCTGTAAAGAATAAGATAGTGTGTAATAGTGAGTAATTAATAAATCAAACTTTGTATTTGATTTGAATTGTAGTTCCATCAGTCACTAATTCTGGTTTCTCGTGAATAAAGACAAATGCTGACCGTAAATATTTTGACATCCAAATGAAAGGACGAGGGACAAAGGAGAGCAACGTACAAACAATATTTCGCCACCGTTCTTGGTTTGGTTTGGTTCAATTCAATTCAGTTTCCATCCCTCAATGGCTCATCGGATGAAATGATAGCACTTCAAATAACATCATGGCTAGATTAGGGGTTTCCGTTCCCAAAACGCATAGACAATGCTCGAAATTAAATGACAGCGAAAAGGTCATCCTATTCAATCGAGGACCATTCCTCGTGCCGTTAGAGAGTGGGGGAGAGTGGGAGAGTCGCTCGCTCGCTCGATATTTATTTATTATTATTCGCTCTCTGTATAGTGCGAAACGCATGTGATGGGCAGAGAGACGTAGAGAAAGCGATGAACAAGGCGTTGTGTGGCACTGAAGCGGGAAATGGGTTCACAACAACGCCAATCGCATAGCTGGACAATATGCCAAGTGATAAATGACTTGGGTATTATTCTTGTATTCGTTTTAATACAGTTGGCGGCTACGCAGCCTGGCAGTAGGGGATTTCCACTACAACAACATTGCTGTGTGTGTGCGAGTGTGTGTGTTGTCTATTATATCGATGGACATAAAGGATATTGTGGCAATTTCGACAGGAAAACAAGACTTTTGTGCCAGGACCACAGCAGTAGCTAAAGACGCAGACGCAGACACCACACAGGATGTACTCTCACTGCTTACTTAACGGCGACGGGTGGTCTGCCTTGGTTCCTGCCATCAAATGATAAATGTATTTATTTCCTTTAGCCATTTCGCTCATAATATGTTCCACATCATGACAACAGGCATAGGAAAGTGACAATCACAACGTAGTACAAATGCGTACAACTGTGGAGGCTATAAATATTGATAATTATAATTTCTGAATGTCTACATTTTAATTGAAGGTATCGATATTATGAAAATATAATTACAAATGTATTTATTAGTATATTAGAACCCTCTAAGCCAGTTTCTTGTAGCTAAACTAAACGAACTATAAATATTCATTTATTTATGGCTATCTGCATCTATACTGTGATACTTTATAATTCGAATTTTTTCATTCAATAATAATAATAATAACTTTCTAGGAGAGTTTTTTGTAGTTAAACTTCCTTGTTCCGCTCACTTAACTGTTGAGGCTATAAATATTCATAATTATAATTTCGAATGTATACCTTTTCATTAGAGGTATCAATAGAATGAAAATATAATTATAAATGTATTCATTTATCAGTATATTAGAAGTGTTTAAGCGAGTTTCTTGTAGTTAAACTAAACGAACTATAAATATTTAATTATTTATGGCTATCTGCATCTATACTGTGATACTTTATAAGTCGATTCTTTCTAATTCGAATTTTTTCATTAAATAATAATCTAACTTTCTAGGAGAGTTTCTTGTAGTTAAACTTCCGTGTTCCGTATTTATTTCCTTTAGCCAGTTCGCTCACTTAACTGTTGAGGCTATAAATATTGATAACTATAATTTCGCATGTATACCATTTCATTAGAGGTATCGATAGAATAAAAATATAATTATAAATGTATTCATTTATTAGTATAACTGTCTAAGAACTGTCTAAGCGACTTTCTTGTAGCTAAACTAAACGAACAATTAATATTTATTTACTTATGGCCATCTGCATCTATACTGTGATACTTTATAAGTAGATTCTTTGTAATTCGAATTTCTTCATTAAATAATAATCGAACTTTCTAGGAAAATTTCTTAGCCTAACTTCCGAATTATAGCCACTTATTTTGCCTGCCGATAAAATGTAATGAAGCACATTTAATTGATTTATTTAAACGACTTTTGAACAACTCGGCGAGTATATTTCTTCGCCATTTATAATGCGTACATTCAAACATATGTAAGTTATTGGTTTCCCTTTGGTATTGCTATTTATATGAAATTCACTAAGCAAGTTATTCATACACACTCGTGTACGAGTGTATTCGTTATTCTTAAGATCTCAACGGCTGTTACCAAAGAGAATTGCCATAAATTTCCAACAGCCGGTGTCGTTTTAAAACGAATTTGAAAGTTTTATTGTATTAAATGCCACGAGTGCTTGTGACGTGGGTGGGTTCGTTTAACCCTTAAATAGTAAATATGTATACATTTAGACATATACATACGTACATACATACATACACATATTTCTGACACATTATTAAAACATAAAAAGCGTCAATAATCATTTAAGATTTCGAGCCATTTATTTTCAAAGTCCTTTTTTGGTAGCACCTCGCCTCCCCCACCCCCTCCCAGAACCAATCCCAATTCCAACAGCTGAACAATATTTGAAAACATTTTCGGAGGGGGCGTGTTATGATTTTATTGATGCTGACTGCGCTACGCTTTGCTCTGCTCTGCTCTGCTGTAGTGTGGTGTGGTGTGGTGTGCGGCACGGTGTGCGGTGCGCGGTGGTTGCCAGAACACTTTACACAATGTAGCAGATTGTTTCATTTTAACATTTCCCCAGAAGCGTGCCGACAGCCGTCCCATTCCGTCCTGGCAATCCTTTACAAATTCGCACACGCTTTCCTGATGTGTCGTGTTGCTGTAGTAGCAGTAGTATATGGGATTTTGGGCGTGTGTCTTTCGCTATGCATCGATACATACAGCTGTACATAAGCCTCTATGAATTTCTACTACTATTAGCCACGCTTATCGATTGACTGTAAAATGTAGGAAGGCCATCTAAACATTTCGTACTATCGTTATCGATTACAGCTCTATGAAAGTGCGACGCTATCTTGAGTCAGCTGAGTCATATATCGATATTAAAATCGATATAAGTATGTTTTTAAAATGCATAATTCCTATCACATGTGCGCTTTTCTTTGCAGCGCTGTTTTCACACGCACAGTCGATGCGTCACATTTAGCAATACAATTAGTTAAATGTCGACTACTAATAGAGTAGATTTAGTTTTCTATGACTCCAAAGTCAACTTTGCAAATGAATAAATTACTTCCAAATTGTCTTCATACGTTCTTACTGAGTATGTGAAGCGCATTCACCATGTAATTGAAAACTCTGCGATCAGCATTAAATGCACGCTAATATAGGAGAAGCTTGGGAAAATCAAGTTCCAAGAAAATGTCCCGGAATTCGGTGTTAAACAGCGGTTAACAATCGCATACACACCATGCTGCAAATGCTCAGGTTGCGGCGACATCGACATGGGTACAAGGGGAAATCGGATATGACTGTAGACTGTAAGAGAAAACAGACACGAATTAGCTCAGGCAAATGCGAGTAATAGCAGCGACAGCGAGTTGATAACACCGTAAAATTACTTTGACAGCAAAAAATGAAGCGAGACAATGCAATGTGCTGCAATTCAGGTATATATTATAATACCAACTGTGAGCTTTAGTTTGCACCTTGCAAAAGAACTGATTCGTTTCCGGATGAATAAAAAAGCACTTTCAAATCTATATAGATGTATTTGTTCAGATTTTTTAATTACAGCACTAAGAATGTGAGGTTTTCATAAAAATTCCATTCACTTGTCAAACATAATCATTTGATGGGGAATAACTCATAAAATATATATACTACTATGCTGGCTGGTAAAAAAACACATGTTCAACGGTCTCCGCCAAAAGTTTACTCATGTTTATTATCACAATAATCACTGACAAATGTCAAATGTATCGTTGCCGTCCAAAGGAAATACTCATAATCTACTAGTCCGGTTGTCAGGAGACCGTCATTACATTTCATCATCATTTGGTCCAGTTTGACAATCGTCTCTAAGGGTTCCACGCTCGGAAGCGATCAATTAGTGCGGACGACTCGACCATCGTTTAAAATGTAAAGCACGTACCGCCTGTGTGTTCTGACAGTCCTCCAGCGATGTTCATTCTGAGGACCCATCGCATATGAATTCATAATGATAATTCGAAGAGTACAAAAAAGAAAACAACTGGTTTTTGCTTTTCCCTCTCTCAATGCGTTCAACATTTTTGGCCTTCATAAATATAAAGTCATCAGAAAATATGACAGTTTTATGTTCATTTCGTTGCGGTAAATGTTTTCGGCGACAAAAGACATGGTTCCGAATGCATCAATGTTAACATATTGTACTGGCCTGCCTTAAAAGGAGCTCTCTGGCCAGTCCTTATAGATGGCACTTGAAGGAAACTAATGGTAGAGGAGTACACACATCTATACAGATGGAACTTGAAGGAAACTAATGGTAGAGCAGTGGTAGAATGGGAAAGTACTCTATGGTATTGCTAAGAGTATACTCTAGTTATAGTTTAAGAATGTATAACCCAGTCAACAATTACTCTGAATGCATCAATGTTAACATATTGTACTGGCCTGCCTTAAAAGGAGCTCTCTGGCCAGTCCTTATAGACGGAACTTGAAGGAAACTAATGGTAGAGGAGTACATACATCTATACAGATGGAACTTGAAGGAAACTAAATGTAGAGGAGTGGTAGAGACTAAGGAGTTAGATGGGAAAGTACTCTATGGTATTGCTGTGGGTATACTCTAGTTATAGTTTAAGAATGAATAACCCAGTCAACAATTATTCTGTACTGGCTTGCCTTAAAAGGAGCTCTCTGGCCATTCCTTGTAGATGGAACTGGAAGGAAACTAACTGTAGAGGAGTGGTAGAGACTAAGGGGCTAAATGGGAAAGTACTCCATGGTCTTGCTTAGGATATACTCTAGTTATAGTTACTGTTACCCGTTACCCAGTCAACAATTATGTGGTTATTGCCTGCTAATTTGTCCACTGGGTAACTTTATCTTCGTCGCATTTATAGGCTCTTAATGTTTCAGTAAATACACTCAGTTTTTTAATACGCATATAAATTGTATAAATTACTATCTCGGCGGGAATTTAATAGAAAGTCGTTGAACAATCGTTTCGAATTAAAAATTATGGCCAGATACGGTTACAAAATATATGATTATTTGTTTGTGAAGTCGTAAAACAGCAACACCAAGTGCAACAGCAGCAGCAGCAGCAACAGCAGTAACAACAGAGACATCGAGCAACAACAAATTAATTATACACCTATTTTGATGTGGAATAAATTAGAGGTCTGGCCACGAATCCCTGTTCACAAGTTCCAAATGTGAGTACGAGTATGTTTGGGTATGCCCGGTGGTGGTGCTCAGGCCGGCAGGCGTTCATCATCATGTTGGAGTCGGTTCTCGGTTCTCGAGTCGACTCGACGAAAATAAAGATGTTGTGTTTTCTGTTCTGTTCCGTTTGCTGTGTTTTAAAATACAGCCATCTAATGGGCGCCCTCTTGGGTTCCAATGCGCTCAATAATTTTCCACAATTTCAGCTGTCAGTCGAGGTGTCAAATCGCAGCTACTCATGCTGTGTGCTGTGTTCTCCGAGTATCGCATCGTATGGTCTGGTATGGCATCTCTCGTTCCCGCCCCTCGAGTAATTTAAATTAAGCATCTGACGCACACCTCTGCATATCGCTCTGCATAGTAGTATTCTGACAGACAATGCGATGATATGGGTATAGGGCCACTTAACGCGCGTCCATATCGTCATCTCATGTGGCGCGATCACTGTCAACAATCCGCAGATCCCCAGGTGGAATTCGAATGGGATTGAAACGAGTACAACAACTCATTACCATTGTGTTAAACTACGCGTTTCAATTAATCTACTGCTCTACTTGAAACACACTAGTCGAACACACATTAAATTATCGTATTGATTTCAAGTTCACATTCCATTTTCCCAGTCGGAAATTTGCATAAAACTCAGTTCCTATACAATGTGAGCATTAGGACTGTATAAATTGCAAATACATTTCAACAGAGTGTTAAGTAATCACTTGCAAAGTCGAAATACACGCTGCAGACGTCGCTCATCAAGCGAAAGAAAGAAACGAGCCAAGACTGCTGCAGTCGAGCGTGCTTGACTAGAGAAGGCTGAGGAACAGAAGTGAAGCTATATTATAATAAAACTCATTTATAATTTGATGAATTTATATAATTTGTGAATTACACCAAGAATAAAGCAGATATTCATTCGTATCCAGGAAAATTAAAACTATTTTCTATAACTACTTTTGACGTATTCTTCCGATTATAATGAAACTTATAACATAGTTTGGGATAGTAGTTTGAATACATATACGTATATGGAACAAATAGTAATTTTTCTAGTTATTTTGTCTATTATTTCTCATGTTATCCTAGAAATCGGATAGAAATATATTTCCTTTCAGTAATAAGTAATCATAAGAACTCAATTCCGTAATAGCGATAAAATATTATTAAATTAAGAAATGGATGGACGTTCTCTACATAAAATTTTATGGGGTATAAAATAGATTTTTCAATAATAATAAAAACTCGGAAAGCTACAGTCGGATGCAACCGACAGTAGGAGACCCTGTACTTTCCTTCGCACACACACACGCTAACATACACTCACACATGCACACATAGCGCAAAGTCACACGCAACCACACATACGCTCGCGCTGCTCCCCCCTTACCTAGTACAAGGAATTGAATCTTGAATATCTCCGGTGTTTATTATCCGATTGGGCCGAAATTCACAGAACAGATAAAGATTATCATAAGATTATCGTATGCCAAAACACAAGTTTGTATGTTTAAAATTGTGGGTGTGGCAGTTTTTCGCGGTTTTTGGGGGAGGGGGGGCAGGTATCAAAAATCTAAAACAAACTTGATCTGCTTGCGCTATAGGGGCATCTAACTGCCAAATATGATGTCTCTAGCTCTTACAGTTTCCGAGATCTAGGTGTTCATACGGACAGACAGACAGACGGACAGACAGACGGACAGACAGACGGACAGACGGACATGGCTAGATCGACTCAGCTCGTCGTCCTGATCAAGAATATATATACTTTGTGGGGTCTGCCACGCCTCCTTCTGCCTGTTACATACATTTCGGGCTTGCACAATCTTAATAGACCCTTTTGTACTTTTTTAAAGTACAGGGTCTAAAAATAACCTAATGATACGCTAAATCTATATACTTCATAACCGATCAACAGAGCTAACAGTTCCATAGATCAGCAATAAAATCCTTAAGCCAAACCAATAGGCATAAGCAACACAGGCTCAACAAACTCTCACAAATGTATATGGTACAGGCTAACATTTGCAAAAACCATGCCTACCCCATAGCACAGTTAGGCTTGGGTATAATGAAAAAGGGAAACTAAAATATCAGTGCTGTCGCTGTGGATGGAGAGGAGGAGGAGAGGAGAGCATTTGCTGCACTGGGTTGTGTGGTGATGCAGAAGTGCAGAAATGGATTCACATTTAATTGGAATGATTTGGCTTGCCTTTGATGCTGTGGCGTGATAATTTAAAACTTTTCAATTTAAACAAACGGGCAAGCATTATATATTTAACAATGATTGGTTGCTGCTTAATTTTTCCAAGTGCTGCCAGTGGGAACATACAAACTGACACAATCACGACATGCAATAAGAAACACATCCCGAAGTGCTGCTTATCTGTAACACCGATCTCTGTTGCCGTTGCTGTAGCAGTTGCTGTTGCTCTTGCTGTTGCTGTTGCAACGCTCAGTTGTTAGCCTCTGATGTGCAACAGATACACACACACACACACACACACAGAGAGACATATGTGTATTGGAGTGGAGTGGAGTCTGTTGGCACCATAGGTAGTAGTAGTTTCTGCTCCACCCACATGTGAATGCCTCATTGATTCACATGTTCCTCAAGCTGTTCCGATCTGATGTACCACAACCACGAACTCGACTTACAGATGTCAGTCCGTTCGTCTGTCCGTCCGTCCGTCTGTCTGTGGTGCCCTTACCTTACGCACCATTCATTATTATTTTCGCGCAATCAAATCGCACATTTTTCATTGTAAAACGGATGCAGTTTTCATGAACGAATCCCGCACCACTCGTCGCTCTGCAAATATTGTCTTTAGTTTCATATCATACTTATAATATATATGCATATTCCTCTCCCGATGTCTGTATCAGACTATATGTGCTTTGATCTTTTAATTTGCTGCATAAACACAATTTAAATCAAAGGCCAGCCGCTGTGGCTATGTTTGGGGCACACGTGTCAAAATACGAGTACTCGTACATACTCATGAGTGTGTACAAAGTACTCATTTCATCGGAGAGGCGTAATATCGCTGAAAGGATCCGTCAACACTAGCGCTGTCTTCTTGATATTTATGTGCTCATAAAGAGAATTATTTTGATGGAGATTTAATAAAGCTATGACTACAAATTCATCATGCCTCCTACACATATCAACTTAGGGTATAAACAGACTAATTTTAGTGCAGGATTCACAAAAATTCACATCTTCTGGCAGTCGTCGCAGTTCCACTTGGATAAACAGTAAAGCCTCAATTTGTATTCTGGTATTCGCAGTGCTTTCAGGTTCACTGAGAATACAACTTCTGCTGCGATCCCAGCATTGTTTGAATAACATCGCTGCTCTTCTCTTAATAACGTGTCATTATTGTCATATTTGTTTACCAAACTTCTGGCCATGTACTGACATTAAATCAGCAATTTAACTCAGTTTTTAAATTAGCATAAATGTTTTGTTTCAGAGATAATGCAAACCGTAAATTAAATCAGTCAAAACGGATCGAAATTTTAGGCAATAATGAGAATTAAGTATCTGTATTAAGAATACACAAATATTGAAGCATTTTTTACTACTTATTCTCATCACTCATCTGAATACTTCATATTTAATATAAATCGTATATCTGCCTCAATTTTTAAGATATACCCTCTAAAATTGGTATACACATACATAAAGATTAAATAGTGACTAAAATTTCTACACATTAACCCAAAAACTATTAAAGGTACAAAGATCAAATGAAATCAGAAATGTAAATTTTTGCTCGGTACAAAACGGATCGAAATTAATGCCATAATGGAAATTAAGTATCTGTATTAAGAATACCCACATAGTTTGTAATTTGTAGCTACTAATTCCCTGCACTCATCTGAATTCCTCCTTCCCATTCGATATAAATCGTATATCTGGCTCCATCTTTAAGATATACCCTCTAAAATTGGTATACACATACGTTAAGATTCTATTATAGAGTCTCTAAAATTTCATTACAATCGGACAAAAACTATTAAAGGTACAAAGGTCAAATGAAATTAGAAATGTCAATTTTTGCTCCGTAATTTTTCTGATTCTTTTGCCTTTTCAAGTGAGAGCTGAATCTTTTCACACACGAAGAACTATAGAACTGGGGCGTGGATTACATTTCCCTTAACAAAACCAAATGGAAAATGTGTGCAAAACCTCAAGGAGTAGCTATAAGTAGTTCCTTTTTTAACTTTTGCACATGACTACACATCTTATGTTTGACTTTTGAATGCCTGCACATGACGCAGACACAGACAAAAATGCCATAGAAATATTGTGACAAAGTTATAAAGACGATTGAAGATCGCGTATGATTATGCTATGGAACACATACTTGGGCATTCGTATGGGGTTCGGCTTAGTGAGCTGAGAGCGGAGAGCTGAGAGCGGAGAGTAAACGTTGCGACGTTTTGTGCCAACAAAGGTGTCTGTCAATCCCACACAAGCAGCGTAATCTGGAGACTTAAATATCGTATAAAAAAAACCAGTAGCACACAAAAAACAGAACTCTCGAATATTAAGCTGACGTCTGTTTTTATGAAGTAAATTATTATTTCATGCGCCGAGCACTTTGTCGTTTCTTGTGCCTCTCTTTGTGAGCCTCAGACAAAGGCCTGAAAACATGAAAATCTCGGGGCGGGCATAGGCTATAGTCGGGTATTGAGTATTGAGTATTGGGCTATTGAATATTGTTCATTGTCAGCGCCGTTAAAATTCTGTCGTCATTTGAAATTGGAACGGATAACGTTTGTCAGATTAAGTCAATCGCTGTGTATCGTCGTAGTCTGAGATTCTGGTATTTTCAGTCGAATGATTTAATTATGGCAGAGGCTGGATGCTCGCTCACATCACAAGACGAACTTTCTTTTATACAAATTATTCATTCTTCAATAGTAGTAGTTCGTGGAGCTCTCTTCTTCTTCTACTCGTAGAGTCAACTAATCGGTTTATAGCATTACTCTTATTGATTGGTCGGCGGAACAAAGACACAAATAATGTCTGCATTTACGAAAAGCACTTTTACTTTACTCCAGAAACGACGACGACGACGGCAAAGAATGTGAGATGACGAGTCTTATAGCTGGTTGGAAGACACACCGTTGAGATACTTGTATCTATGCACAGAAATGCTGCTTAATAGTGTGGGGCATAAGTGAAAATTGAACGATTACTGTACGTGTTGCGCCAGTTTTTACATACTCTATGTAAATGCTCTATAAGAAGTATTGAGTATTTCAGTAAGAATGAAGATTTGGGTCTGCTGATAAGTTCATTTTGTATATATGCAAGGAATACCCCAACTATGTCAGGTCATCTAAGTTATTGACGCAGGTAAATATGAGCATAATTATCGAAGTTAGTTTGTCCTATGTGCGATTCGTGTAATTGGTATCGATAACATTTTGAAATGGATTTTTAACCCCAGATTACCTTTATTTAATTTTATTTAAATTTTAAATGAATGGTATTATTTATTTTTAATTTCATTTTAATCTCTATTTTTAATGTCAATTTTTAATTTATATTTTTATATCCCGAATTAACTGTCTAACATCTAAGTTATCGACCCATGTAAATATGAGCATATGAATTATCGATTTTAGACATTTTTGGGATTCGCTTACCATTGTTATCGATAACATTTTCAAATGCAATTTTAGACAGATTGCTTTTATAATTTAATTTAATTTAAATTTAAATTGAATTGCATTGTTCAACTTTAATATCAGTTTAATTTCTATTTTCAATTTCCAAGTTTAGTTGACATTAACTGAATAACAAATTGAAATTAAATAGTCATTAAATTACCTTTGCCTTTCCCCAACATTCAGTAGATTGCCCTGCCCAGATTAAACTTGATAACAATTCGTATTAAAATAATTCTTAAATTCCACGTAAATATTAGCATACGAATTATCGATTTTAGACATTTTTAGGATTCGCGTACTATTGTTATCGATAACATTTTCAAATGCAACTGTAACCTAAGAATACTTTTATAATTTAATTTAATTTTAATTTAAATTGAATTGCATTGTTCAACTTTAAATTCATTTACTTTTAATTTATATATACCGTATTTAGTTGACATTAACTGAATAACAAATTGAAATTAAATAGTCTTTAAATTATCTTTGCCTTGCCTTTCCCCAACACTCAGTAGATTCTCATGCCCAGATTAAACTTGATAACAATTCGTATTAAAATAATTCTTATATTCATCTAAGTTATCGACCCACGTAAATATTAGCATATGAATTATCGATTGTAGACATTTTTAGGATACGTGTACCATTGTTATCGATAACATTTTCAAATGCATTTTTGGCCAGATTGCTTTTATAATTTCATTTAATTTAAATTAAAATTTAATTGGATTGTTTAACTTTAATTTTTAATTTTTAACTTCCAAGTTTAGTTGACATTAACTGAATAACAAATTGAAACTAAATAGTCATTAAATTACCTTTGCCTTTCCCAAACATTCTGTAGATTGGCCTGCCCAGATTAAACTTGATAACAATTCGTATTAAAATAATTCTTAAATTCTGCAGACATGTTGTTTTATGGCATTAAAGCAACCCTCTGGCGTTAAACTTTTCATTCATACGAGTTTTGTAATAAGTCTGTGTGTCTGTGTGTAAGTTTGTTTGTATTTTGCGCACTCTGTTTTAGTTCTGTTTAGGTTTGCGAATGCGTTTCCGGTCTGCACAGCAGGAAAACACGTTTCCAGCAAAATGAAATTTTTGCTTTTCAGCTCTTTTTCCCCCATTTTTTGTTGTTGTTTTAGTCATTGCACTAATTCGTAATTCGTACGCCTTGAATCGAGTGAGTTCTACAGCAGAAGTTAAAGAGATCGAGATCGAGTCTGCGATGAGTTGATGACAAGAGACAGAGACAAGCGACAAGGCCAATCAGGCGAGTGATCATAAATCGAGTTGACATTGTTCGTCGATAAGTGATTATCAATTTAAGTCGATTAACTATGAGCAGTATATAAATATCTTCGACTACGAATGTAATGTAATACCTTCCGTTGGCTAGTGGACTTTTAAGCAGGGAAAGTAGTTGTGGCTTGTTTTTCGACTGAAGTCCAGCTGCAAGCCTTCTCCTCAACTGTAAGTAATTTCCTGATGCCCAATAATAAGTACAAGCATTTTAGCATAAATGTTTTGTTTTTAAGATAATGCAAACCGTGAATTATATCATTCAAAGCGGATCGAATGAGAATTAAGTATCTGTATTAGGAATACACAAATATTGAAGCATTTTATACTACTTATTCTCATTACTCATCTGAATACTCCTTCATATTTAATATAAATCGTATATCTGGCTTAATTTTAAAGATATACCCTCTAAAATTGGTATACACATACATAAAGATTCTATTATACAGTCTCTAAAATTTAATTACAATCGGACGAAAACTAACAAAGGTACAAAGGTCAAATGAAATTAGAAATGTCAATTTTTGCTCCGTAATTCTCTGATTCTTTTGCCTTTTCAAGTGAGAACTAAATCTTTCCTCACATAAAGAACTCGACTAAAGTCCAGCTGCAAGCATTCTCCTTAACTGTAAGTATTTTCCTGATACCCAAAAGTAAGTACAACCATTTTAGCATAAATGTTTTGTTTTTAAGATAATGCAAACCGTGAATTATATCATTCAAAGCGGATCGAAATTTTATGCAATAATGAGAATTAAGTATCTGTATTAGGAATACACAAATATTGAAGCATTTGTTACTACTTATTCTCTTCACTCATCTGAATACTCCTTCATATTTAATATAAATCGTATATCTGGCTCAATTTTTAAGATATACCCTCTAAAATTGGTACACACATACGTAAAGATTCTATTATACAGTCTCTAAAATTTCATTACAATCGGACGAAAACTAACAAAGGTACAAAGGTCAAATGAAATTAGAAATGTCAATTTTTCCTTCGTAATTTCTCTGATTCTTTTGCCTTTTCAAGTGAGAACTAAATCTTTCCTCACATAAAGAACTCGACTAAAGTCCAGCTGCAAGCATTCTCCTTAACTGTAAGTATTTTCCTGATACCCAAAAATAAGTACAACCATTTTCTTGTATTATTTTTATATGTATCATTTTCGGTTTTTATTTTTATTTATGTAAGTAGTATATACAGTTGCGTTATATTACACTAGGGTCGCTTAGGGCGCTAAAACTATGCGAGCCTTACATACGATTTGTGCATAAAATACAGCGATAATTATTATATAATAATTTTATATTCGTACACTATACATACATACATGTACACACATATATATCTTTATATATTCCTATATATATGGTATAGGTAAATCGCGTTTGCCAATTTATCAAATAAATACAAATACAGATATCGATACGAATACGAATACATATAATAAATTAAATTTACAAACGACAGGAACAAAGTTTTGAACTTAAGACAATAAAAACAATAAAAAAACAACCACTAAATCAATCATTGCTCGCGTTTATTTGCATATATTTTCCTTATTTCATTTTGTTTCGTTTTCATTTTTTTTTTTTTTGGTTTGGATAGGATGTGTGGGGGGCGGAGCGGTTCGGTATAGTTTGGGGAGGGATACGGATACGGTTGATATGTGTTTTTTGTGTCCACCCAAACAAGCATGACAGGGGATTGCATACAGTTAAACTTATAACATACACACACTATATGTACATCCATATGTAAGTAGTATACTCGACTCGTCTATATGTTCCGTATGATAAGTACTATATACCCAAAAATGATTAGCACTTCGTTTTTCTCTCTGTGTGAATTTTGAATTGGAATATGGGGGGATGTTATCGGTTCATGTTAAGTTAACATGACTGTTATCTAGCTGTTAAGTTGTTGCTTTTGTCATTGGGTTGGTTTCTCACTAACTCTTACAAATTTACTTCCTATAAGCTCTGATTGCATAAGTTGTATGTTTTAAAAGTAATGTATTTTTCTTGTTGTGTTTTGTTAATTAGATTTAGGAGTTTACATTCCCACAAAAAATTGCACAAAGTCCTTGACAGTGTCTCCGTTGTCAGTGGTTGCTTGCACGACGGCTGCTTCTGCTGCCCTCCCTCTGGGGGGTGGGGGGAGAGCGGGGATGATTCTTGCTATTTGGTGTAAGCGGTGTTAATCAAAATACCGAATAATCACATGTAAATTATTGTCCGAAAGTTGCCCGATCTGTCTGCTCAACTGATCTTCTCTACGAATTCGATAGTCCGATAACTCGATCACACAAAGCTCCTACCGATAACCGCATGTGGCTACGGCCTAAGCAGAGTTAGCTTGGCTGCTTGCTGCTGCTGCTGTTGCTGTTGCTGCTGCAGGTGATGCTCACGTATGGCGATCAGTGAGAGCGATCGGAATGCCGAGATCGGAGAAGCTGTGGGTGCAGTTCCACCTCCAGTACCATTTCCAATTGCAACCGCCGGCGGCAATGCGTAAGGATCAGGGGATGCGGATGCGGACGCAGAAGCTGACAGCGATGGGGGTCATGGCTTGCCACTCAACGAGGTCACATTGACGCCAGGCGAGATCTTGCCCGAATTCGACGAGGATGACGACGATGTCGAGTTGCTCGAGATGGGTCCAATCATGTGTTGAGTGGTCGGATTGGATCCACTGGTCGGTATGTGTACCACATCACAGCCCATGGAGGACGATGAGCTGGATGCAGATGGCGATGCACCTGGTGGTGGGGCCACCACTTGCACAGCGCCCGCATTGCTCGTCGTGGTCAGGCTGAGTGGGGCAAAGTGTTGTCCGGTGGCAGCGCCAGACACTGCCGCCTTCCACAGCAACGGATTCATGCCGAGACCATTGTGGGCCGCCAGGCTGGCGCCAAAGTGCCGCTGATGCTCCAGAAACTCCTGTGTGGGTGCACTCAAGTGTGCGGCTGCTGCTGCAGCTGGTCCATAGAAGCCGCGATAGAGATCGGGTCGCACATAGGGCGCATAGTTGGGGATGCGAGCGGCCAGGGGCGAGAGTATTTTGCCAGGCGACGGATGCTGATGCTGACTCGCATGGCCATAGAACGCTGGCTGCGACGCCGGCAGCTCACTGACCGGTGAGCTATCCTTTGCCGCTGAATTCGACTCCTTGCCATCCTTGGCCATGTCAGCTAGCGACCAGATCCTTGGCTTCACCGTCAGACTGCCCCCGGTGCCACCCACCGCTGTCTGCAGTGAGTTCTGTTGCGCCTGCTGATGTTGCTGCAGCAACTGCTGCTGGTGATGGTGGTAGGCGGCAATGTCCGGGGGTGAGCCCGTCGGCGGCCGAAAGTGATGATGCAGGGCGGCGGGATGGAAGAGTGGATGTGTGCCAGGACGATCGTACAGATCCGGCGAGCCATTGGGCGAACCAGGCCGCGATTCCGACCACTCGCTATTGTTGCTCTCGCCCGGGCGATCCGTCATCATGTCACCCAATCTGCCCATGCGATCTTTGTCATCGTTTGAGCCCAAGCCCGAGTCCTTGGCGTCTGTAGAGAAAGAGTAGAGATTGGGATATATAAATTAGAGATTATCGTAGAAGAATGTAACTATTTTCTTTAGGCTTTATACCACTCCTTCTACATGTGTCTATCGACTTGCTCAACTCACCTAGCAGATCATTGTCCTCCGTGTTCTTATCGTTATCGTCGTCGTCATCGATATTGGCATCATCGTCATCGACGCGATTCCTGGGCTCCCATGTCATTTTGTTTTCCTTTTTCAGTCTTCTTCTCGCGTTCGCAAACCAGGTGGAGACCTGGGTGAGCGTCATCTTTGTGATAATGGCTAGCATGATTTTCTCCCCCTTCGTCGGATATGGATTCTTCTTGTGCTCGTTGAGCCAGGCTTTCAGCGTGGACGTGGTCTCGCGTGTGGCATTCTTTCGTCTGGCCCCATTCAAGTCCATGCCATAGCTGCAAGTGCAAAGGAAATTACGGATTAATAAGAGATACATACGACTGCCTAATTGACGAACAAGTCTGGTGACTTTTCCTACTCCAACTAAACATATATGGCTATAATGATTTTGGCTACTCTTTAAATTATTAAACTGGTTAGCGCGGAGCAGCATCATCATTGATTGTGCTTTATCAGTTTGGCCTGCTGCAACATTTGTTCATAATAAACACATTTGCTAGGCCAATGGCCATGGTCATTCCCCACTCCCCCTCCAGTCTGTCTGTCTGTCTGTCTGTCTGGCAACATTAATGCATGTACACATGTGCAGTTTGCGGTCTGGCAACACATTTCAGGCCAGGAGCAGATACTGTTGCTGTTCCCACTCCTGCTGCTGCAGCGGCTGCCAACTGTCCTTTATTGTTTTTTGTGGCCAGTTAGTAGCAACATATCCCCCCACACACACACACACACACACACACACACACACACACACACAGTTAGCGGAACAGCAGATATGTGTGTACATAAGTACATACATGTGTAGCTGTCCCATTTGCAGTTAACTGCAACAGCAGCAACAACACTCCAACTGTTACTGCTGCTGCCGTCGGCGTCGACGTCGACGTCGCTGTCGCAGCCAGCATTGACAGCGTTCTCTCTGGTGTGCGTTGCATTAATTAATTTAAATTTGAAAACGAAGTGTCGCCGAGTGCAAAACACCTGCGTCGACAGCCATTGCTATAGCTGCTGCTGCCTTTGATCACTTGACAGCTGAAGAAATTTGTTTAATTTTTTCTATCAACGTCCGGCGGCTTTTGCTTTTGCTTTTGGCTCTGCCAAGGCGCTAATACGATTGTTGTTGCCGCTGCCCAACGCGATGCGATGCTGTTGCCGATTGTGTCGAACAACAGCAACAGCAACGGCTAGCGCCAACAGGCCACGCCCCTCCTCACACAAGGTAGGGCAGTCATCACTTGGTATTTATTTTTTATGTTCAACCATACACTATCAATAATAAAAGCTGTTTTGCGGCTTAAAAAGCCTTTCAGTTCGTGTTCATGTTTGCAGTATAAAGTTTTGCAGCATGTCAAATAAATTCCGGATAATTCAGTTTGGCTTTCGTATTTCAGTTTGAATGATAAATCGTTATATTGAATTAACAATTTAATTAAGAGCATTTCACACTTCAAATTGAGAGCGGTTGCGCCATGCTTAGAGATGGTAACGAGTAAAAAACGATAACAATTATCGATAACTTTGAGAATATAACGATATGGCTGATTTAATATTTTACTGCAATCATTTTGAATATTTGAAACAAAATCAGGCCTGTTCCCATTTACGAATTCGATCATTCGATTTACTTTTTGAAAAAAATGGGCTTCCTAAATTCGATGTATCGTTTTCAAGAAATAAAAATGTTTATTGTACTTACACACGAAGCTAATCTATTTCGAAATGGAGCAAATATGACGCTAATCGAAAACGATGATGGTTTACTATTATCGATAACAATGGGAATATAACGATATTTTTAGATAAGCGTTACTATATTTTAAACTAAATATTTTGAGACATTATATTTGAATTTTCCTGGGGTTTTTAATTGTTAGAGCATCCCTTGTTCGCCTTGATGTGCGTGGAATTTCTGCTAGGTTTACCTGATTTACTATTATCGATAAGGATAGGAATGTAACGATATTTTTAGATAAACGTTACTATATTTAAAACAGAATATTCTGACATTATATTTGAAATAGATTTGTTAGAGCATCCCTTTTTGGAGTAATTTCTTCTCAGTTTACCTGGTTTACTATTATCGATAACGATGAGAATGAAACGATATTTTTAGATAGGCGTTACTATATTTTAAACTAAATATTCTGACATTATATTTTGGAGTAGCTTTGTTAGAGCATCCCTTGTTCGGCTCGATGTGCGTGTAATTTCTCATATTTTTACCTGCTTTACTATTATCGATAACAATGGGAATGTAACGATATTTTTAGATAAGCGTCACTATATTTTAACTAAATATTTTGACACATTATATTTGAATTTTCTTGGGTATTTTATTTGTTAGAGCATCCCATATTCGCCTTGTTGTGCGTGTGTAATTTCTGCTAGGTTTACCTGCTGAATTCCGAAATGAATTTGCTGGCTGACAGAGAGCAGAGCCACCGGCGGGCGGCACGTCACAGTGAAATAACTCAAAATTGATTTATAGTGAATATTATTGATAGACAACAACAACAGCAGCAGCAGCAGCAGCAACAGCAGCAGCAGCAACAAGAGAGACATGACTCAACTTTCAAAATTCAGTTATGGGTGTCAATTACAGTGGAAAACAATGAGAGAAGCACTCGTGTTGTACTCTTACTACCTGGCGGAACGTGACGTGACGGGATGTTGTAGTCGATTGTTGTTGTTGTCGATTGTTGCTGTTGTTGCTGTTCAATCACAACAGCAGCGACAACTTTGTTTGGAAATTTATGTATGTCGTTTTGTCAATTTGTTGTATTGTCAGCCTCAGTGACCAGCGGAAGCAGGCACTTGGAGTCATTGGAGTCATTGGCGTTGGCGTTGGCCAGCAATCAATTACAAGCAAATAAATTGTCGTTAATGATAATAGAAAATGCAATAAAGTACTCAATATTCATATGAGTAGACGACACCCAATCGATTCGTGCTAATATGCGTGGCTTTTACTTTTCTACATTTCTACATTATCTACTGGCCGAATGGCCGAATTTGCTTGTCATTTGAATGCAGCTGCACGCAATGCTTGCAACTGCAACTGCCGCATGTTTTCAGCATTACTGAACCACTGTGCTGGCTCCTGGCTGGTGGCCAGTGGCCAGTGCCGCGCCCTAGTTGGCTCGATGAGTACTATTTCAGCTGCAGGTCACGTATTAAAGCTGATGTGTTGGCGTTGATCGGCTGTCGGACCACCGTTCATGTTCTCGCCTCTATCGAAAGTTTAATAAGAGTGTGCGGTTTCTGATTATAATATTATAATTATTTGTAATTCAATTTATGTATCTAATTTGAGGAATATTTTAATATCTGCTTATAGGCATTTTCGATCATCGATTAGCACAACTGTGAACATTCAAACTGATATCGATATACGTTTGTTATCGCGCTTTAGTCATTTTGACTATAGGAATTCAGTTTCACAATTTCATCAATCCAATGTCAATTTATGTATCTAATTTAAGGAATATTTCAATATCTGATTATAGTCATTTTGGATTATCGATTAGCAAAACTGTGAACATGCAAACTGATATCGATAAATAACCTTGTTGAGTAGCCTATGATCGATATACGTTTGTTATCGCGCCTTAGCCAAATTTGACTATAGGAATTCAGTTTCCCAATTTCATCAATTCAATTTCAATTTATGTATCTAATTTAAGGTATATTTCAATATCTGTTTGTAGTCGTTTTCGATCATCGATTAGCACACTGTCAACACTCAAACTGATATCGATAACTAACCTCTCTGAGTAGCCTATGTTCGATACACGTGTGTTATCGCGCCTTATTCAAATTTGAATATAGGAATTCAGTTTCACAATTTATACACTTTCACTTACCTATTAAAGGGATAGCCCGCAAAGGCAGCGTCATACGGATGATACATGGATGGATATGGCCAGGGAGCAGCGCCAGCTACCAGATTCTCCTTGAGGTCAATGCCAGCCTGTAATTAGAAAATGAAAGAATGAAATTACCAACTGTAAAACTGAAATATATATTCTAATTGGGCAACAATTTTCAGTCACTGTTTAGTGAACTTGACCAGCCGCAAAAACCTTGAACCGAAATTATTAAAAATCATGTTAAACAAATCATTAGTACATATTTTACGATTTCAAACAACATTTTTCGAGCGTACTCTTATCAGAATGGTGAAGAACTTGGCTGTGAGGTATGTACTGGTATAATCAACATGGACTCATGCCCACTGTACACCACGTAGTACTATGGGAGTGATAAGCTGAAATCCAAGCTCAGCCATGCTCTCACTGTGCCATGAGGACAAGACGTGACCAAAGCGAAGCGCCTACAATGTGTATTACGAGTGTTTGCAGTGTATAATTTGATAATGGGACGTAATTAAAAACACACACACATGTCTATATATGTGTGTGTGTGTGTATAAAATGTTGATTAAGTGTAACATGACAATTACTTATACACACATTTAGTAATTTAGTCTCTGTCTAAACTCATGGGTCGACAGATGTCGATGTCAGCTGCTTGTTTGACGTGTGCTAAGTGATAACGACATAAGATTGCCCTAAAACGGCGACAGAGACAACGACAGACAGTGTGAGGGGGAGAGAGAGTGTTGAGAGAGGAGAACTCTTAAACGAGCCTCACGTCAGCAGCTGCTTGATAACAGACAACTTGTTATTATCCCAAGTATCTCTGTTACCTTAGCTCCATTTGAGTCGAGTTCTGTATACGTCTGTATGTTGATTCTTTTTGGAAAATAAGGCTATGTTGATAAACGGAGAAATTAATGGAAACAACTTAACTTAAACATCTTAATAATATATCGATATTTGAATGTATCGGAAGATTTCAAAATGTAAAACATTTATATGCAAAAGAGGAGTCAATATAACATTAGAGCCCGTCTTAGTTTCTTAGAGTTTCAAATAATCGGAGAAAATAATCGAAACAACTTATCTTATTTATCAAAATAAAATATCGATATTTGGATGTATCGGAACATTTCAAAATAAAAGTATAAAACAAACTGGGTGAATATTAAAGCGTGGTACATGGTGTACTGCATTTACTATATTTTTTCTATATATGTATTTTTATTATATATTTATATACTTTTTTTTATATATTTTTAATTATATATTTATATACTTTTTTTTATATATTTTTAATATACATTTATATATTTTTATAATATATTTTTTCTATTTTTCTTTTTTCTTCCTATTCCTTATTTTCTTTTCCTATTAATTACGCAATTCAAATAGGTTCCGATATCAAAATTAGCTTATTGCTTTCGAAACTTCACCTCTTCGATAACATATCACACTTTCTTCGTTAACCAACTCTATTCGTTCTATCGAAATATAAGTCAAGATACAGTCATCCGCTTCGACTCTTCTTCTACCTAGAAATTGGTAAATTGAATGGAACTGTATTCGGCTGATCTAAATAGTAGATCTAGTAATAGAGCTTCAATTAAGTTAAATATCATAACGATATTTCGCTATATTAGCCATGTCTCTAGCAGCGTCTTCTTCTACCCGGTGTCCGGTGTCAAAGGTCACTCCGCAGAGCGACAACAGCTTGAACATGTTGTAAAATCAACGATCGATACAGATCTGAGTACATGACATCGCCGCAGGTCGCAGACAACTTTTGCGCTTAAATGTTTGTTTCATTTCTTTCTTTTTGTTTATTTTGTTCTGTTGTTCCTCTGTGCTGTTGCAATGTCTGTTATCGGAAATATTTCCGTGTGTGAGTGTGTGTGTGTGTGTGTGTATTTTGCCGATATCAAGGGACCAGGTTCGCATGCGCAGCATGTGGTGAGTCTTTTTCCTTTCTGTATTTTTTGTGAGCCAAGTCAGCGATAGACTGATAAACGGCGACGGAGATCTGTGGCCGTTGTTTGCCGCTGTTCGCTGACAGGTCCAAGAGGAAGAGAGAGAGAGAATCAGAGAAAGAAAGAGAGAGGTACATCGGATAGATAGAGAGAGAGATGACATTCGTAACATGCAGTTCGCAGAAGTCATTTAGCAAAACGTTTTACAACCTTTTGGCTGCGGCTGACAATATTAAATTACAATTCATGCATACACATGGATACACACTCGCACACACACACACACACACACCATCATCACTGCGGAAGGTCGAAAGTTGCATCCGAGCGATCAATTACCAGTTGCTGTCGCTGTTACTGTTGCCGTTGGATTCCGGTTGCGATTGGGATTGCGATTCCTATTCCTCAATGGATGGAAGGGTCGTAGACAAATCCCCGAACCCGAGCGAGAGAGTGCCGAGTGTCGAGCCACAACCGGTTTGCATTTTTACAACCTATGCAATAATCGCATTCAGCTATCAAACGTGCAGCAGGCACCATGTTCAGCAGCCAACATCAAGAGTATCCGCTCGCCATATACTAGCAGAAGAAGTGTGTAGTGCGTGCTGCACACACACACACACACACACACACGTGATCACAGTGGTACATGGCACATGCGAGCGAAGCGCATTCTGTGCAACATCCTATAAATTGTTGCGTTTGGCTACCACTTACATTTGCCACACTCCCTGCCCCCGCCTGCCCTGCCCCCCACCTGCATCCCTCATGCAGTAACTGCTACCTGGTAAGAGCTCCCAAGATTTTCGCGTGCGATGCTAAATATGAACAACATGAACAGTCGACATGTGTGTAACTACATTTCGCGTTTATTACGCGAACGAGCACTGGATATTTACTACCCGTAAGCCTTATAGACAGGCTATGTTACATACTGCAAGTTCAGGCTGCTATTGACATGCTTCTTGGGCTTTCAATATTTGTTTACGTTAAGCAAAAAATGAAGAAATAAACATGCCTACTTGTTTTCAGCTTGTTTATATCCTGCGTGTGCAGCGAGAGCTCTCTTAATGCAAAAGAAACTCACTTAATGGCATATCAAATTTAATTAAAATACAACAAACTTGAGAGTAGTCGACATACCGCTACTAATTTGCCTTATTCCACAATCACACATCGATTACCAGGCCAATCAGTTCATCGCTCGATCGCTTAAACTTATCGATAACTTCTAATAGCATAATGCACAGCCCACATTACAATCAGTTCACATACGACTTATCGCTTAATCTTCATCGTCTACCGATAACTTTAAATTCACTTTAGCCTCATCCAACACCACACATCGATTTCCAACTCAATCAGTTTATATGGGACCTATTGTTTTTATCGCTAAAGCTTATCGATAACTTCTAATTTCCGCCCACATACCAATCAATTCACATACGACTTATCGGTTAAACTTAATCGTCCATCGATAACTTCAAATACACTTTTGACTCATTACACTATCACACATCGATTACCAGGCCAATCAGTTCACTTGGGACCTATCGTTCGATCACTTAAGCTTAACGATAGCTTATAATTGCCTCCCACATAGCAAACAGTTCACTTAAGGTATATCGGTTAATCTTAATCGTCTATCGATAACTTTTAATTCACTTTTGCCTCATTCACAATCACACATCGATTACCAGACCAATCACGTTTATCTATAACTTCTAATTCACTTTTGCCTCATTCCACAATCACACAACATATACCAAGTCAATCAGTTTATATGGGACATATTGTTTCTATCACTCAAGCTTATCGATAACTTCTAATTCCCTCCCACATACCAAACAGTTCACTTAAGACTTATTGCTTAAACTTAACCGTATATCGATAACTTTTAATTCACTTTTGTCTCTTTCCACTATCGCACATTGTTATCGATAACTCCGCTTGCACTCTTGTGTTTACACTATTCCCATTGACACTCTGTAATATCGAAAAAGAACTGTAAGATATGCAGCTTGTGTTTTTGCTAATGTTCTAATTGGAAATCATTCAACAAATTGATCAACAAGCTGCTGCTGGGACCACCTACGGCTCTGGTCAGCTGCTTAGTCACCCTGGCTGTGTCGCTTCACGCATTGGAGCAGGCAAGTTCGCAGCTTGGCTGTGATTAAAATGTAAAATGTATTCATAAAAAAACTGCAGACAAATTTACAGTTTTTTTTGTTGATTTGATTGTTAAGGAAATACTGGAACACAGTGTGCGCTTCACGCCAGCTTGAATGGCTGGGAGGCTGGGAATGGATGGACATAACCCGACACCAGCGAGAGAATTGGCGCCGGGCTCGTTGGCCCATTACGGGTCTGGTGCAGCCTGCAGCCCTGTGGTCTGTCGCCTGATGCGTCGCGATGCGAATGATGCGCGTAATGACGGGTCGAGTTAATTAATTGCTGCTTCGATTTAAAAATAAACGCACGTTTACGCCGCGCATTCCTGTCTGTACTCGCTGCGGCTGGCGAGAGCCGCGACCCAAGAATGAATGGAATCGGCAAATGAATCTGATTCAGCAACTTGGATACGGATTTGGCATGAGTATCGACGACAGCCACAGAGAGTTTGCCACATAGCGAGAGCGTCGTCTACTATAGTGCCAGCTGCTCCCACAGGAGATGTGGCGAGTTCCTCCCGTTGCCCGCTGCCCTCCAGCTCCTACCACATGCCTTCCTGCACCTCAACTTCATTCGTCTCCGTCTACAGCGTTTCACGCAGTTGACAGTTATTGCGCCTGGCGCTTATAAAGTTGTACAAATGCGAGCAGTAGCTCTGCCTTCTAAACGTGGAGGTGGCGCCTCCAGTTCGCTACTGTGTTCTTCTTAGGGATGGGTATCGATGTGGCAATATCGGTATTTTAATGATAAAGAATTACAGAGAAATCTTAACGTCTTAAAATGCTGAAAAAAGTAGCTAGAAAATCGCGCTTATAATTTAAATATTATCATTTTAAGTTAACTGCTGAGAATTGATAACGATTTGTTGGATATCTAATCTGATATGCTATTTTCGATACATACTTTGTCGATATTTTTCTTCTTCCTAATATCGAGATTTGTTAGCTGTTATCCATCCCCCGAGTGGTTCGATATCTTCTTTTCAATAGTTTTCCCCTTTTTAATATCGAGATTTGTTAGCCGTTACCCATCCCTGGTTCTTGTTGGCAAGCTTTTATGTGGCGTCCACACTGGGACTTGCATTTGCATTTTCTGTTACTTTTGGGAAATGTACATTCGCCTCCCTGCAAAATCTTATGGGAGCTAAGGATGGGAAAAAGTTGCATTCGTGTTGCATTCGTAAAAAATGCACTTGCATTCTCGTGATTACGATACATCGATACTAAAAATATACTAATAAATGCTGAAAAGCGCGTCAATATGGCGTCAAAATTAAATAAAATGAGGCGAAATGGCAAAAAAAATAGTTGAATTAAAAATAAAACAAACACTAAATATTATTACATTTATTTATTTTGATTTTCAAAAAAATAGGTACTTAATGCAGTACGTATGACCTCTGCACGGTCGTTATGGTTGCCAAGCAGAATAGGCTCACAAGGCTGTTCTTTTTCAAATATTTTTTCGCCATCTAATGGATCCTTAAAGCTACTATTATTTATGTTAAAATAATAATTGCGGAATGTCCTTCTCCCAGAACGCACCATGTCTTTCCTATATATGTATATATAAAATAAATGAATAAGTAATTTTTTACATTTTTAATCATAATTACTACTTACGTACGTATGTCCACACAGAGCGCTCAATCCAACTAGTTTGGCGAATGCGAATGCGAATGCAACACAATGTGGACAGGCTTTTGCATTCCTCCGATAACGATAACTTTTTTAGCATTTTTTAGTGCAGTGTGGAACCCGTATTAATTTAACTGCTGATAATTGTTAGTGATAACGATAAGTTCGATATCCAATCTAGTATATGCCATTTTCGATATGTTCTTTTCAATAGTTTACCCCTTATTAGTAGCGAGATTTGTTAGCCGTTAGCCCATCCCTGGTTCTTGGTTGAAAAGTTGTAAGTGTGGTTCTTGCTGCTTGTTTGTTTGTGCCTTTTGTTCGTTGTGTTGCGTTGCCATGACTGCTAATTTGTTTGTTGTAGGCAGCCATTCAAACATACTCGTAGACACCCAGAGAGTTGCCACTACCACCCCCCCTGCCCCCCAGCCCCGCTCTCTGCCTTTGGCCTGTGTGCATGTAAGCGAGTATATAAAAGTGCAAAATTTACTGTTAACGAACATTTTCAACTTTGCCAAAAAGCCAAACAACAACGGCAACAACACAAAAACTTTCCACAACACTTACAGCAACAACAATGTGTATTTCAGTCCTCCTGCCCCATGGTGTGGGTATGGGTGAAATGGTAAATGTACTCGTATTTAGCACTCAGTCTTAGACGTCACCTTGCCATTAGAGAGAAGCCAGCAGCAACCCCCGAGCTAACAACAACAACAACACCAACAACAACACGAACACTTCGACATTTTGAAAGTTGACAAATCAGTGCATGTACGCACGGATACGGATACGGATACGTACGCTGGCAATCTGCTGGAGCAGCTGGCGGGGGGAGTGGTGGTGGGCTCTACAACATTTTGTAGTTGTCTTTTTGTTACATTTTGCAGGCAAGTTGCCAGTGGCAAAAGTTTTTGCAGCTCCCACAGGACACGGACGGATGTGGCAGAGTATGTGCGGATGAGTATGTGCCACACACACACACACTCACACACACACTCACATTTGTGCGTAGCTCCGGGCAAGATTACTGTCGAGTGCGAAATTTCATGCCTGCTGCTGTTGGCTGTTGTTGTGGCATGAAAAAGTCAATATACTCACACTCACACTCACACACACACTCACACACTCAGTTCGCACTTGCAGTTGGCTTTTGCTGGTCAATTGACTTACAACTTGCTAAAGATACAAAAGTATCTACAGTGGTTGAAATGTATCTATGAGTGGCAGTGCCTAATTGGCAGCAGCTGAATCACGCAAATGCGCTCAGGATGCAACATATGCGCTAATGTCAATGTCTGGCGACCTTAAGGATAAGCAGATAAACAGATCAACTGACTTGACTGTCTGACTGACTGAGTGGCGTGGCGTGGCAGAGGGATGGGGATGGAGGACTGTATCGCAGGCGGACAGGCTGTCAGTTGCGTGTTGACAAATTTATTAATAAGGTACGAAAAGGCAGCAGTCGACGCCCTCAACGACACCGGGCGCGGCCTGGCCTGAGTTGGCCTATTTGTTGGCAGGCGGCGCTCTTCAAATGTTTCTTTGCCATTTGAAATGACAGCCCAGGCAGAGGCAGAGGCAGAGGCAGAGGGGTAGGGCAGGGGTATCCGCGGCGGCATTGCACCATCATCATCCATGGCACAGGCTGTGGCAGAGTCACAGCCCGAGTCACATTCACATCCACCTTCAACCATCATCCACCATTTAGCATGCGTCGAGCCCGAAGACAACGAAATATATTCCCGTGCTGCGGCAAAATGACAGCCGCTTGACAGCTCGTGTCAAAGTAATGAATCCACCGCACAGAGCCGACACTTTTACAACTCTACGGACCCAAAAAATGATACATCTATATACGTACGTACATACATCCCCCTACACACACACACACTCATACATATGCATGTGGATGCTAAGAAAAATTGCTCCAGTTTAGCGCCGGCGGCTCTGAAAAATGCCGCAGTGACTAATTACGATCGCCGGGATGATTTATGCAGCTGCTCGCCGGAAAATTCAAACTGTTTTGCCTTTTAAACGCTCCAATCAATACAAACAGTGTGTGTGTGTGTGTGCGTGTGTAAAGTACTTTCTATATGTATGTATGTATTTTCCCAGCAAATTACGGCGTCAAAGCATTTGGAGCGTAGGCGACTTTGAACGCATTGAGAGCGACAGTGCTTAATCACCAATCGATAAATTTCAAATTGGAACGACTTCTTTCTTTAAATGTATAAATCGATGTAGCATTGTGTGTGTGTATGTGTGTGTGCTTTAATAACAATAGTAAACGCGCCACAAAACCAAATTTATGCAAAACCACAGCTACTGGCGGCAGGCCGGTTTATTCATTTTTTTTCTCTGTTTCGTTACTTTGTCTTGCCAACTGCTTAAGCTTCTTCAAATGCAAATCGTTATTTATATTTATTTCCAGATATATATAGCAACGCCATATGCATATGATTATCAGAGAAACAAACGACTATCGAAGTGCAAAGATCGTGGGTCATTAGTGGATCTTCAAACACTTTACGTGAGTGAGGTTTGAGGTTTGAATAGGTTTAACTGATCGCCTCTCTAGCAATTTGTATAATTTATCTGTTAGATATATATTTAATTATTTATTTGTTGCAAATTATTTTTATTGTTTCATTTTCATTTGTCGGAAATGTGGCCAATTGGAAATAAAGTCGTGAAATAAGAATTAAATACCAATTCCAATAAAAACACCAAGAGAAAATACCCTACTTTTCGCATAATGTGCTAATTTTGGCGCAAAAAAAAGGTGCTAATTGAGTCTATCGATAATTCTGTGTGCAAATTCTGTTATCGCGCCAAATTACTGTAAAACATATCAGAATGGCTGAACGGGTGAAAAACTAAGAAAATTGAATAAAATCGTTTTCTAATCAATTAAATTTAATATTAAATGAAAATATTAATAACTTATGTGGTCAGAAGTTAACTGCACTTATGTGCATTAATAAAACGCATCAAACGAATTGAAATACGAGTATGTATGTATGTATGTATTTATTCCTTGTGTATGTGTTTTTTAAGTGTGCCATAATCTATGTAATAAATTCCAGATAATTTTCCAAGAGGTTACAATAAACTCAGGCCACTTCTATACTATTAACGGGAGTTGAATAGCCACAGAATGTAAACCAAAGCGAAGCCAATAAGCATTCAAGCTGAGGTCAGGCAGTCATAAGCAAGGAATTTACGAGTTTAATTGTTTGACGAGCCACAGAGACACAGACGTTCCACTAATTGAGTGTCTCCCAACTGCATATGTGTCTCATAATGGTCGAGACTCTGAGATTATGTTGAAATTTCATTTGAAACGAAAACGACTGGAAAAAGTCAACTGCAGCAGGAAGGTCCGTCCGTCCGGACGTATGGCCAAGTCGCAGTGGGGGTGCCCCGCTGTACCCCTACACGGCGGTGTGCAATCCCTCGGCTTGACCCTCGGCACAGCATGTGGTCCGGGAAGTGAAACCAAATAGAATTGTTTGCAAACAAAAGCAAATTACACGCTGCTATTAGAAATAATTCGGCAACAATGGGCCGTTGCCATGAAGCGCCGGACATGCTGTAACAGCTTAGCAGAATGTGGAACACAGAGGAGAGAGGAGAGGAGAGGGAGAGACTGGAGATCGGAGAACCTGTGCAGCAGTGCAGCGGGCGAACAGTGACAGAGTCATGCTCACAATAATGCGACTTGAAATATCACCCTCAGGCCACAGAGCTCAACAGGCAAAAGGTCAGGCTGGCAGGCAAAGTTGAGACTCATAAGACACACAGCTCCAAGTCTTGACAAATCTGTGCCTAGAGAGCGCGAGAGCAGCAGACACAGGCGAACTCTATATATATAGTCTATACAAACACATGTTCGGAAGCCTCAGCTTACTTTGGCTCTTTGGCTCTGTTTCCTGCGTGGCTCTGGCACACGATCAAATGACGTCTGCACAGAGACAACGACTACGACGACGACGGTGGTCCCAGCTCGGACAGTGGACAAATTCACAAATTTATTGCGCCATTGTTTGCCGGTCATGAGTTATGAACAGGCTGCAGCCATGAGCTGAGTATGAGCTGCGTCTGAGTCTGAGTCGTTGGCATGACTTACCGGATTAGCGTAGAAGGGCGGCTGATCGGCCGCAATGCCCGACAGGTAGGCAGACATGCCCTCCGGATAGACGCCGAGCGGTACGCCGCCAGGTCCTGGCACCAGTCCCCCGGCGGCAGCCAGACGCTGATAGTTGAGCATATCGTATTGGCAGGAGCAAATCGTCTGACCACTAACCGGATCCGTATAGATGGTACGTCCGGTGTCACAGCAGCGATTCGGATTGGAGCTGGGATTGCCGCCACTGCCAGGTGCTGGTGGTACACCCGGTGGTGGACCAACACCCACACCAGGCAATGACGAGGGTCCGGCGGCAGCATTGCTACCGGCAGACGTGGAACCGTACGGCGTAACGGCGGCTGAACATGGTGAGCCGGAACGGGCACCCGGCGGTACTGTCGATGTCACCATACCGGCACCGGGCACTGTCAATGGCAGGGGCACGCCAGTGGGCAAGCCGGCGGCGGCTGCGGCAACGGCAGCAGTGAGCGTGGGCCCCGCACCAGAGGCGGCGCCGATGCCGACGCTGCTACCGGTTGATGAGCTCCCTAGCGGTGGCAGTGGCAACGGCAGCGGCAGCGTCGTTGACGGCGTTGGATGCGGCGTCTGTGCGGCGTTTGTGGAGGGTGTGGTTGGCGACGAAGCAGCAAGGCGAGTTGAAACGGCATTCTGCAAGAGAAACAGATACAAAGAGACTCATCAGTGACAGTCGTCGTTGGCCACACTCTACAGATTGCCGGCTGTACAGGCTTTCACGGCGAAACTTAATTAAAATCGTTGGCCCTCCTTATCAATGCGATAAGCGCGTCTCTTTTGTGTACACACACACACACACTCACACACAAACATACACACACTTGAGCGTAGTACCCCAAGCAAAGGCACAGACATGCAGAGGCAGAGACCCAGGCTGGGGTCCTAGGCGATCATCAAAGTGGGGCCGACATTAACAACAAATCATGTTTTCGATTGACAACATTGATTTAAATTACACAGACGATTGCTGGCAGAGGAGGAGCGAGGAGCGTGGAGTGAGGAGCGACAACAGCAACCACTGCAGTCCTGAGTGCCATTTCTAAGTGTATCTGTAGCTGTAGTTGTAGCTGTATCTACGGCTATAGCTGCCCAAGTATCGGTTAGTCAAGTTCTATTTGTATTTGTAGTGTATCTGTATCTATAGGGAGACATGTATCTGCAGCTAAAGTTTGATTTGTTTGTGTATCTAAAGATATGGTTCTATTTGTGTCCTGTAGATACATTTTCTTATGTAAATGATTACATGTATAGTGTGAAATGTAACTGTATCTAAAGATCTAATTGCATCAGTATCTGATTCTATACAGATTCCATTTGCATCTGGCTATAGATTCATTTGTATCTATATCTATGGCGCATATATCTGTAGCTGCAGTTCCATTTGTAGCTGTATCTACAGCTATAACTCCACAAGTATCTCGAGTAGTAGTAGTAGCTGCGCTTCTATGCGTATCTGCAGCCTGCATTTGTATCTGTATCTCAAAGCATTGCTGCAGTGTATGAATCTTTGTATCTCAGCGGCATGTCCATGTTGCCTGTGTGTGCTTATAAGCCTATCGCGCACTTTTGTCAACACTTTTAGTCGAGCAACAGCAACAACAACAACATGTACAGATACATACATGTATCTATATACATTGATGCGGCCTGCAGACACAAACAAGTTTCGAGTTTATTTATTATCTCGGTGTTCGTAAACTTTTCTCGATTTTGGTCTTTCTCCTCTGCCTTTTTCTTTCGGCTGTCTTTGTTGCTTCGGTGTTTCGATGTTGTAGCTGGGCTTGGGCTTGCGGCTCTGCCCATTCTTACAAATGATCCAAGTCCACAGATTGAATTTTTATCGCGTTGAGTGATAGACACAAGATAGACATGGATGCACTGCCTCTAACTGGAGAGCTGCCCCCACTCCTCCTCCTCAGCGCTGCCTAAACTAACTAAAGTGACAACTCAAGTGGCCATACGCGATTAAAAATTAATTCTCTGACCCATATGGTGGTAGTAGAGGAATGGGAATGGGATGGGGGAATGGAGGACTGTGGGATGGGGGAGGGGGTATGGGTTATCAGCTGGCGCCTTTGAAACAGCCGCCGATCTTTATCGCATATAAGTCCGCCATGTCTTGCCCATGTATGTGGACATACAAAATGAAAAACGCTATCGATGAAGTACTCTATATATGTACATACACACACAGATACAGATACAGATACATTTGTGAGTGTTCCTTGGATCGAGTGTGTGTGTGTATAAACAAATGCGTTTTCAACAACTTTAATATTGATCACAACTCTTAAACATACACACATACACTTAATGTGTGTGTGCGTGTGTGTGTGACTGAGGAATTTTTATCTAAACAACGATTTGCATTTTACGCTGCGACTTCAATTCGAATTTCAGTTTGAGCTACAGTTTCAGTTTCAATTTCAGATTCGGTTTCGGTTTCAGTTTTCCTTTTGTTGTTCTACAAGTTGCATATTATTTGTTATTGTTGCTCTTGTTTATGCATTTGTTGTTGTTCTTGTTGTTTATGTTCTGTTTATTGCAAGCATTTTATGGGCTCTTTTCAAAGTGCTTGTTGTGGCTCTTGCTTATTTGTAATTAATGTTTGCATGAGTGTGTGCGAGTGTGCCAGTGTGTGTGTGTGTGCGAGTGTGTGTTAGCTTTCAAGTGTCAAGTATAAAGTTGAATTGATTACATTTGACCAAAAGAGCAACAGCCAACAGCCACATTAACTTGCCATATTTGCCATCATGTGTATCGAATTACCAGCACAGACTACAGTGAAAGCTCGCTAAGCGCAACACACACAGCGCGGCCATGGCACAGTGTGCCTTAACTGTTTGTTTATATTAGCAAATTAACACTCGAAGAGGAGCCTAGCAATAAGCCTAAATGCATTCATTCATTCATTCATACAGTTAGTTATTGATTAGAAAAAGTAAATAAGTAAAAATAAAATAAGTTAAAGAAAATAAAATTAAGGAAATATGTCTTATAAATTTAGGCGATTTTTATATGAAGTTTTCTGCATTAATAATATAATATAAATAAAGTTTTCTGCATTAATAATATAATATAAATAAAGAAAATAAAATGAATATATTTCTTATAAATTAGGCGATTTTTATATGAAGTTTTCTGCAGTATGTTAATAATAATATTTTACAGCTAACAAGAGTTGACGAAATATTAGACAGTGCTTTAGCTCTTGTAAATAAAACTAAATTTGATTTATAATCATAATTATTAATGCTGATAATTTATAGCCAAGTCTAATTAATATAATAAAAGAATTTTTATAACTTTTTTTATAAACGAAAATTTTAAATTATTCATTTAAATACCATGCAATCAAATTTGTAGTTAAGTCACGGCTAGCAATATTTTGCATTCATTTTTTAGCTACCTAAAAAATTGACTAAAAATATAGACTCTCCAGTTTCTATGACTTGCTAAACTATAGTTTAAATTTTATTGTTTATTGATTTATAAGTTTCGATACAAAAAAAATCTACAAAATTCAAAAACATGAACAAAAATTAAAAAATTGTAAAAAAATATATACAGGTTAAATAATTAAATAATTGGTGGACTTTGGTCCTATTTCACTGTACTTTTATATAAGATATTTCAACTCGCAACACATATAAATTAGCTATATACTCGTGTCTATATGTAAAGTGTACAGTAAATGTGTTTAAGCAATTGCGAGACCACATAACAGCATTGTAGTAGTTCCCTCTATGGCAGCCGCAAGATATTAGCCACACTACAAGTAATGCTCGTGTGCAGTCAATACATACACACAAGTACATATGTACAGAGTGGGATAGATGGAGTGATTGAGTGAGATGCAGCTCTATAAGCCAAAGACGAAACACGAAAACTGCTCTGACACGGCGAACAAATGTAGCAGCAATGTATTGCCTGACATTTTGGGATTCAAATTGGATTTGGCAGACATCGATTCGAAATTTCTCTACGTTTAATTTATCTGTGTTCTTTACTTTGTATCTTTTTCGTTTTCTTTGTTTTACAATTTTATTTTTAAAATGCCTGCATATTTGCCAGAGTCAGTCGAGTTGCCAGCAATTGCAGCTCAAGAGCTTGTAAAACATGGGCGAAATGAATACGAATTTGTAGCCAAAGGAAACTTTTGAATGTAGCAAGTAATTGAAGTCCATATTAATGCGAATAAAAGTGTGAATATTGAAATAAATAAAACAAATTTAAATTGAATTATATAAACTTTGTTTTAGCCTGCTTTATTAGGCCTAGTTTTCAACTGTGTTGCCAAGGATCTATCTCCATTTGTAGATAAAGAAAACTTTTAAAAATAATAAATAATAAAAGTCAATAATAATACTAATAAAAATATAAATATTTAAATATATTAAACAAATTTAAATTGAATTAAATAAACTTTATTTTAAGTCTGCTTAATTAGGCATAGTTTTCAACTGAGTTGCCAAGACTCTATCTTTAATTTGTAGATAAAGAAAATCTTTAAAAATCTAAATAATAAAAGTCAATAATAATAGGAATAAAAACATAAATATTCAAATATATAAAACAAATTTAAATTGAATTATATAAGTATATTTTTAAGGTCTTTAATTATATATTTATTTTAAGTCTTTTTTATTAGGCCTAGTTTTCGGCTCTGTTGCCAAGTCTCTATCTCCACTCAAGTTTTTTTTAACAAATTTGTAGCCAAAGGAAACTTTTGAAAATCGCAAATAATTAAAGTCATTATTAATAGGAATAAAAAGATAATTATGAAAATATTTAAAACAAATTTAAATTGAATTAAACAAATATATATTTAAATAATTTTTTATTATTTATGTATATTTATTTTAGGCCTGGTTTTCAGCTGTGTTGCCAGGTCTCTATCTCCACTCAACCTCTTTAAACTCTGCCCCACTCTGCTTAGTATGCATACTAATCTTAGTCTAGTTGTAGTTGTAGTATGTGTTTTATACGCACCATTACTAAACAGACACCGGTTTCATTACTGTGCACTGTCATTTAATTTAGATTTACTTTTCAATTCGAACTAATAATTTGTATACTCAAAACCACGAATACCCCGAGTCGCAACGTTTCGAATCGAATCGAGTTGAGTGTGAATACTCGCACAATATTTAATTATACTATATTATTATTATATTCAATTTGATAATTTTCCAATTCGCTTGGAATCGAATGCACTTTAAACTGTGAAATCTGTTGGATTCATTTGTTATGATATATTTTTCTTATGGCCTTTAGACACTCGTGTGTGTGTGTGTTAGGTGTGTGTATGTGTGTGTGTGAGTGCACTATTTGTTTTTACACTTTTTCATTTGGGGAAAACTGCCGACGGTTAACGGTTAACGCTGGACGTAGAGTTCTCGCACTAGAGTTTATCGCGATATTGTAGCGCCTGCTGTTGCTGCTGTTGAGGGAGTTGCAGTTGCAGTTGCAAGTAGTTAGTTGTTGTTGTTGTTGTTTTGGTTGTAGGCGACGGCAACAGCAGCGGCGAAGGCGTAGGCGTAGGCGAAGTCGAAGTCACAGATGATGACAGCGACAGCGACGGGCAACGTGCAACGGCAACGGCGACGGCGAAACGCACAGTTAACTGGTATGAACTGAGAGGCGAGCGGCACGACAGGCGCTAGCGTTGGCACTGCCACTGGCACTGACAGAGAGATGCAGGCAGAGCTATAGTCGGAGCCAGAGCCAGGCCAGAGTCACAGCTACTACAAGCAGAACCAGAACCAAAGCGACATATACAGAGGCGGCGGCACAGGTCCAAGCAAAACACATGCACACACACAGGGCACGGCACTAGCACACAGGCGAACCGAAAGGGCGATCGGGCGAGGCGAACGAAGCGTACGAACGCACGAGCGAGCGACGGACGATACGAACGATACGAACAATCTGCGTAACAGCCAAAAGTAGACTAACATGAGTTTCTTGAGCAACTACAAAGTGTACGACAAATGGGAATTACACGACAACCGACAATCGAAAACAGCGACAACAACAACAGCAGCAGCAGCAGCATTGCCAGCAGCAGCAACTACAAGCAGCGTCGACAGCGCACACAGATAAACGAGCGAGAGTGTGTGTGTGTGTCCATGTGAGAGCGCAAGAGCGAGGCCAAAAACCCGTTTCACTTTGCTCCCCTAATTTGTAAACGTATGCGTGCGTGTGAGTGTGTGTTTACGCGCGCTCTCTGCGAGAGTGAAAAAAGTATGAGGAGCAGCAACAACAACAACAAGAGCGCGACCGTAACAACGGCAATAATGATTATCATTAAAAGTGGGCTGGCTGTTGTGCAAGCGAAACAGAGACTGCAGCAACAGAACCGGTTGCGTCGGGCGCGAGAGCGAGTGAGTGAGTGAGCGAGCGAGCGAGCGAGCAGCCACAACTACAAGAAAACAACAAAAAGTATCTACCATAAATAAAGTATCTGCAGGCGTGTAAACGAGACAGCCTGAGCCAGTGCGAGCGAATCGCATTTGCTGAGCACGTATCAAGCTTGTTGCCTGTTGGCTGTTGGCTGCGCAGTCGACAGTGGGCAGAGGCAGAGTTGCTGTTGCTGCTGCTGCTGCTGCTGCTACTGCTACTGCTGTGCGAGTGAGCCAGCTGAACATGAAAAAATTAACTTAACAACTAGAAAAATGGCTGTTATTGCGTGTTGTTGTAAATGCCGTTGTATGTATTTGTACGCACTGTTGTTGCGCTTTGTTGTTGCTGCTGGCAATGCTACTACTACTTGCTGTTGCTGGCAATGCCGCTGCCGCCGCTGCTGCTGCTGCTGTACAAGTATTTGTTGCCATAAACAACACGAACGATGGCAATAAGAAAAAAAACTTGATGAACATGAACAAAAGCTTGTGAAAGGGGTGGGCCAACGTTTCAGTTTTTGCTGCTGCTGCTGCTGTTGCTTCAGCTGTAACTGTGTGTGCTCAGCTTTGGTTTTTATCAGCCTCTGCCGCCGGCGCTGCCTCGCTGCCTTGCTGCCTTGCTGCCTCTGCTGACCACGCTGGCTGCTGGCTCTTGCTGGATTGGCGGCATCTTCGGCGCCACGGCCACACGGCAACGCCACCTCAGTCTCTGCCCGTGCCTCTGCCTCTGCCCGTGCCTCTGCCAGCGCCACCGCCACCGCAGCTGGCAATGCCTGTGCGCTTACATTTTATTACAGAGATATTTGTTTTTTGTTTTTGTTTTTGTTTCTGTTCGCTGTGTGTTTTGTTTTTCGCCTCCGCCTGCACTTTTCGGGGGGCTGGGGGTTTCTTTAACTTTTTCTAATTAATTGAAACGCCACTCGTGCGCCGAAGAGCGAGAGCAGACGCGAGCGAGAGCGAGTCGGCAATTGGATGTGGCTGCGGCTGCTGCGAGAGCAAATGAGAGCGCAATTGAAGCATTTTTGTAGCAACATATAAATGTTATACAGCGATACTTACACACACCTACACACACATTACACGTGTATGTGTGTGTGTATGAAATGTATCAACATATGTATGCTATTTGAATGGCAATCGTTTGCCGCTCCAGCTAAATTTCATTTTAAGCTTTATATTGCCACCAACCACCCCGCACCCCTCGCTCAAGTACTTTTTCTTGCTCGCTCGCACACACTCGCTCTGTCTCAGTCTCAGTCTCCATCCTCCCCCCTCCCCCCTCCCCCTCCCTCTGTGTGCGGGTGTCGCACACGCAGAAAACAAATTCTTACAGCATTTAAATGAAGTTACTTTGTTGTACTCATGTAAGTGAGTTGGTTTTGCCGCAGCCTGTGACACGTTTATTCCTCTTTACTCTCTCCTCCATCCCCTCCCTGTACTGCTACTACTACTTTCCCTCCCCTCCCCTTTGAGCTGCTCGGTTACTAACGCATCCTCTCGTATCCTCTGTGGACCAACAGCTATTTGACAGCTGCTAGATGATGTGGACAGAAGTAAATCTCATTGATGATAATGTTTTTCCAACGGACAATGTACGGATACATCAGCTCCGGGCACTTGGGGAATATTACAACGAGTGTTCTCTATGTTTTACTATATGTACATCTATAGGGGTTGTATTTCTACAAGAACTGTTGGCTATAGGACGTGTTAATGGCATAGGTGGAAAGATCTGAATAATTTAAAAATGGTACATAAGCAATTGGTCTTCAAATTATTCTTGATATTTTATAATATTTGGTTTTATATCGGAAAATATTTTTATATAATATTATTATTTACTGCTAATATTGATCACTCAACTTAGTTTATTAGTAATCAAGTTATAATGGAGGGAGTCAAACCGGAACCAGTTCTGGAACCGAAACCGAAGCCCGAAAACAATCTATTGAAATGAAGAACTTAAACTGGTACCGTAACCGAAGTTTTACTTTCGGTTCAGAACGCTTTATATTTGCAACTGAAAAGACTGTAACGGAAGCGAACTGTCGTACCGGTATCGTTTCGGTATTTTGTACCGGTATGAAAATTTCGGTTCCTAATTCGGATTTTATTTTTTGAATTTAATATTTCATTCTTATCATTAGAAATATTTTTGTAAAAGTGTTAGTGGTATGTACCGGTGTGCGAAAATTAAAATACAGGTGCAGTATGGGAACCTAGTACCGAAATAGCTTTGAACCTATACGAAACCTCCGCCGACATTCATGTACATATCGGAACCGAAATGTGCCTCGATTTGATTCCCTATTATTAAGTGAATATACTATATACATATATGTATATATATAGCATGTTATAAGAATAGGCTCATTTCCATATTACAGAAGTTATTCGAATGATCAAAATAAAATCATAAAATTGTAAAAACTTCAACCTATTTATTTTGAAAACGTAAATTTTTCAGTTTTTCAATTTAGTTTTTTTTTAAAAGTAGAGGTAGCGATATGCAGCTTGTAGGTTGAATCTCAAGTTTATGTCTTTTGAAGTGTGTAAATTGCGGTTGCTGTGGCTTTTCGCGGTTAGTGAGGGAATGGAATTTAGCAAATTTGCGACCTAATGGAAGACCTAGGGGCCATAAGGTGTCAAATCGTGAAAAAAGTAGGTCCCTATGTCTTAACGTTTGTACTCTACGTTGGTTATCAGTCAGTCAGTCAGGACAAACCACTTTCTATGTATAGATACGTTTTTTTTAAATTGCTTTAGATTTTGTTAAAGTGACTCTTTGATTCTAAATTTCTTTTTAAATATTTGTTTAATATATGGAATCATTTCATTGTAGGGAGAGAGTTTTTCATTAGGAGTTTCAATTCAATTTCAATTTTGAATATCAATTAATTTTTATTCCATATTGTGTGCAGAATAATGAGGCATTGAATGTGCTGCAGAATAAATCAATTAAACTAATGATCGCAAAAAGATCTTGCCGTGACAGGCAGCAGCAGCAGCAGCGGCAGGGGCAGCAACTGGCAGAGGCGACGCTCGGATGTTGCCACAAAGGCTACCACATTGACTGGGCCATATTACTTTGCATATGCTGTGGCTGTGGCAGCAACTGTGGCAGTGGCAGTGGCAGTGGCAGTAATTGGCCTGCTGGCAACAAATTCAGATCACGTTAAGTCATTGGCGAGGGCACAAAATGCCGTCGCGCTTTGCCACAGGAGCTGAAGCAATGGCAACGGCAACAGCAGCGGCAATCGCATTTGCAGTCGCAGCTTCCACTGGAGAGGGGGCAGAGAGACGAGTGAATCTTGGAGGCGGGAGCTCAATGGCGCTATGGAGACTTTTGACGGAGCAGGAGGAGGAGGAGGAGGAGGACGTGCGGCAAGTGACACACAGAAAGAGAAAGCTTGCAACGAATGCAGACCGCAGTTTGGCAGCAGCAAAAACGGGAGGGCTAGATAGATGCCACAGACGTTGCCACCCGCGGGTCGCTTATAGCAGCAACAACAGCAGCAGCGCCAGCGCCAACAACATTGATGTCAGCAACAACCAAGCCAAGTGCCACAGTTGCTGCTGCTGCTGCCGCAGTCTCTGCCGCTGCCACTGCCGCTGTCGCTGCCGCAGCGTGAGTCGTTAGTCGCAGTCGATTCGAAAATCCAGGAACAACGTCAGTCTTTGTTTAACGATTTTTATATTTCGAACACGAGATACATTTGTATCTTTTGTATTTTTCTTGTTGCCACAACTGCACTGTGCGTATCTGTAGCTGTGTATCTGTATCTGTGGACTCGGTATTGGTGGCACAGCTTATGCCATGCCTCGCCTCAGCTCGCCTTGCCTCGTTTCATTTCGTTTCGTTTGCTTTCGACTCGACTCGCCTCGCCTGGCTGTTATTGTTGTTCTTGTTCGTGTTCTGTCGTAGATAGCAGCAGCAGCAGCAGCAACTGTTGTTGTTATGCTATGTCCCCCCCTCCCTCCCTTCAAGTGCGTATATTACATGCGTGTGTGTGTGTGTGTGAGTGTGTTTGCACAAAGCCAATGATGATTGTGAGCTTCGGGCTCAATTTTCTTGCCACTTTGCCACACAGTGTATCTTTGAGATACACACACGTGTGTGAGTGCGTGAGTGTGTGCGTCGACATGAATTTTAATCTAATAGATACAAATGAAAAGGTGTTTGCTATCTGTGTTTCGGCTTGAACTCGCCTGAAATTTGCCTCTCTCTGACTTTCCAATTCCCCAAACGATGAGGCACACGCAATCGCGGTCAGAGTATCCCCAATCCCAATCCGAGTCCCAATCCCTATGCAGGATACGAGTATGTCGAGGCAGGCGAATTTGTTGGCGCTTTTTTTTGTGGAATTGTACTCGTATTGATTCATTTTCAAATGTCTGTCTGCTGCTCAGTTTAGTTTAGCCCCACGTTCGTTTTTTTATTGTTCCCAGCCGCCCTATTCACGCACAAGTTGGAGGACTCCTCCCCCCTCTACTGCTTGTGGTTTAGTCCTGTACGTGCTTCAGCCTCTCGAGTACGCTTGAGTGTGGCTTTGATTGTGTGTGTGTGCTAGTGTGTGTGCGAGTGTGTCTGTGTGTGTTTATTCAAGACTTTTGATTGATTTTTCTTGATAGAGTTTTCCCTTTTCTCTCTCGTAGAATGTGTATATAGAAATGCCGCAAATAGAGCACATGCATTAAATATTAATAAAGACATTTCCAACTCAGCTACAATAAAAGTCTCCTCTGACACATTTCCTTGACCACAATCACAATCACAATCAGCTTAAGATTTAGTCAACATTTAAAAGTAAAGCAACATTTAGCAGTTGAATTATTTAAACTGTGTTGACAGCAGTGCATCACATTCGCATTTGTCAACTACATGGAAGTACAGTATAGTATAGAAGTTCAAGTACACTCTGAAAAAATTAAATGTAGTTCTTGAAAAATATTTAAAAAAACTAATATCAGTTGAGGAATCTTTTGAGTCTGTCAGTTACTTAATGAATCTTCTGGGTACATAAGTAAAACGTACTTAAGATTGTTTTCTTTGTGTGCTTAAATTAAATTCAAAAAGTATTAAAGTGTGTTATAATCACACGAAGTTTCAAATATAGTCAGTCTTATCTTCTATTCGATTTCAATTATATCAATTAATAGATTTTTATTATCATGAAGTATTTATGTTAACTATTTAAAATCATCTTGTTTTCAGTCTTACTAAACTTAATTGAAGCACGCTTTGATCTTAATATTATCCTTAATTTTATTAGTAACCCAAAGATCTCTAATACCTTTTAATGTATTTCTAATACCATTTTTACTCATTTTAAAAAATGTATTAAATGCCTCTGCTCTTAGCTTAAAATAATGTTTATAATGCTCACTTTAAGCACAAATAATTTAGCTACAATTAAAACTATTTGTACTTGAATTAAGTATTTAGAATTTTGCAATTTTGTTAGGAGATTCCTTACCTATTTGTCTTAAAGTAACTTTTAAAAAAGTTGTATAGTAAATAAGTCTTAAATCGAGTCCAAAAGGTTACTTAAATTGAGAACGCTATGCTTGAATTAAGTCATACATTTTAGCTTCTGATATTTCATTTCCATTTCTATATCAAATGTGAAGATTTGTAGTTGACTGTCTGTTTGATTTATTCTACTTTCAGTGCAGGTTCTAAAGATCTCATTCCAAGTATTTTACAGACTTAATTTAAGTACAGAAATCAAGGCAAGCTTGGCTTGCTTCTGTTTCTATAAAGTTATAGTGTTTAGTAGTACTTTACGGACTTAAATTAAGTACAGAAATCAAGTTAATCTTGTCTTGCTTTTTGCTGTAAAGCTATAGCGTTTATTAGGCGCTGGCTAGGGGGAGGAGCAAGCGCTGGCCAAGCTGCAAATCGCGATGGAGCTGAGCTGAGCTGAGCCAAGGTGGGTCAACTGACCAGCCATTCAGTGCAGTCCCCAAGTCTCCAGTCGACCAACCCAACGGGTCATTAATGATGAAAGCAAGAGCTAAAGAAACAACGCTAAAGGTAGAGCTAAAGGTACTAGTATCTGTGAGCTTGTTGTACATACCCAACAGCAGAATGGGTGTGTGAGTGTGTGTGAGTATGAGTATGGGTGTGGGTATGAGTATGTACTCGTACATACCGAAGATACTCGTATACATGTGTGCGCCTCGGGGCAGGGTTTAATGCTGGGGTGTAACAAACAAACCAGATAGATGCTCATGGCCTATACACCCATCATCGGCATCGACATGCGATGAACACGAAACAAGTTGTACACAGATAATCATAAATAAACGAGACGCAGGCGACGACGACGACGAAGGGTTGCAGAGGGAAGAAGCAGCAGCAGAAAAAAAGAAGAGAGACGAGCAACTCTAACGAGTACGCAGCACAGTTGGGAGTTCCAATACCAATGCCAATCCCAATCCCAATCCCTGCTTCAAGGAAAAGCGAGTCAGCACGAGGACACGAGCGCCACAGTTAGCGCCACTGTATGTGTGTGTGTTGGGTGTGTGAAATGTAAATACGGACAGAGAGTCGTGCCATAAGCCGCAGCAGCAGCAGCCTGGGGGCATACACATCCCTGCAGACAATCGTAGAAACACACAGCAAAGCAGATAAAAAGATACTTTTGCCATGTAGCTGTAGCCGTAGTTGTTGTTGTTGTTGTTGCAGTTGTTGTGTTGCAAAAGACAGAGCCACAGTCATGGCTGCTGGTCTCGCTCTCGCACCGAGGGGGAGGGTAACGTGGGGGAGTTGAAGAGCTGCCATGTTGAGGCTACTGCAACAGTTAACAGTGTACAACAGTCAAGAGTCAGTCGTATTGCCACCGTGTGGCAGCTGCAGTTACTACTGCTGCTTCTTCCTCTTCCTTTTCTTCTTCTTCTTGTTCTACTGGCAATCCCGTTGACCTGTTTAATTAGACTGCTCATAAAAGCGAGCGAGGCGCCTAACAAGCTCTAAGCTTAAAAGAATGACCAATTATAACAAGTTAAGATTCGCGCTCTTTACTTTACTTTACTTTTTTTTAAGGGCCGCACATTAATTAAATTCAAGGCAAGCCCAGAAAAAGAGCACACAAACACACAGAGTTCAGCTCCCTTAATTTTGTGTTGCTTTTCCCGCTTCGTTCGCTTGTTCCTTTGCTTTTTAATTTGCACTCGGCCCAAACCGAGAGAACAAGTAATAAATTTAATCATAAACCAAAATAAGCGCGTTTAACCACGCTATCTTTTTTACTGCTGACCAAAAAGTCGCCCAGCCACCCACTCCAACTCTTCCCCTAGGCCAGAGTCTACTCTGCTCTGCCGTTACGCGTAGTCTACTGGTGAGTGGAGTGTGGAGGGGGCATAACTGGCATAGGTTTTCAATAGCTATGGCTATCTATACGTGTGTCCGTATATAGATAAATCTATGCACACATATGTGTGTGTGTGTGTGTGTGCGTGTGTGTGAGGTCCAGTCGAAAACGACTAAACAAAGTGTAACTGATGTTTTTGTGTGTTTTTGCCACAGAGCGTCGAGAGAGCCAGTCGAGAGCTGCCTGCCCGGCCCCATCGTTGGCCACCATCTCTGCCAGATTTCAATGTTGCTAGTTCATTTTTATCGCGTTAAGTGAATATTGGACATGTGCAGTTCCCCCCACACACCCGACTACCCCCTCCCCCCCGCAGTTACTTGCCTGTAAGTGTGTGTGGCTCTGCTCTGCTCTGCTTTGGGTCCCGGTCATAAAACATTGTTTAGTACATAGGTTGTTACCTTTGGCAACTTTCTTTTGGGCCTTCGTGTTTTGTGGCTGTTTTTATCGTTTCTTTCTGTTCTTTTTTTCCCCCCCTTTTGGTTTAAGTGTTTATCTTGGCTCTTTCATTGAATTTAGCTTCCTTCTTTCCATTTGGGTTTCGCTTTTTTTCTATTTTATTTTGCGCTCGTATCTAACAGTTGTTCGTGTTGTTGCACCGCTTCTACATGCACAGGGCGTGGCTTATGGTCAATGCAAAAGAAGCCAAAACATAATAAAAAAAGAGTATGTGTGTGTGTGTGTATCTATTGCCTCATAGGGGAAGCAGAGCAGAGCGAGAGCGTAGCGCGACGACAGCGAGTAAGAGAGCGCGAGCTGAAAAAGTTTCCTCTGGCGCTTAGGGGGTTGCCAGAGTTGCCATCACCACCCGACCGACCGACCGACCGACCGAATGTCGCTGTCGCCATGCGAGTGAGCACAACCGATAGAGACAGAGACAGAGACGGAGACCGAGAGACAGCCATAGTCATATCGGCATCTACTATGAGCTTCCCCCCATACAAGGGTCGCAAAACCCAAGCAGAGAAACCGAAAAGAAGAAAAAAACAAAAAATGGGAATAAGTGATTCCGTCGCGCTGTTAGCCGATCCAATGTCCTTGTTTGTCCTTACGCCAGCTGAACACATCATAATGAGACAACTAGCCGTCGCGTCACGGCAAACACAAACTCCGCCACATCCACATCCAGACAGAGTTAATCCCGCAAGAAATCAATGCAGTGGCGCAACAACAACAGTTTATTAATTTCCAATATAAATGGGCATAATTAACAGACAGCGAGCGACAACTCTGCCCAGTTGAGCCTCCTAGTTTATACTCTAGAGCAATGCCAAAGGTTAGATACAAATAGAAGTCTGTATTTGCTAGTGGAATAAAGCATAGTTTCGCATATTAAATAACTTTATTAAAAAGCAGCGCCTGTACTGAAAATGGCATAAAAGGGTATGCGAAGTTTGTGTACTTGACAGAAAAATGAGATAGGCGAAAACAAGCGTAGCAGATATAAGGTATATAGATTCTTGATCGAAGAGCTGAGTTTATCTAGCCATGTCTATCTGTCGGGCTGTCTAGCTATCGTCTGCTTGTGCTTGGATCTCGCATACTATAAGAGCTATAGACAGCAATTTTACATATTTTATTTAGTTTTATTGCAGGTTTCAAAGACCATAGCCTTATTGTTTTTTAAGTAATAGAAATATACATTAAATATATACTATAGTATATCAAATATCATATTTTTAGTATAGTATTTCTAAAAAGTAGGGAAAGCGACAGTCGGACGCAAAGCTACAGTCGGACGCAACCGACAGTAGGTGACCCTGTACTTTGATTTGCCCTGGGAGTCCATAATAGTCGATAATAGTCCGTAGAGTCCATAATAGCAGCAGCATATATGTACATACTCACATACACATACACATGCACTTATACACACACACACACACATACACTTATTCATACAAATATACACTAAAATACAAACAATCAGCAATACTCATACAGAAATTCAAACTCACAATCAAAAATTACGCATACGCCCTAGTAGCCGCGTACAGTGTGGCTTCCCCCCTCCCCTACCCAAATGCCTAGTACTGAAAATTGTTTGTCGAATATCTCCGGTGTTTCTTATCCGATTGGGCTGCAACTTCCACCAAACATGCAAAGCATCTAAAGCTTTAATCCTGCGAAAAATGAATCCAGTGACTCTAAAACTGTATATACTAAGAACATTTTTTTAAATTTGAGGGGGAGGGGGATGACTTTTCAAACATTTGAAACAAACTTGACCTGCTTATGTAATACACAAACCTAACAAAAAAAAAATTACGTCTCTAGCTCTTATAGTTTCCGAGATCTAGGTGTTCATACAGACGGACGGACAGACGGACAGACGGACAGACGGACAGACAGACGGACAGACAGACAGGGCTATATCGACTCAGCTCGTCGTCCTGATCAAGAATATATATACTTTATGGGGTCTGCCACGCCTCCTTCTGCCTGTTACACACAAATGTCATTTGCACAAACTTAATAGACCCTTTTGTACTTTTTTAAAGTACAGGGTCTAAAAATAGTTATATATCTTATAAATATAAATCTTGAATATAATTATATCATTTATATTGTATTTTTAACTTCATATTTACTTCATTATTTAAAATAGATGATATAGATGATATGATATGAGTGAATATTGCTATAGATTATAATTCAGTCACCATCGCTGCTGCTGTTGTTAAACGTTGCTGCGGAAGCAAAGTAGAGAAACTCCAATTTGCTGGTTGCGCCCGACTATAGGTTTGTCGATTTGGGATTACTGTTATTGTCAAGATTCAACAGAATTTCTATTGCATGGTCGACTTTAAAAGGCTCTTCTATTCTCTGTAGCGTCCGACTGTAGCCTTTTCAAATTTGTGTTACTTGATGCAGAAGCAAAATAGAGCATCTCCTACTGTTGGTAGCGCACGACTATAGTCCTCTCGAGACTGTATTACTGTTATGGTCACGATACAGTAGTACTTCAATAGCATGATTAACTTATAAAAGTCTCTTCTATTCTTTATAGCGCCCGACTGTAGCCTTTTCAAATTTGTGCTTGATGCAGAAGCAAAATAGAGCATCTCCTACTGTTGGTAGCGCACGACTATAGTCTTTTGGAGACTGTATTGCTGTTATTGTCAAGATGCAAAAGAATTCTAATATCACGTATAACTTTTGCATCCTCTTCCATTCTCTGCAGCGCCCGACTGTAGCCCTTTCGCATTCGTATTACTGTAATTGTTAGCTTGAGCAAAATGCCAATTAAACGATTTATTAATTAATTAAACGCCTGAATAGCTCGGCTACTGTCCACTGTCTATTTGCAATTACTGCACTGATTGGCAACTATAAAGTGAAGATGATACGAGGAGTACTCGCTGGATGAGTGGATGAGATCGAGGTCGAGGGCTGTGCAGCTGGGGTGTTGGCTTTTTAATAGACTCCCAAGTGCTAAACGCAGCTTCAATTGACAAACGCAAAGATTTTAATTTCACATGTTGACTGCTCGACTTTGTTTATTTTATGAACTTTATTAACGCTCTTCGCACGTTAGCGGCTTCACGCCGAGAGCAGCAGCAGGGAGTGAGGGGAGGGATTGGTGGCAGTGGAAGACCACGTCTAATATTAATAACAAGCTTGAACCTAATTCCTTATGATAAATGATATAAGTCAACAACCCTCGAGTTGCCCGCGATGCTCCCCCAATTTCATAGGGCTGTCGGCGTTTTTGCCGACGCAAGCGTTTGAATGGAACGAGCTCTAGGGGGAGAGGCGGGGGAGTGGAGAGTGGGGAGAATTTCATTTACACGCGGCGGGATAATGTTCTGATGATGGCATGTTTTTTTGCATACAAAGTATGCAAACGCAAAGAAGCGGAAAATATTTATGAAATTGCCGCAGAACTCGCAAGCGAATGTCGTAAAAAGTTGGAAAATTAGATTTTTTCTGTGTTATACACCAGGCTCTCTGCTTTCCACCCCAAAAGACAGTGTACCACCAGATAACAATGCGAGACTAACAGCAAGATGTGTTTGTGTATCTGTGTGTATGGGGAGAGCTGCAGATATATTTATACTACGTTAAATATTTGCCAACACTCAACTCAAGCATAACAACTCAACTTGAGCAGTGGATTTATGTATACGCTCCCCTCTCCTCCCCTCTCTGTATCTGTATCCTCAGCTCACCCCAAAATGGTTTGGTTGAGTCGTCGTCGTCGTCATCATCCTTGAAATTTTTAGGACTCTGGTGTGGACTTTATTGGGTGGCATCGTCGTAGTCATCTCTGGTTGAACTTGCCACACTCGTTATGCAGTCAGTTTAATGTACTTATAATTTTCAACATGCTAATTTGTTAGGTTTGATGGCCATATCAAGCCCAAAAAAGTATCTCACAGATACATATAAAAGTATCTGCAGAGAGAGAGGAGGGAGAGAGCTCAGTTGCTACTTTTTTATAATCGGCTTAACTGCGGTGGGTAGCCAAAAAGTATTCCAACGATTTATGTACTACCATAAATCGTGCTGGGCTAGTCAAATGAAAATATCATCGTCGCCCAACCTAATGTCATTTTCGTGTTAGCCATGGCCAATAGCTGTAGCTGCCGTAACAGGTGTAAAGTAGTGTAGTTGCCGCTGCCACACTAGAAAAGTATTCAATTTGAACGCTAACCAGCTGCTGCTGCATCTCAGAGATACTTTTGTGTACTACTTACTATATTTGTCATTAACTATTGTTATGATAGGTAATGGCGTCATGCGACTACCGAACTGACTCCCAAGGGGTCGCCTTGGGAATGCCATTCATTTGGTTTTGAATGTTGGTTAATTGATGGTGAACGAATTTTATTAAGATATCAAAATATCTAAAGTACTACTATAGTAAATAGTATAAAATTAAGATGAAAATTGAATGAAGCTAAATATAAGTTCACTAAATAAAATGAATATAAATTAAACGGTTCATATTTGTATACACATGTTGGAATTATAGGTTGACTTAGTTTAAATAACTAAAATAAATATAAAATAAAATAGAAATAACTATATATGTACATATATCTGAATTATAGGTTGACTTAATTTTAATAATTTTAATATATATAAAATAAAATAGCAATAATTGTCTATACATATGTATATCTGAATTATAGGTTGACTTAAGCTTAATATTTTAATTTTAATATATAAAATAAAATAGCAATATTTGTGCTACAAATATCTGAATTATAAACTTACTAAATTCCAACGAATGAAGTAAATATAATATTAAACAACAATATTTTCAAATAATGAAATATTTCTAGTTCAGATAATTAATACCTAAAATTACAGAAAAAAATATTAAGTTATAAAATTGCATTCAATATAAACAAACGGATATTATTATTATTTCTTGTTAATATTCGTCATATCGATCTCTTATGGGGTATTGCAATTGAAGTCAAAGAACGTGATACATATAAAGATTTTAATTAATTATTATTACTATTTACACTTACTTGGTTAGAAGGTAATAAAAAGTTAATAAAATCTAATATAATATATAAAAATGATAACAAATAATTGTGTTTCATTTTTAATGTAATAAACTTGAATCCTCTTGAATGAATCTCAGTATTGAAAGTTCCTGTTGCAAAGAATACCAATGTAAAAATGTAGAAAAATGTCGCTCTGCCAAGTTCTTCCGTCAGTTCCTTGTCCAGCTTGTCATTAGCCAACTAATTATACAATTGCTTGAGTTTAAGTGCTGCTATTATGTTACATGTACTCGTACTTCGATTTGTAGCCGCATCAAATAGAAATTCACGCTGGGATATCTGTGAAAATATGCCAAACATTCACATTCACATTCACATTCATCGAGTACTGTTCACATTACGCATTATGAGTATTTCAGTATTTCGGTATTTGAGTTGTTGTTGTTGTTGCTCTGTTGCTGTTCCTCTGTTTAGTTGTATAAACAAACCTATTGTCGCCTCGCGTATTTGTTTTCACTTATCGTATTACTTAAGCGCACACACTGCGCCGGTCATTACGCGTAGGGTACCTTACTGCCTGGCCATATGTGCGTGAGCCCGACTGTAGTATGAGTAGAGAAAGAGTGTATTGCATCTGTCGATGTCCTCTGTGTGTTAGTGTGTGTGTGTGTGCGTGTGTGTGTATCTCTTTAGCTGTTGTTGTTTTTCCGGCTCATACATCAGGATGGGTCTATGTCTTTGTGTTCTGCTCTGAGCGGATTCCTGGAGGTCGCCAACCAACCAACCATTGTGCCTGTCCGATTGTCTTTCAGTCTCTTCGTCTGTCTGATGTCCGATGCTTACGCTTCTGCTTACTTATGCTGCCTCCGCCTCTGGCAGCGACATTTGCACTCGTACTCACCTATTTAACGTGTTTTCATAATTGATTGCTAAACTGTTTTGTTTAGACCTCTCTGCATATATATTTTTATGCAAATAATTACCGACGAGCACATAATGGACTGGTGTTGGTACTGCTGGTGGTTGCTGGTGGTGTCTTGTGGTGTCGGTGGTTGGCGCTTGGGTCTGGGTCTGGGCTTGGGCTTGGGCTTGGGCACATGCCAGCCAGCCTTTTAGCCTTTTCTGCCAGCTCATTTTGTTTGCGTACTTTTTGGTGTTGCTGTTGGTTTTAGCTTTGGTTTTGTCATTAAAATATTTTTGGTTTTGTTCAGATTTCGCCTGCAGAAGTAGCATGTGGAGGAGTGCTCTATGGCATCCATATGCATTTCATTTATCCAGCTCAACTTTTTTGGCTCCATTCAAATACTGAGCTGAGCTGAGCTGGGGCACTCTGTGCAGTCTTTTTGTTAACTGATTAACAATAAGAGCTTATATTATGCTAACTGAAAATGCCAGAGGAAACAGAGAGAAAAAGTCTCCCCATCGCATGCATATGCATCTGCATATTCATGTTTATATTAAAAAAGTTTCTAACAATAAGCTATTCTATATGCTTATTACACATTATGCCAGACTCCATACGAGTATATGTCTGCAGTTGAATGCGGGGCTAAAAGTCGTGGGGTTATAGTACTCTCTATTCATATAGTTTTCTCTCTGGGTTTCGGGATTAAATTTAATTGGCATTGTCGCTGCTAATCTATCTCATTAACAAATCACGAAAAACAAACACAGAGGAAAAGGCAGAGGAAGGCAGAGTCTGTCTGCATCGTAACAGGTCTTTTTCCGCCTTGGGAAATCCGCTTAGCCTGATTAAAAAGTTGCAAATTTAAAGTATTACCGTAGGTATGTTCAACATAAGCGGATTTCACTATCCCTCCGAATGTTTTTAGGTGCCCAGACATCCCAGCATCAATCCCTCCACGCACAAAGCAATTGTGAAAATACTGTGTGTGTGTGGAAACCCGAGGAAAAACTGGAAAACTGGCAAAAGAGACATCGCATCGCCATTGCAATTATGAATACGTTTGCGAAACAAACAAACAACTGCAACAATAGATCTGTCAGTGACAAGCGACCATTGAGTCCATTGTATCAATACCAGCACCAGTTCCAGCAGCCACTGGCAAATGTCAGCAAATGCACGCAAAATTCAAAAGCCGGATAATGTACGAAAATTGTTAAAATGCCGAAAACCGTGAAATGAGCAAATTAACATTGCGGGCCTTTTCTTTTTGAGCGTTTATGATTTAGTTGTCAGAGCCTTTAGAAGGTGGAAAGTAACATACTTGTAGCGTTGGGATAATTAGAGATTGAAATGAATAAAAATTAAAAATTTTAAATAAAGAAATATGTGAATATATATAAAATTATATGAATAGTATAGTTCATGCTGCAGAAGCTGAAAAGCTTAAAAAGTAGACAGAAGTTTCAACTAGTATAATGTTTCAAAATTGAGAACACATTTTGCGAAATTCCAATAGCAAAATAAGGAATATACATAGTTACTCCAATCTTTTATATTCGGGCCTGTTCCCATATATGAATTCGTTCAATCGATTGACTTTTTAAAAATAATGGGGTTCCAAATTTCAATTCATTGTTTTCGATTAGCTTCATATTTGGTCCATTTCAAAATAGATTAGCTTCGTGTAAAAGTACCATAAACATTTTCCTTTCTTGAAAACGATACATCGAATTTAGGAAGCTCATTTTTTTCAAAACGTAAATCGATTGAACTAGTTTGAAAATGGGAACAGGCCTGATTATTCGACCTTATAAACTATACTAAAATAAAAAAATATTTCCATTATTCTTCTGGACAAACTTAATGTGCATATTCATCATCGCATATTACCTCTTCCGTTTTGCTGAATATAAAACACTCCTTTATATTTCGTAAATATAAATATTTATGAGCATCTTACACAGAAGGTTAATAGTCAAACTACTGATTTTTAAAGGATTTTATTGCAATTATTACCCTTTTGTTCAATCTATATTTATATTAAGTTCAAAATGGCAAATATATTGTTCTGTTAATAGAGACATTATCGATATTATGTTATCGAACTTGCTTCTGTTTAGTTTACAATGGTTCAATATCGATAGCTTAAATGTTTAAAAGACTATGCGAATCGATAAGTTTACTTTAAACAGTTGTGGTATGCCATGAACTTGCATAAATTAAATTTACGTATTACTATAACAATCATAATAAAAATAAATTCGATTAAAATATTACTAATACTGATACTGATAATTTAGTACATAATTTAATGTTTTGAGTTTTTGTTTTACTTACAGTTAATTTCCTTTATTTATTTCATTTAGCTGTTTCACTGTCTGATTTCATTACAGTTTCTGCTGATTGACTGCTTATTAGTAAAAGAAAAGTGTTGTCAATATTGTACTGTACTGATGATGGACTCACATATAGCACTCTAATAATAATTCAGTAAAATTTTAACAAGCTAGAATTATATATACATACATATATTATTGTTAGGTAATGCTCTATTACTTTCCAGCTGAAATTGGCTTTGACTTGGCGTAGGGCAAATGTCAAACAGTGACTGCTAACAAGCAGTCAACTAAGTGCATATTGATGGCTGAGAACTTGATGCATATAATTAAAGTTTTCTGTTTAATTGCAAGCTGTCGGTTGAGTGGCCTTCTTCTTCTTCTTGCTACACTCTGTGTAGCTTTGTCAGCTTGCATCGTTCACTCGCTGTTTGTGTGTGGTGTGTGTGTGTATTTTTATGCTCTCTACTTTGGCTGGCGCGAAAAGGACAATCGGAGTGCTCTTTATCCTTCCTGTCGGCTGCACTGGCAACATGTGTCGCTGTTATTGTTGAATTATATGCCTAATAGGATTAAAGTATTTCCCCCAGTTGTTTTTTGGGCCTTTTTATCGCCGTCTGTCAATGCCGGAATTCGGGGCAAAACTCTCAGCTCGTTGTTTGTGTTCTTTTGTTTTCTTTCTGAATTTGGTTTTTTCTTTTTGGTTTTCGATTTTGCGCATTCCATGCATTGGCGTCGCAAAACGGATTTAACGTGTGTGGAGTCCTCTCATCAATCCATTCGCTTCAACCTCCTTTAATCTAATTAGTGCGGAAAAATTGAACAGCGCTGTAAACTTGTGTGAACAATGCGAGCACACACACACACACACACACGCATACACACACACATATCCTGCAGCAGCCGCAGGACGACGTGTCAAAGGCAATGCCAATCGCATTTCCCGTCTATGAGTTGTGAGTTTTGCTGAATGCCAAACGATAACAGATTCAATTTTCACTCATACGGGATATAGGTGTGTGTCTGGGTGTGTGTGCGAGTGTGTGTGTACAGGATGCGCATAGGCGTCAATGTTGTTGTTGATGTTGATGTTGTGTAGCTCGTCAGCTCATACACATGCCCCAGGTGCTCTAAAGGACACACGACAAACCTGGGTGTTCCAAGTGCAATAATTACCCTGCTCTCAGCCATCTTTGAGGCATACAAACATACATATGTATGCACATCCGCATGCGTACGTATATAAATGTCACTCACTGTAGTTATGTAATACTTCTGACTGCATTAAATTATATACAAATTGGCCCGGGGCGTAGCAATGCCAACCCCATGGCCCAGAGCCTAAACCCACCCCGCTCTAATTCGAGGCACGCTATGCCCGTACATACACGGTATACCCGTAGTCTGTACCCGCACCCCGGGGCGCATGAGTGTATGCGTAACGCAAGCTCACAAATGATCGAACGAAATGCTTAGATCGGAAGGGAGGGAGTTGCGAGTGAGCTAGAGCAGGGAGTAGAAGCATAAAAACTCTGTGACAATGACAATTTGGAAACTGCCAATAAAATAATGGCCGACAATAACTCCAAATGTGCACCCAGACCCAACTACCTACTGTTTATATAATGCCAAATATCGCGCCATATTTTGTTGTACATATGTATGTGCATGTAGGGTAGTCCAGCGCGCAGGGTAAGGGTAGTCTGCTGGCGATATATGTGCTCGGCGACACAGCCTGAATTTAATTAGCTTTGTGGATAAAATAATTATCACAAAACAGAAATACTTTTCATGCAGATATACGACGACGATTTCCCCCTCCCTCCATCAGACAGAATCGATACTTTCTAAGTCCTACCATAACTCCAACAAAAACTAACATCGAAATGCTGTTAGTTGCAAACAGTTCCAGTTGTTGCCGCAGGTGCTGCGCTACCCCTCCCCCTCCCCCTCACCCCCTCCATCGCTCTGCCTCTGCAATTTCTGTCTGCGGCTGCGGCCTAAAAGGACAGTTGGCCTGTCGAAAACGTCTTCGCTGCCGACAGACAACAACAACCACAGGCAAAGCAGCAAGAACAGCGGTACACTCTAAGAAAAACTGAGAATATTTTAAGAATGTTTTATCTAGTCTTAAGTGCAGATTGAAATGCTTAAGAATTTTAGCTAAATGTAGGACGTAATCGATAATCGATAGTTATCGATTGAGGAGCTAATGTCAAGATAGCAGAGCAACTTCTAATGCTTATAGGAACTTCAGACAAGAAGTTACTTCTCATTTGAAGACACTTAAGTGCAGATTAAAATTCTTAAGCTAAATGTAGGACGTAATCGATAATCGATAGTTATCGATTAAGGAGTTAAGGTCAAGATAGCAGAGCAACTCATTATGCTTATAGGAAGTTCAGACTAGAAGTTGCTTCTCATTTGAAGACCCTTAAGTGCAGATTGAAATTCTTAAGCTAAATGTAGGACGTAATCGATAATCGATAGTTATCGATTAAGGAGTTAAGGTCAAGATAGCAGCGCAACTTCTAATGCTTATAGCAACTTCAGACTAGAAGCTACTTCTCATTTGAAGACCCTTAAGTGCAGATTGAAATTCTTAAGCTAAATGTGGGCAGTAATCGATAATCGACAGTTATCGATTGGGGAGCCAATGTCACGATAGCAGCGCAATGTATTATGCAACCTCACTTGAGCTTATATAGGAGTTTCAGACTAGAAATGGTTTCTCTTTTGAAGAACTTTATGTCTTATTTTAAAGTTTAACTTTTATTTTAAATTCATTCAGTAAATCGGAGCATAATATGGGATCTTCAGAACAGAAGTTGTTTCTCAACTCATTTAGTGTTTAATTTGGTACCGCAAAATACTTATTTAAATTGCATTTATTAACACCGTAAGAATTCGTAACTTTAATTGATTTCGACTTCCAGTTCGTTCGATTTGGTTTCTCTCAGTGTAGCAGTAACAACAACAGTAACAGTAACAAGTTCACGCCCGTAGCTTTGGCGCAAGTTGCGTGCCGTAAATTTGAGTTCTTTTGCAGCAAAATGTGGCAGGGTGCCGTGCCGTGTTAGCGACTACTTTGGACCTCCTTCGAACAGGTGCGAAGCATGCGAGTACTTACTGACGGCAGGCAGTGTGAGTGTAAGTGTGAGTGTGAGTGGTGTGTGTAAGTGTGTGTGTGAGGGCCCCCAAGTCCAACGAGTACTTGGTGTTGAAACAGAAGCAATTATATTGTTTGATTTATTTCGTCATTGCGTGCTCCTCCTTACACACACACACACACACACACAGGCATCTCGATAATATATGTGTGTGGGTGCGTGACTTTATGTTTTGTAGTGTAATTGCAAGTTGGCGAGCTTTCAATGCAAGATAAGTGTGGCATAGACACTCAAATTACAGCGCAGCGCGTCTTCAATCTTGCAATAAAATTGTCTTTATGTCACGCCCTCTATATGTCAAACAAAGTACTATACAGCTGCGTGTATTTGCGGGTATGTATGTGTGTGTATATGTACATCTCTTTATCGTTTTCACCAAAAATAATCATAATCATAAATAGTAGTACATAAGTACTCGCACATTAGCATGCGTAGACAAGAATTTACGAGTTTAGGCTTTTATTACGCTACCCTAAACTAAGCTCTACTATCTCGCTGAATATACTACTATATACTATATATTATACACTCATGCACACTGTACTACCCAAAAGATACTTTGTTATTACAACGCGAGTACACGAAATGCGAATAAATTCAGCATGTTATCTGACTGTGAGTACGTATAATACAGTCACTGCTAGAATTATGAGTACAGGCTCAGTATGTATAGGAATGTATTGAATATATATACATACATACTACCTCAAGGAAATAAGTATATGTGCATGCAAAATATGTTCAGCTTATAATTTTAATATATTTATATAACATTTTTTTAAGAGACATTTTAGTAAGGAACTTAAAAATCCCTTATACACTACATTTATTTGCAACTTGTAATACTTAAATCTTCATTATAGATATTAATTTGATTTTAGTTTGTAATTACTCCTAGTTCCTCCTCCCAGTTCCTACTAAATATATACACACAATACTTAAACAATTCATTTATAAATCACTGCCACAGTTTAATATCTAAATTAAATGTTGATTAACTTGATTTAAACTAATTAATTAATTTGTTTATTTACATACCCGTGAGCTTCTCCCTTTCGTAATTGCACAATTGCACTTTGATTCATCAATTATCTAATGCTTCAATTCATCAATGTGCCAATTGAAACGAAATGAGTATATGTAGCACTTACAATCGGAACTAAATAAATAAAATATGGCAATCTGTTATCAGCAGATGAGAACCCAAATACCGATTACAACTTCATGCAAGTACATTTAAGTAAATTTAGTTGCGTTACGGCAATAATTGTGTTTGCATTATCACCACCCAGCTGATAAGCTGAACACATATACATACTATAGTACATCGAAACATATTGCTATCTACATACGTGTGTATTTATTGCGATTCCATTAGAATCAACTACTACAGATTGAATGTGGCGCAGTACAGACGCACACATTCAATTCGTATCGATTCAATCAACATTAGCAAAAACCAAATATGCAGAAAACGAGAAGTGCTGGAGAGGGAAAACAGTTGATAAAATTGTAATCTAATATCAGGAATAACATAGTTATGCATACCATAATTAAGTCTATCACAACTCATATATGTAGCACTTACTACAAATGCGTTTCATGTTGGGATTTAAGTAATGTACAAATATTACAATATATCAATATCACAAGGTTAAACTGTGTGGATATTGATATAAAGTTATCATATGGATCTGTGTTACATTTAATCAGAATTAGACTACCATTAACTGAACAAATTGGGTTTAACGCCAGACAATTGTATCTTTAAGGGAAGGCATATTGAAATTTCTCTCCTTACCATGGCGGATTATAACTGTGATATCTTGATACAAAATATATATAAACTAATGATTTAGAGTTAGAATTTCAATTATACTATAATAATTTCGTCTATTTGTAATAGATTAAAATTGCCAGAAGCAATAGTAATTATTGACCATTTATAGAAAAGTGAGTTTCTATTAAATATAATATTCTATGGCTAGACTCTACTTTGAAGACCTCCCATTTGAGGATTTGTACCTTTTTATAAAGTCAACTGACTGTTTATAAAAAAAACTCGGAAAGCTACAGTCGGATGCAGTTGGGGGTGGTATCAAAAATCTGACACAAACTTGATCCGCTTTCACTATAGGGGCATCTAACTGCCAAATATGATTTCTCTAGCTCTTACAGTTTCCGAGATCTAGGTGTTCATACGGACGGACAGACGGACGGACGGACAGACGGACATGGCTAGATCGAATCAGCTCGTCGTCCTCATCAATAATATATATACTTTGTGGGGTCTGCCACGCTTCCTTCTGCCTGTTACATACATTTCGGGCTTGCACAATCTTAATAGACCCTTTTGTACTTTTTTAAAGTACAGGGTCTAATAGCTTGACGGAAGTAGGCACTAGCTAGACTAGCTAACTAGAAATAGCTAATTCCTTAAAAAAAAACCCTGTTTCCTTCTCTCTACCCACCCTTACTTTTTTTGCAATACCCGTCATCATAATGTGCCATTAGGCCACTGGGTGCACGCGCCTAATCTTACCTAACCTATAATGCTCCCCGTCTACCCTATCTTTTACAAGGACGAAGCTTAGCACACAAAAGGAAATGCTAAGTAGTAACAGTAACTATTGAACTAGAAGCAGTATTCTTCTTCACTCCCTTATTATTATTTTCATCTTATTCCATTCTGTCTATAATAATACCCAAGTCATAACATTGCATCTCTATTTCCGTATACTTTCTGTTCCCATCGTTTGGTATTGTTCCTAAGTCCAACTCACTCGGCTTTAGCCATTGACGTTGATCTTTTCGGTAGCTTGGACCTGGCTACCCACTGTGCAGCGCGGATAAATTATGTGGCACGGCGGGTGGGTTATCGCTGCTGCGGCTGCGGCAAGTAGCATAGATAGCACAATAACGATAGCTGGCAAGCAGACATGAGCAGCAGCTCATGAATTGGCTCTAAATTAATTATATACGCATTTGAATTGAGGCAGTGAGTTGAGAACTGATTTCGAAATGGCTGGTCCGACGGACGGACAGACAGCAGGCGGCAAGCAGGCCGCGTGCCGCATTATGAGCCGCAGCTGAAGCCAAAGACTCGCGAGTTGAAGTTGCTACAACTGTAGGAAGCTGAAGCCCTACTATGTGTATGTGCCCGCCTTATGCGACTGGTCTTAATTTACCAATCAAAAACTCGTAATTAACCTAATAAGCCTACGAGACGTTCGGCAGTGTGTCCCGTCGCGTGCCCCACGCTGCAAGCAATGGGCATTGTTGTTGCCACTGCCACTGCTGGGGTGATGGAGGCACAGCATATACTCGTAAGCGACGCCTGGTCGTGTAAGTTAAATGGATTAAGTGACGCAACTCGCTTTGAAACAAATTATGGCGTCCGCAGTTACAAACACTGCCCCCTTTTTTCTTACAGTGTTGATTAAAATTGATCAGCGCTAAGTAGTGTGGCATAGGGGCAGCAATGGCTGTACCCTAGAGTTGGGAAATAATGGATGCTGGATTTATTATACCATACTAACGACTCACTATCGATAACCAATCCGATAGATAGAATAGTGTCTGTAAGATGAGATGCAAAAGTATCTGTGAGATACAAAAGTATCTATGAGATACAAAAGTATCTTTGAGATACAAAAGTATCTATGAGATACAAAAGTATCTGTGATAGTATACACACACACACACACACACTGATCGGCTTTACTTCCGTTTGGTGTTTGATTTACGGCACATGCTGCATTGCCGTAATGTGTACTTTAGCTATTGTTGCAACTATTTACATGCCAGGCCTACTTGCTTATTGCATTTTAGCACTAAGCACAACAACAGATTTCTCACACACACACACTCGCACACACACACGGGCCACCACTAAATCCCTAGCTAAACAGTCCTAAAGCAAACACTTTGCACTCGTCAACCTCGGCTTGGTGCTGTGATCAGCTCACAGCTGAGCTCTCTTCCACAAATATTTGCTTAGGACGAGCATTTTGTGGTTTCACGCATGCGCAACCCTCTGTGGCAGGAGGAGGAGGGGGAAGGGGAAGGAGTACGGCGTGAAAAGTTACTGCTAATGCCATTACCTTTACCAGGCCATCACAATTACGCGCACAATTACCAATGCCGTACAAATCTCTTGTTGTCTAGTGTAAATAGCGTCGTGTGAAGACCCAAAATAATATACAATATTACTTATTGATTCTTTACTTTTGATTTGTTGGCGTACTGTACACTGTATCTTTTATGAACTGTACACAAAAATGTAGCTGAATTTTAAAGACATTTAAGATTTATTAGTACTGAGATAAAGAATTGTAGAGGTGTTGTATCTATAAACAATATTTATTTGAATATACTACATATTTTAAAAAAAATATTAAACAGTCCTTAGTAAATGTTAGAAAGCTGAGGCTTATTTAAAGTATTCAAAGTGTGAGGAATAATTAAGTAGAATATTACTTATTGATTCTTTACTTTTGATTTGTTAGCATACTGTACCCTGTATCTTTTATATTTTGTACACAAAGATTTAGTTAAATTTTTACAGACATTTAAGATTTATTAGTAATGAGATAATAAACTGTAGAGGTGCTGTATCTATAGACAATATTTATTTAAATATACTACATATTTTTAACAAAATATTAGACTGTATTCCCTGAGTGAATGTTGAAAAGTTGAGGCTTATTAAAAAGATTCAAAGTATGATGAATATTTTATATAACTTTTAATAAATTTATTTCTGTAAATACTTTACTTGATTCACTATTATTATTGCTAACTTTCTTATATTTTATAGCCATATTTTTTATTATTTTAATATTTGCGAAAACATCAGACAAACTCGCTGTCTAGCCGCCCGGCCAATGCCGTCTACTACACACTACTGTCGCTAAATGATTTTCCCGGCACTTGGATATTCATTTCCATGCAGCGATCAATTTGACTGTCCAAAGTGAAAGCAGAAATGTTGGAAAATATGGCAAAGGTTGGCCAATGCATAAACCTATGAGTTTTCCGTTGAGCGGAAAAATCCGTGACATCATAAATTATCAATAATCACACTTTGTTTTGACAGGATGACGACGACTGTCGCATCTGAACCGCATTGTTGTCTCTATTGACATAAGCACAACTGTGTGTGTGTGTGTGTGTGTGTGTGTATCTATTGAATGCTCATTGTGACCAGCAATGATGCGACTAATACTATGGACTATGCACGTCCTTATATGGGGGATATGTGAACACACATGGAGAGATAAATAAATAACAGGATACGAATGAACGTGGTACTGGAATTTTTCGCTTTATATCGTGTAGTTATGCCACTTTTGGTACGGACCCCGATTCGGAATTCAGAATTCGAGCAGAGACAATGAATGGCAACCTTTTTGCCTTTTATTTTGGGGGGTTGGAACTATCAAATCAACTCCAATCCTCATCTGTTATTGCAAGGCAATTTGTTGTAGGAAACCGCATTGTTTTATTATCGATATTAAATACGTTGTGGGATTTATGAGAAGCTAAGGAAGAGTGAGGATAAGCTGAATTACTAAAATATTACTTAGGAAAATTTATTAGGTATACTACGTGTATTTAAGTAGACAAGCTAAAAGTGAAAAGTAATAAGAATGTAATGGGATTAATGGGATAAATATTTATAAAATTTATAAAATGATGAAAATATATTTTAGAAAAATATTTAATCGACTATGTGAACTGACACTTTCGGTAAATGTTTTATTAAATAATAATAGTAATAAAATTCTATTAATTAGAGTATTTTTTATAAAATTTCTGATCTATTTTCTTATAATTTTTTACCATTTAAAACGTCATTTGAATAATTGTGAACTAAACGTTTCAACTAACTAAGGCATATACCATAGTAGTATCTCTGCATGTATCTTATCCCGTGTTATATTTTCTTATAATTTTTCGCCATTTAAAACATCATTAGAATAATTGTGAACTAAACGTTTCAACTAACTAAGGCGTGTACTATAGTAGTATCTCTGCATGTATCTTATCCCCTGACTTTAGTGTCAATTAGTGGCAAATAGTTATCAGCATTCAAATAGAATTGTTTGATAAAATATATAATTGAATGACATCCACGACTTTGTGCCTGTTGGCATAATAATTTGAATAGTTATCAGGCGGGGACACATGAAACATGAATCGAAATTGGAATCGGTTACTAACCATTAAACACGGCATTTAATGGCATCACGTGTGTGCATGTGTTTTGTTTTGAATCTACAATATTAATAACGCTGATAAAACCAAACGGAATACGTTCGACCTCATTTGTATCAACCTTTCGCCGGCCAATCAACAACTACAACAGCAACAGCAACAGCAACAGCAACACCAACAGCAACAGCAACACCAACACCAAACACTACAAACAGCAGCAGTAACAGCTATAGATACAGATACAGCTACAGCCACAGCTACAGCCCTAGCTATAGATACAACTCTAGCTATGAGTTTTGGGAGCCCGACAAAAAGTCCGATACTGAAATAACAACAAGAGACAAATACATGCAACAACAACAACAGCAACAACACCAACAACAATCGTATGGGGAACAACAAAGCAACCACAAACAACAACCCTGCAGCCCGAGTAGCAACAAAAAGCTTTTTAGTCAGCGATAACACTTATGTATGGGTATTGTAGACGTATTATTAAATGCCATGTTTTGTTAACGGCCGAAACCGTTCCCAAAATTGTCAACCTACACAAACGCACTGAAAACGACAACATTTGTTGTTGCTGCTGTTGTTGTTGCTGCTGTTGCTGTTGTGTTACTGATGTCGGTGTCAGTGTCAGAGCTGCTGTTGTTGTTGGGGTCTAATTTGAGACACGATTTGTTAATGTGTTTTGTGTGACTCCATTCAAACTGAATCTGAATTCGAAACCGAAACTGTAACTGATGAACTGTGAATAGTTCAAAGCATTCAAAAAAACACATTCGAAACAACCCCCGCTTTAAAGCTCCATGCACAGTGTGGCAAAGCTATGAATAGAGCTAAACAAAAAAGATTTTGGAGTAGAATTTTAAAACTGTGTATAATTTCAGTACATTATTTGAGAAGTAATAATACATGAAAGTATTGTCAAATATACATATATTTATTTACTATTTAATTACTTTTAATTATATACATAATGTGAAGTACAGCTTGGAGTATATAAAAACTATTAGGCCTGGATAATTCCACTTCTTTAAGAGCAGTTGGCAGTCAGTTCTATAAGCTATAAACTAAAATAAAAATAAAGCTAGTATTTATTAAAGGAGCCTAATGTAATATGTTAGTCTAAAGTCTTTAAATCAATATCTAGATACACTAGAGATACACTAGAGAAATAAGAAGATGGATTAGTAGTAGATAGCTAAGATAGATAAGGTTCACAGCTGAAACATCGATTGATAAATACTTAGATAGAAAAAAATTAGAATAAATGATAAATAAATGGATAGATAGATGGACAGAGATCGAGTAGATACATTAATAGATGAAGGAGTAAAAGTGCATATACATTAAAGGCAAATAGACACGCAGACAGATAGAGGTGTAAAGATACATAGCTAGATAGTTAAATAGGCAAACAGATAGATAAGCAGAAAAAGAAATGGACTGTAAAGTAGATACATGTAAAGATAGATAGATAAACAGACAGTTAAGAAAAGAGATTGATAGACATATGAAGATATTGCTAGATAGATACATTGGCAAAATAGCTGAAGCTGCTAGATGACGAATTCTTTTCATTAAAACAACTTAATTAATTAGTCGAATTGTTTCTAGTGATATACATACATACATACATGTTTAACTCATTATGTTGGCTCAACTCTTAGCAGCGACTGAGTATGGGTATGAGTATGGGTATGGGTGTGCGTATGGGTATGGGTACTCGTACTCGCATTGGTATAATCGTTGAGGGCGTGAGGTTAGAGCGCGGCCTGGACAAAACGCTTGAAGTAAGGTGAAGTTGTAATTGAACTACTGGAAACGGCTTCTAACTTTCCAAAGAAAACATCGTTAGAGCCAGGGGCAGGCACTAGGCAGCAGACTAGCAGTCACTCAGTCAGAGCGAGTTGGTCTGGGCCTCTGTTCAGTTTGGATGACGATGGTGATGGTGATGGTGATGGCGATGACTGAACTGGGGCGCAGAAAGTGACTTGTCATTAAACATGAAACTCTTGCAACGTCAGTTCTCATAATTGTGTTGAGTGCCAGTCGTTGTTGTTGACTCTTAATGTTGTTTTCTTTGCATGCTGATTAGTTGAGCTCGGGGAATGTCCCTGTCCACCGCCCCCCTCCACTCCACTCCACTCCACTCCGCTATTGAAACTGTCCATAGAGTGGGGAGAGCGAGCGATTGCAGAATGAATATCGTTATACATTCATAAGTATGAGTGCGAGTACGAGTATGAGTATGAGTATGGGTATGAGTACAAGTAAGTGTGCGAGTATGAAGAGCCCAAACCAGACCATGACTACTTACTCCAGTGCAGTCGACATCTTTCTACTTACAGACACACACAACACAACACACTCACACACACACACATTATATACTCATATGTGTGTGCACACGGAGCACTTTGGCTGCTCGCGAGTGTTTTGATTAATGATGATACATGAAATTAATTTCAATTCCTACTCGGAGCGATTGTTTGCGTTTGAAATGAAAGCCTTTTCACACCGCTTCACGTTTGACCTCGGAATGGAAGTCGGAGTCGGGATTCAGTCAGTCTTCTTATTGAAAAAATGTTACTAGTCTTCATCTTATTAATACCTCTTTTCACTGCATTGATTCGTTAACAAAAATCTGTATCTGCATCTGCATTCGAAACTGAATCTGTATCTGAATCGGATTCTGACATTCTGTCTTTTTGTCTTGTTTCTTGAAGCAATCGTGCATAATGTCATTAGCGCTGCATCATTCTACCCCTTCCAGTCCAATCTTTGTAGCACTTAAAGCTGTTGAATAAATCTCGCAGAATGGCTTTGTTGTGCTTACATTAGCCTCCGTAATGAGCTGATTTTGAATCGAGAATTCCACTTTATGCACAATGTCGTTATGATCATTATGCTTAGGACTGGCACAGTCATCACTCTCCACCTCATCTCCTCATCTGATCTCTTGTTGTAGGTGTTGTTCCTCTTCTTCTACTTTATGTGTGTAACACACGAGAAAGGGCTGTAATGAAACGAGTGTAGATGCTGTGTGAATGATACGGACTGTAGATACTTTTACTTACGTCTAGAAATTAAAACTCTGATCTGCAATCAATCAATCAATCGTGTATTGCTCATACTAAAGTTAAGCAGAGTCCCGGTCGAAGTGAAATAAAACTCGATCCTTCTTGGTGGCTATAAGTTACTCCCATGGCTCACGCTTTAATCTCTTTTACCAGTTACCAGTTACAGAGTGGATCTTGTCGCCGATTGTAAATGCATGCAATAAAATTGATTTTGCATAGCAGACGTTGATTATCTCGACTCGGAGCTTGAATAACAAGAATGAAATGAGCTTTTCATGCCAACTCCGATTGGTATTAATGGCCAGAGAGCCATCGAGCCCGGCTCTGTCAGTGTTGACCAGGAAGATTTAATAAACGACAGAAATTATGCCAACTTGTGCCGCAGATCAGATCAGTTGGGGTACTTAAATAGTCGGACTTGTGAGCATGGCTACCAGATGAATGTAGAATGTATGTTGCAGTATGTAGTATGTATGTAGGAATACGTGCATACAGCTGTCCGTGAGTATATAACACAAATTAAAAATGTTAACGTTTTTACAAGCTAACATTGAAAATCGTTTAGCGGCAATTACCATCAAATGTTGGCAACTCTTTGATCTCGCCCGTTGTTTGGACGCCAGTAATCCCAACTTGGCCTAAACATTTCAAGCATTCCTTTTGCCAAAGCCGCAGCTAGTTCTCTCTCTGTTTCTCTCTCTCTATCTCCGTCGTCGCCGGCGTCTACTGGGTGTCGGCCACTGATGGCCCATGCGCATGCGCACGCGCACTAAATAAACCAGCGGCATCTGTTTTGCAAGCCGGCAACCGAGCTGCAACGACACGGCTCAGCTCTTGGCTCTCGGCTCTCCTACCTGTCTCTCTATGTCGCCAAGAGCCGGCCCAGAGCCACGACTAATGTACTGTACACAGTGCAGTTAACAAGCCAAATACATACAGTCTGCCCATGCAAATCCAAGCACCAGTACCAGGCGCACTATCATCCAGCTCCGCGCAAACAGTTTGAGCAGACAACTCGCTGAGCGAATGGGTAAATAAGACAAATGATAAAAGGTGCACCGCAAAGAAAAATATCAAACACATGTACACACTTACTATTGATATCTGTCTGTCACCATGATATTTTGTCAAATAAATTATGATAGTTACGAGCTGAAAATATGTATGAGAAAAGCGAAAGCGGTAAAGAAAAACACATACAGAAAATGGAACTGAACTTACTAGTGAAAAATGTACATGGATGTGTACAATGAGTATATTAATAATGGATCAGTCAGATGGGTTTGGTTTTTCTTTTTGAATTTTCTGCTTAAGTAAATTGAACACTATTCTACTATTTATACTATTTATATATACTTATATAATATTTATAACTGCATGCACCAAAAGGGCATTGCCAATTATAAAACTAATGTTAAGCCCTGTAGAAAATTTGGTATGCAACCTCTTCACATAAACTATGAATATAATAAAAAATCATAGAATAATTTAAATATATTATTATTATTATTATTATTATAATTTAAATATATTTTAACATAACATAATTTATAATTTGGAACTGTATTTATAACTTTGCATTGTTTTTCTATGTCAATTAATTTCTAAATTAAGTTTGAAACGCGCTGTTATCGTTCAATAAGCAACACCTTAATCGATAGCTCACTTTTAAACAGTTCCGATATCTGTTATCGCTCTTTGGAACTTGTGAACGGGAAAAATGAACCTGTGAATGCACACACAATAGTAATAGGCGAATGGAAGGGATAAATGTTGAAATTGTGAAATAAATATAAAATAAGCAGTATATATATAAAATAGGGTTTGAAATTGTGAAATAAGTATTAAATAAGTTAATAACTGTACATATATGTATATAAAATGTACATTGAAAGGTTAGCTTTTAATCTGCACAGATTTTTCTTTAATTTATTTACTTTTCTCCTTTTTTCTTGCAGTGTACTAAATGGCCAAACAGCGCTGACAACAAGGCAGCAGTTGTTGCTTTGCAGTTGTCGCTATTTGAATACGTATTTGCCAGCCAATGAGTCGGAACATCAGGCAACACACACACACACACACACACACCTAAATACACAACTACACACACTCATACACTCGCACACATAACTCAAGCTTGAAGTGATTATCACATTCCCATTGATGCATGGACTGAGGCGGCCATTGATTTCTATTTGTTAAACACAGATGCAAGTCTCGAGAGTTGGCTCTGATGCTGCCTATACACATGTATATAGCTATGTATCTACTACTTAGTATGTTGGCACAACACACACACACCCCGAAACACACACACACACATACGTACATATAGACATTTAGAGGATCGGCAGTATTCGCTGCTGTTTCACGAATGTTTGAGTTTGTTGAGGCTGTTTGCTGTAGCTTCGACTCTGTCTCCTCTGGACGGGGGAGAGAGTGTGCGATCTTTGGCTAGGTTTCCGCCAAGTCGAAAAAGGCAGTAATCCGTTAAATGTGAGCAAATACGTAAACAGTGTCGGATGTCATAATGGAATCTTAAACCGCCATCGAGCGATCGATTGCTTGTCGCTGTCAACATCATTTCATCATGCAGCGCGGCGGCTGTTCAAATATTTGAAAATGGTGAACGATTGTCGATTGTCAATGGTCGATAGTCGATTGTTGACAGCTATAAGCGAAGCGTGTGTATTGTGTGTATGTTATTCTGCTCAGGTCTGCCTGATTGGTCATCTATAACTAGTGAGTATAGTAATGCTAAAAAGTTGATCAAACAATGAGCGGGCCATAAATGGAGGAACATCAAACAATGACATCAACAACAATAGACTCAACTCATCTACAATGCAATCAAAAGTCTCGCACTCGTTGTTGTTGCCATAGCTGAATTGCAATTGCTTCGACTAAAAGGCAAAAGCTGCAATATAACAAGCAGGATAAATATTTAGACGGACCAAGACAAAGGCCTCTGGCTGCCAAGATGCATGTGTATATGGTGTGTGTGTGTGTGTGTGTGTAAGTGGATTATCGCACATGGAGCTGCCACTTTTTGCGTGCCGCACAACAGCGACAATGACATGGCTCTAGCCTATCGTTATGGACTACTGCTATACTGCTGCTATAGCTATCGTTATCGCTATCGGCGGATCGGGCTAGTCGTCAGTCAGTAGTAGTCCGTCTCATTGGTAGTTCGGGCATGTCGTCGCAATTAAAAAAAACGCCTTCTTTGGCATGACTACTGGATTTGGCATGGAGGCGCAGGTGCGGCATATGTATGCAAGCCGCAATCCCAGAGCCCCGCATGACGCACAATCGACAAACACGGCGCCCACTTGCCTCCCCCTTGCCACCCCACCCCCTTTGGAATGCGTAGAGAGTGTGCCCACGGTGCGTACAATAGGCTATGCAAATTTGTGCGACAAACAATCAAAAGCACTAAACACTGCATGTCCAAAGATCAATTGTAAAACCGTTTAACCAGGTGAGCATGACTATGTTTTCGTACTCGTATTTAACAGGTGAGGAGCACTGGCAGTATGCAGGTGTGTTGACCATAGTTGGAGCTTATGTTAAGTAGGATTGAGATTAACTTTTCGGCTATACTATGTAGAGGAATTCTATGAATGGGAAGAGGCTTTTAATATAGTTGATATAATAATGGTATTCCTTGCATTATTTTGAAATAAATATATAATAATAATATATGTGTTATTAAATTTGGCCTAGCCTTCAGTCAGCTCTTTTTAAGACTTTTTAAGTAGAGGTAAAAATAAGTCCATTACTCTATTAATGAAAAGAGAGCTTTTATATAGTTGATATATTAATGGTATTACCAGCAGTATTAAAAAAATATTTAAATACATATATAAAGAACTGAATTAAGCTTAGCCTTCAATCAGTTCTTATTAAGTAAATAAAGGTATAGCTAATTCCACAACCATTTATAATTATGAAGGTATTCCTTGCAGTATTTACGAATAGCATTTCGGCTATATTTTGTACAGAAATTCTATGAATGAGAAGAGAGTTTTTATTTAGTTGATATATGTATGAATGGTATTCCTTGCACTATTTAAAAATATATATATAATAATATTACATAAGTAAATTAAGCCTAGCATTCAGGCAGCTCTATTTAAGCTTAAAACTTTTTAAGCACAGATAAAAATAATTCCATTACTCTATGAATTAGAAGAGAGTTTTTAAAAAGTTGATATATTAATGGTATTCCTAGCTATATTAAAAAAATATATGTAGAACTAAATTAAGCATAGCCTTCAGTCAGTTCTTTTTAAGTTTACAACTTTTTAAGTAAAGATTAAAATAATTCCGATAATTTATGAATGAGAAGAGGTTTTTATTTAGTTGATATATGAATGGTATTCCTTGCAATATTAAAATAAAATATATAGAAATAAATTAAGCCTAGCCTTCAGTTAGTTTTAATTAAGTAACTAAAGGTAAGTCTACTTCCATAACTATTTCTAACGTTGAAGGTATTCGTTGCAATATTTACAAATAAAAAATTAGTAGTATTTTGTAAGTAAATTATATTAGTATAACCAGCTCTAGTCTTCAGTCAGTTCTTTAGAGGTATAATACTACTTTAATAAAGATAATTCCATAACTGTTTACACAGTACTCTTTATCCTCATCTTTCTTTCTCCTTACTTGCCTACCTTATATTTAAAAAATTGTAAAAAAAATATTAAGCAATAAAAAGAAACTGACAGTTGACTTCAGCTTGAGCTTGAAGGGAGGGAAAACTAAAGGTTGTCAGTGGAAGAGAGGCAAGTCCATGTGAGTGAGGGTTTTATTAGAGACGAGTCAGTGGCAGTGGCAGTGGTGCAGCGTTTTACTTAGAAGGCATAACTGCCTGGTTTAGTATGTGGTCGTAGTAGTATATCATTTAACCGAAAGTGTGTACCGCTCAAAGATCAGTCTTCTTATCAAGTTAAACACGCAATTATCGCCTCGACAGCGTCAACAGAGTGAGTCTCCTCTCTCTCTTTGAATGGTAGGCAGTTCCGCGCCGTTTTGTATGACTTTGTTCCGAGAAAAGACATAAAATTACTGCGTAACAACTGCAACAAGGTGTAATGGAGGCGTAACGCGCGCCAGTCTGCTACTGTGGATGTGGATGGGAATGGAGTTGGAGATGGAGTGGAAGATGGAACTGGAGCTGTAGCTGTAGCTGGTGCTGGAGATGGGCATGGTAACATTGTGTCGGTTTGTGGCTCATAGAAATAAAACTGTTAATTGCCAAATGGTTGAGTTGCGTTTGCCGCTTGATTTAGGCACTAGGTAGTAGGTAGTAGGTTGCCCTTGCCCCAGGTGCTTCGGTTTACACTGAACTCACCTGGCACTTTGCATTTACTCTTCACTTGTAAAATGTCGTGGGAAACGCACACAAAAATACTCGTATAATGCGGTTGACAGCAAAACGCGTTACGCTCAACACAACAGTCAAACATCAAAGCTACAAAAACGCCTCCTGGAATGTGAGCATTTCTGCTGCTCTCAATTGTAGTATAGTAGACCTTCTGAGGCTGAATAAATCAGTGCCAACTGCCACTGCCTCAATGCAGTTGCACACGCGGCAAGCGCAAGCTGATTCAATGACAACAGCCATGGCTATGGGTATGGGTATGACTTTATACTTAAATATTATTATTCATTCAAGGGCGAATTAATTTCTAATTCGCATGCAGGACGGCAACGGTCTCTCGGATCTACAATCGACATCGACATTAACATTAGCAGTTGAGCTACACATGTTTTCCGCCCAAATCTGAGCAACCGTACTATTATCACGTACCACTGTCGACCGACCGACTGGTAAGACCGTGTCACAGTCCCTGCCAGAGTCACAGAGTCACCATCACAGATACGGCTATAGCTACCACTACAGCTGCAGATAAACACACTCAATTTCGCATTCTATATTCTTGAGCATACTTTCATTTCACACTTTACAATATGTGACATTTTTGACAGGGTATATGACAAGGTCCTATAGAAGACCCTATGAATTAGAATGACTTGGGAAAAATTAGTTCTCTTTGGTTATAGTAAGTCATACTGCTTGAAATTTGTTTTCTATATGGGGAATGTATTGAGGAATCTTAGTGTAGAGTTTCGTTAAAATCAGAATACTATATCAGTAATAATAATTAATCTTACAGAAGACCCTATGAATTAGAATGACTTGGAAAAAATTAGTTCTCTTTGGTTATAGTGGGTCATACTGTTGGAAATTTGTTTTCTATATTGGAAATGTATTGAGGAATCTTAGTGAAGAGTTTCGTTAAAATCAGAATATTATATCACTAATAATAATAATATTAATATACTCAAAGAATTACATGTTTTACTTTCATTTCACACTTTACAATATGTGACATTTTTGACAGGGTATATGACCAGGTCTTACAGAAGTCCCTCTGAATTAGAATGACTTGGAAAAAATTAGTTCTCTTTGGTTATAGTGGGTTATACTGCTTGAAATTCATTTTCTATAAGGGGAATGTATTGAGGAATCTTAGTGAAGAGTTTCGTTAAAATCAGAATACTATATCTATAATAATAATAATATTAATATACTCAAAAAATTACATGTTTTAGCTCTCTTTTATAGATAAATTTATTCCCTTTTCTATCTATTACATATTCTCCCACTCTGCCCAAGAACAAGTCACGCCAAAAGCTGATAATAAGCTCGTAATTATCACTTTAGCTGCAGCACAAACATGATGTAAGCTCAGTTTTCAGCTCCAAGTTTCACATACTCGTAGTTTATACCAATTATAAGTATGTGTACTAACTATGGTATCTATATATGTATGTAGTCGAGATAATATGCATAGAATACGCTATATAGTCGAGGTTTTAGTAACAGTTGGACAGGTGAGTAGAAACATGAAAGTGTGATAATACTTACGTTTCGTGTAGACAATCTTCTTTCTGCAGACTGCAAATGTATTACCAATTAGAAAAGTATGAGTCACATTGTGAATATGAGTGTGACTCTGAGTGTGACTGTGAGTACAGGTCGCGTGCATTGAAGCTAAAATGAATAAAGAACGAAACAACGACATTGCATCCAGCTGTGTAGTCTGCCAGTATAAATGCAAATACGCCTATGTGCGCGGTATCATTGAGAAAAGTGCCGCACTATGGTAGAACGACGATGAAATACCCTATATTAAGAAATAGGTGGAAATATAAATGAGTAATTGATAATATGATGGACTAGTCTACACTGTAAGATTTAGTACTGTAGTACTTAGTAACCAGCATCTTTAAAGATGTATCTGCATCTGCATAGTTCCCATCAATCTGCATATATATAAATGTAAACGTATCTGAATCGATTTGCATATCTTATTTAACTTTGTGTACTTTACTTTATTTCCATTTGAGAATCTGTTAGTGGAATTTCATCAATTCAGTTGGTAACTGCAGTCTCTTACCCTACCATATGCAATTGGTGTTAAGTGCATTACGAGTAAAGTGTATAGAAATCGCGGCTTTTGGCAACATAAACAAAGTTGTTTATTGGCTCAGCTTAACGCAAGAGCCCACTGTGCCGAATGGCTGTGCTGGCATCTCCCACTGTGCTGCTTCTTCTACTTCTTCTTCTGCTTCTTCTTCTTCTTCAACTTGTGCTTGGGCTTGCATTCATTCATTTGTGCTTGCATTCGCAAAAGCCAATAACACAACACCCACAACAAGCACAAGCGAAAAGCCAAGCAAAGCGGAAGATGAAGAGAGAGAGAGAGAGCAGGGAGAGAGAGCGAACTGAAGACGAAGACAAAGCAGCAGTGGCGAGGTTGGCGAGGTTGACGAAGTAGAGGAAGTAAATGGGCGAAAAAGTGGCGAGTGCCAAGTGAAATTAATAATTATAAGCGCTGAAAGCAGAATAAAATGTAAACAATTAAAATGGGCCTGGACTCAACGATGCGATGCGACGGCAGCCGTTGGCAATTTGCAATTCCAAACAACGTCAGCAGAGGCAGCGACAGCGGCAGTGACAGCGACAGAGGCAGAGGTAAGTGACTGAGGCTGCGTCTTTTTGAACTCATTCTGAATCAGAGTAGTATTATGGAGCAACAACAACGACAGCAAAGAGCGTGTGACATTGAGGCGCGAAACGGGCAGACGTCGACGACGCCAAAGCCAACACCAACACCAACAACAGTTCTGTTTGGGGCTTGTTTGTAAAACAAGCGAAAGGTCACAAACTATTTGTGTAGAGTGGCGACCTCTTGCCGTTGGCGGCGCAGTGTTTGTGTTCGCACACCATTATTTCAACACGCACACACACACACACACACACGCATATATTGGCAACGCACAAAGCACAGACACATTTGCCAGTAAGTGTTTTAATTGCAGTTTGCCCAAATGGCACACACACACCCACCCACACACACACACACACACACACACTCACACACACACACACTCACACACACGGTGGCAAAGGCAATTAATTAATTGAGACCACCCAGCATACAATCTATTTTGAAGTTGGGCACACCGCCCACTACACACACACACACACACACACACACATATATCATAGAGCAACTGTATGTGTGTGTGTGTAGGTACATGTGTTCATGGAATGTTGACATGTGTTCCCAAATATGTATGCAGATACACACACACAGAGAGAGATACACATGTATATACGTTAACTACATAGTTGCATTTGACGTGCCCATGAATTGCCAATGGGCGCCCAGTGGCCTCAGCCTGTCCTGGCGTTCCACTACTCATCGGCATATATCCACACTGAATGAACATACATACATGTGTTCATTTAAATAGTGCAGAATAGTAATAAGAATCATCAAGTCTATACCTTAAATTGTTAGTGCTGATTACGTGGCACGATTATAGGCTGAGCCATGTCACTTTTGCATATCTTAAATCAACAGCGGAACTACTTAATACACGCGTATTCAACTTGAACTTGAAAACTAAACTAGAAGCGTAATCGCATACATTGTAACTAACTAGTAAGTGTGTAAGTTCACGGCATAGATTGACTTCTGCACTAGTACGCTCGGTACACATTGGTAATCTGGTCTGTAATGTATGCCAATTGATGTACAAAATTAGCTAGTACTACAGCTATAAACATGACTTTGTATGTGAACCTTGCTTTGACTAGTATTAACCTTGAGCGAACATTACAAAGAAGTGTGAACAAAAGCAAATGTAAACTAAATACAGGGGAAAGCTCTCTTGGGCGGACAATCAGCGTTGGCCAAGGGAGGCTTTCGCTGTATTATAATAATGAAATAACTCTAAAGAAGTTAACTTTTTGCAAAAGTTAGTGTATTTGATAGATCTATGTGCGAGCACTCGCAACTGAAGAACTAAGATTATAATCAGTATAGAATTGTCCGCTTAAGAGAGATGTCCCTTAAAAAAACTCTAAAGAAGTTAACTTTCTCCAAAAGTTAGGGTATTTGGTAGCTCTATGAATTGTACGTTTTAGTCAAGCACTCGCAACTGAAGAACTATGATTATAATCAGTATTGAATTGTCCGCTTAAGAGAGATGTCCCTTAAGGGGGGTTTTCACTGTATTATAATAATGAAAAAACTCTAAAGAAGTTAACTTTTTGCAAAAGTTAGGGTATAAATTAAACACAGTTAAAACTCTCTCACTCACCGTTTGATACATGTAAGCCATGTAAAGGTAGCAAAGGGAAGTCCGCTTAAGGGAGTCGTCGTATAATAATAATAAACCTCTAAAGAAGAGAACGTTTTGCAAAAGTTAGGGAAGCTCTATGAATACTCAACTTTTCAGTCAAGCACTCTCGACTGAAGAACTACGATTATTATCAGTATTGTATTGTATTTATTTATTCTTTTTCAATTGAAATGTAACTGTGATATTTTAATCATAAGGAGGTAACTATACGTCTAATCACATCAAAGAAATTATGAAAATATCTTATAACTTGCATTTAAATTTCAAATTCTCAAACGATATTTTACTCTGCAACCAATGTTAGGGTGTCTGCAAGCTGTATAAAAAGTACTCCGCCATGCAGCATTCACGACTACAGTACACTCACTGCTTGCTCTTCATAACAATCAGAGTTTCTATAAACTGTAATCGAAGTACGCTTCAGTCAAGCACTCACGACTGCAGCACTAGCACCTTTTATATTGTTCCCCTTTGATGCCAATACTTTTCAGCCGAACTGTGCCAGCAATCAAAGCAGCGTCTGTACATTGGCCCAAATTACTTTAGCCTTAGTAGACAGTAAGAAAAGGTAAAGAATAAGAAGAAATAGAAAAGGCAAATGGAAAGAATGAAAGGTGTGTGCGCTTACAAGTATGCGTAACCCATACATACGTTTATCGCGATTAATATCGCATCAAATAAATTCCAAATTGCTGTTTGAGTATCATTTAACAATCTTTCTCCATCTACGCACCAGCTCAAGCATGCCCGCCGCTCTCCCACTCCCCACTTTCGGGTCTACAAATACCCTAAAGAGAGAGACCCCCCGTTCGAAGTAGCGACGTCACGCTGCTGTAGTGGAGGGACAGAAGCCGTTCCGGCAGACACTTTGACGTCGACTGCGGCCCGATGGCTACTTAGCATAGATGGGCTGACCCGATAAGCATATATCGCTACCACAGGCTAGGGCGATCAAAATGATTTTCAAAGAATTGCCGCTAGACTAGAGAATAGCTATTGCTATTGCCATTAGATATAGTATCTCGAGAAGCTGTGAAACTGAGCCAGGTTTAATTAGATTCTCAGTAGACTTTATGACTGATCAAGTGTCCTCCTATGAGCCAAAAGAGTTGCGGCTTAATTGCCTCTAAAGACGTATAAGGCAACTAACTGTCTTGTTATTCATTACAGCGTATTCATACACACTCATGGTGTGTACTCATTCGACGGCTAGCGGGTGTTTTCCGATCTGATCATCATTAGGCTTATTAATATTTTCATTGTTAATAAAATTTTTATTTATTATTTTTCTTTTTTTGGGTAAACAGAAGCCTTCATGACACGCATTAACTTTATCTCAACGTTCATTATCAACGCCTTGCATCTAATTTTAAAAACAAAATTGAAAAAAATTACTCATTTCCACTTCCAAGGAAACGTTGAGCGAAGCCGCTGGACAACGGACAGACGGACGGACGTTGCACACCCGGTTTGAAGTTGGAGTTGGTGTTTGGAGTTGAACCTGGCATTCAGTATCTTTAGCGTATCTCATTCACATTCATAAATTTGAATTTGCTTGCTTTTCATTGTGTTCGTTAGCGATGAATGCGAGTGTGAGTGAGTGTGTGTGTGTGAGTGTGTGAGTATAGTTAATGTCGCCTTATTCGCTACCGACCACCCGATTAGATGGGCAGAGTTCGCGCTCATTTGAGTGTTTGTGTTTGGCTCGTTTGGCATTCGTGGATGAATTTCTTAAAAACAATAAAATAAAATTAAGCAAAACGGCATTTTAATAATGCTGCTGCTGCCTCTGCTTCGGCTTCTGCTTCTGCTTCTACTCGACCCTTAGTTCGCTCGCTAGTTGGTGTTCGTAATGGGCCATAATGGATCTTCTTAACAATTTGATGATTTATGTTGTGCAGCTAGCGGTTGTTTGTTGCTGTTGTTGTTGTTGCTGTTGTTTCGTTTGGCTTCTTTATAGCTGTTTTATTATGTTTATAGCGCTCTGTCTGTCCCACTGTCTCTCTGTCTGTCGCTTTATCGGCAAAACCTTTACTTCCCTGGCGTTAGTCTCACTCTTAGTGGCACCAATGACGTGCGCCTACACCTACACACACACACACACACACTCACACACCCACATAGTATCTGTGTGCATTGGTATGCGTGAGGCAGCCGCGCATGAGCCGTTCGCGTTTGTTTTGTCATAATAAACCACTAAAAGGTAGCATATAAAAAGTAATTTTCCGCACCTGCCTTTCAACGTGGCCAACGCGGCCAGCGGTACTTCAAGGGATCTGGGTTCTGGCATCTCAGCACCGTCCGATGATTTACGAGCTACGAGTGTGTTTATCAAACGAGCCCCAACACAGTTGCCATTCCATTCCATTCCGTTTCAACTCTACTTAATTGAATACTTGTAGTCCACTCTTCCCTCCCCTCCCCACCCACATGGACTGTGGAAAACTGAAAAACTGAAAACAAACTGCAGAGAAAGTAGTATGAAAGTCTGATCAGTGCCATTAACATGCGAGCGGTTTGTTTAAGAATGCAAACACCTGGTAATAACCCAGTGTACTAAGTACATCGACGCGGGGGCTAATTAAGTGCAGCTACTAATTAAAAGGAGTGCTTACTCGAGTGGCATACTTTTATAAATATTTTAATTAAAATATATTTAAGCTATTTTAGTTTAATCTTGACTTATTTTAGGCACGTTTGCGGATTAGAGTAAAGGTTCTTTCTCTCTAGAGAGATATATATTTGCAGCTTATAAATATTGAAATAAAATTATATAAAAATTATTTTAGTTAAGCACTAATATTATTTTGATTTATACTAAGATTTTAGCTCTGATTTGGGCTACTTTAAGTACTAAACAATGAACTGCATAGTTTTAGAATATTCTAATATTCTCAGTTAATATATTCGGCAATTATAAAGTGCTTATGAAGTAGTTCAGTTTAGGCATAATTTTAGCAGAGATTGAAGCAACTTTTAGCTGTTAATAATTAATTAATTCATATATATTCAGTAGCAAAATATTCTAATAAAATCATTCATATAAATATTTTCAATTCGACTATGCTCTAACTCATTTTTCTTTAACTTTAGAAGCTATCAAAATTAGTCATTTGTCTAAATAAAAATAAGCATAATTAACATCAAACATAGAAGAATTTAAAAATATATTTCATTATAGTTAACAATCAAGAAAAATAAACAAAAATATTTGCTTGCCTCTGTCCCAACCAATAGTTAAAGAATATATAAATTAAATGGCTTAAATGAATCCAATAAGAACGATTTTATGGCTGCTGTCATTAGTGATTATAATTCATAAATATTCGATACATGCAATAAAAAAATGTTAAGTACATGTGATAAACAAATAGTATTTCGAAATTCTCTAAACAAAAAGTCACTTTAGATATACAAGAGTTAAGAATTTGTCCAGCAAAGTCAATAATGGAAATTTATGTACAAGCTCGTAAACAGAATTTTATTGATTTATTTATTTATTTAGCATTAATGCACATTGATTGTATTGTCATAAGATTTGTTTATTATACACGAACATACATACAGATGAATGTACAGATGTATAGAGTGTAGAGAGTTGGTTATGTAGTACATTCAGGTTTCACATTCCATAGATAAATCGAACTACCGAATTTGGTTGTCGTCGTACTGAGTACTCAGTGCTCAGTACTCAGCACTCAACACGTCTGACAATCGCATTACAAACAGCAAATGTGTCAGAAATATTGTTGTGAGTCTCTTTCATTTGTTTCTGGTACAATAGTCGTCGTAATTTGGGACTTTAAGAGCTTTCAATGTGTCGTTTCGTGGCGCGTTGCGGGAATTTTAAATTAATTATTTTTTTGACCCCACACAATGTTCCCGAGTGCCTGGGAGCAGCAGCATGGCCAAATAAATGTCTACAAAGCAGCCGTCGTCGCCAACACTTTGCATAAACATACAGACGGAGGGACAGACGGACAGACACACATACAGTGCGTTTCATAATCATAAGACACTTAAATATAACTTATATTTGGTGATTAAACCTTTCTAAAAACCTTTGTTTCATTATCATCATAAATAAGATGAAACATTTTATTGCATTTTTTTATATTTAGTAAATTGTTCTAGACTTTTGAGAACCTCTACCAATCGGTTTGGCAAGAATCCTATTAATTTTATTTTAATAAATTCTAAAGTGTCTTATGATTATGAAACGCACTGTATATACAGACTTGTGTATATATGTATCGATAGTTTTGTTTTCAACGCCGACGCAGACCGGTTATCAGCTGGAGCAGTAGCTGTAACTGCGATTGATATTATACCTGTACACACACACACTCGCACAAACGCACACACACTCGCACACTCGTCAGTCCATCCATCCGCATGTCCGTCCGCATTACTGACATAATATTATTGTAATGTTCCTATGAGAGGCTCTTTCTCCAATTCGATGCGATTGAATGGGTCGTCGTGTGGTAGTGGCAGTGGCAGTGGCAGTGGCCAGAGGTCTGTGCCACTTTTTGTCTACTCACGAAAGACATGAGCATATTTTGTTTGTAATTTATTATACGCAGTTGCTGAGCTGCCTACGAAATTAATATTGCTTAAGCGTTCCACTTGGAACTGACTGACACTGGGATTGGAACTGGGATTGGGAATGGGCTTGTGCTCGGATGTGTGTTGCCGTTGTTCGTGGAACACGAGGAGTTATTTGTACCAGCAGCTTGCCAAAATGTCTTGGCCACATTGATTCGTAAGAAACAATTTGCATATGCATGTGTATGGTGTATGGTGTGTATGGTAGGTCTTGTTGTTCCAATGGATTGGCAAGGTGTGAATTAATTTGCTCCGCACGCCAGAAGTCAAATGTTGAGTAGAAAAGCCACACACAGCAGTCCAATCCAATCCAGAGAATCGTTTACCTTTCCATTGAGTAGAGTGGTAGCAATCTAACCACCCTTCCGCTCGCTGTCCATGTGACGACATTCTGGACGAAATTCTGCGAAATTTCGTTTAGCCTCCCTTTTGGCTGGGTTGCCACACTGTGGTGGCACTGTGGCACTGTGGCCGACTTATCAATGACAAATCTCCAAAATCGTTTCTCTTTTGCCATTGCCAATGGCTGTCAATTTGGCTTGTTGACACTTCTGCGCCTTGTGCAAGCTCTCGGGGAGCTCTGGGGGATCTGGTTAAGGGAACAGCAGACACAAAGGTTTTGTCCGTGTCTCAACACATTTCTTTGCTTATTTTTATTTTGTGTGTGTGTGTGTGTCTTGGCTGCTTATTTTCCCGCTGGGATTTCAAGCCTTCATGAATGAAAGCCAATGTCAATGACAAAGCCCATTCGGGACATTCCTCTTAACCAAAAATTCGCACGCATCCCGCCAGACCACCAGATCAAGACCAAATGACAAGCGGAAGTTGCCGTTACCGATGGATGATGGAGGATGGAGGCTGAAGTCAGTCATCAGTCTTCAATTGAGACAATAAACACAGGGCTAAAAGCTGTTATAAGTAAGCGAGTAGTGGCCCAGCTCTAGCCGGGATTAGCTCTCCTGGTCAGCTCGAAGAGTATTACTGATTGCCTGGCTGAACGGGGAGCAATAAGTTTTAATTAAGCTACGGCCAGAATTTGTCAACTACGGCGTAACATAAACATATGCCAAGCGCAGCCTCTGCTGGTGTTCCCTTCGATTAGATCTACGAGCAGCAGGAGAAGCAGTCGCTGATGGTGGCAGAGATGTGGCCTGAGATGGTGCCAGCGATGTCGACTTGAAACGGAGGCTTCATTGAGCAGACCAACAACAGCAACAACAGCAACAACAAGTCTTAATGCAGCCGCAGTCGCGACACATTTATTTAATCCGCAACTTGCTCAAGTTGCAAGCGTTTGCAGTCGCTGAAGCTTTAACAATTCGCCAACAAACAAAAAAGAGAATGAAAAGCGAAGAAAAAGAGAAGAGTGCAAAAAAGCCAAAGCAAACAGCGACACAGACACGCTGACAATCGAAATCCGAAATGCTGAATGAAGGCGCAAAGTAAAACAATATCTGATTTGAAGCATCCGGTCGCGATTGTCATTGCCACCTATGCCACTGGCTGTGGCAGTGGCTGCTACCACCTCCAACTCGACTCCGCTGCATTTGGCACCGACCTGGCGACACGCGAGGACAGACAGACAGACAGACGGACGGACAGGGAGACCAAGAGACAGACAACGAAATGAGGGCCTCCAAACTCCACTTCCTGCGACTCTGTACTGCTGTCCGCTCTGTCCCAATCCTCTGTCCTACGTCCTCTGTTGCTATTGTTGTTGGGGTTGCTACAATCGACCCACTATATACACACACACACACCTATATACATACACTATATATAGTGTGAGATCAATCGTATTCGATTGCAGAATGCGCGGTAGGTAAGCGTTAACGACGTTTTTGAAGTTTCTGGCTCTGCTCTCGGCTCTCCACTCCCGACTCCCGACTCTCTGTTGTTTTTGGTGGCAAAGACGAAAAAAAATTGCGACACGTTATTTCAATTTAAAATGTTTATAATTCAGCGTGTTCCCTGCCTTTTTTTGTTCTTGTTTTTCGGTGTTTTTTTTTCTGTGTTGGTTGGTTTTCTTTTTCTTTTTTTTCATTTGCTACCACCTTCAGCCCAACAGCCACGGCGACAGCAAGCTGTCGTCAATTTCGCAGGAGAGCAGTAAAAATCTGGATGCAGCTATATGTATAATGGCTATGCATGGGGTGTAAAATATAAATAAATAATTAAAGTAACTGCTATTTCATGTTTAGGTACTTGGTTATTAAATTTGGGTATAATTAAAGCGATAACTAAAAATTAAATTGGAAAGGTCTGCGATTCGACACGCCTTATGCTTACTTACATTTTATGAATACTTTTAAAAGCCTTTTAATATGTACCTTTAGTTCCAGTTAATAGTACTTACTAACTTATATCATCGTTAATATTGGTCTGATAAGGCTTTTCTCCAATCAATGCAAACGTTAGACCATTAATTATTTCAATTATTCATTTACAATTCCCAGTTTTTCAATTTAATTTACATTAATTTAATATACTTTTATAAGTTTCATAGTGTGAATTTAATTTATATATTTTTCAATATCTCTATGGAATATCGTTGACATAGAATAGGTTTATAGGGTTCGTATGAATGCCATGATTTCTTGCTCTTACATAGTATTACTTGGCTTAACTCTCTGCACCCATAAAGGCTCATTAAAATTCCAAACTCTGCACATTTCACTCACTCGTCTCACAACTTTTGGCACGCACTGTTGTCAGTAGTTTCAATGTTGTAAGTTGCATAAAAAACTGCTCGAGGATGCACGCCCAAATGGGTCAAGTCAAAAAGCCAAAGCCAAAGCCAAAGCCAACTGCCTGGGTGGCCTAGGGCAACACTCCAGCCTCTCATCTCAGAGTGAGTGACTCTTCTGTCCGAGACGGCAAATACATTTATGGCCGTAATTACACCCTAAAATTCAAATTATATCAACAGAAACCAAAAACCGCACGTTGTGTCCACTGCATGACTCAATCTCTCCGTTGTGTAGAGACACTGGCTTCTACGCTTCTTGGCCTTGCGGCTGGCTGGCTGTCCCAGTCTCGATCTCACACTCCTTTGGCCACAGTCACAAAGTGGCAAATGGCACGGGTACGGCCAGAGGAGTTACTGGAACATTGGGCAGGCACTGCCCTGGCCTCAGCCTGAGGTCTGCATTTATTTTTACAAGCTTGTAGCACAATAGTCGTAGGCTTTTGTCGGCACGCCCACGCCCTCTTTGGCTGCCCCTGCTGTACGCCGTATGGTGTTGTTGTTGACTTAGAGCAGACCAGGCCGGATTATCCAGCAGTGCTAAAAACTTTTTAGAAGTCATTAAAACCTTGTAGTGGTAAAATTAATTACTTGTAGTTGCAAACAATGTAGCCACGCCGCAAGCAACATTTCCATTTTGCCTTCTACTTGTTCTGCTGCTTCTTCTTCTTCTGCTTCGACTTCTTCCTCATCATCATCATCAGCAGCAACGTCCATGGTCTCTGGACTAAGTGCATGTTGGTGAAAACATATTCACTTTGAAATTTATTAACTTTGCGTGTTCTGTTGTAGTATTAAGGAATCCAGACGCAAAACTTTCCACAATGTTTGCCTCAAGTCGAGAGACCTATTCAAAAGTCATGCATATTTACAGTTGCCCAGCTCCTCCCGAATGGAACTTACACTTTATTCAAATGCTTGTAATGGCAGCGAATTAAGATACTTTCGAGTGGGGTTCATACTACATATAAAAAGGTGTAAGATTAATGACACTGACGGCAAGTATTGAAAACTATGAATGCTCACATTTCAGCTGTAGTCATTGAAGATTGACGAAAACTACTACAGATGATTGTTTATTTGCAATGTACTTGATTAAAGTTGAAGAGTTTGAAGCCTTTAAATACAAGAAATTATTTCCAATTGGTTTTTGCGACTTTTGTTGTGGTACTACATTCTGAAGTTGTGCTGTATAGTTCAATTGAAGGCATTAGTTTGAAATTAGTTCGTTCTTTCAGTTCAGTGAGTAGTTCAATGGTTCTTCTGAACGATTCGTCACAGCTCTGTAACATAGTTTGTTACTCAAATTGGCACAATATCGATAACAAGTGCTTGTTAAACGATAAATTTAGCATAGAAAAGTGACGACTCCGTGGAATGGCGCAAATTAAATTAAAATTATAATAATCATAAATCAAAGACTTGTGTGTTTTATTAATAATTATGTTTATTAATTTATTATATTTGTGATGTGTGTCAGTGTTCTTACATTGTTTAGAGGATTTGCAGCTATACAGCCATAGCCATTGATGTTGAACGAAAAATAATAAGAAGCAATATGGAGAAACAGTATAGAGTACTACAGCCATAGCCATTGATGCTGAACGAGGAATAATAAGAAGCAATATGGGAAAAAAAGTAAAGAGTATGTACCGCTACTTCTAAATCAGTGAATGTTTAATAAGAAGCAATATGGGAAAAAAGTGAAGAGTAAGTACCGCTACTTCTAAATCAGTGAATGTTTTATTTAAAGCAAATATAAACATTAAGCAAAGATATTTGTGACATTACTAAAACTGTTTATGCTGCTAATGGACTATAAAAGTTGTTCGTGTTGAATGTATTTGTATGGGTCTCACTGTTTGCTGTTGGTAAAAAAAAGGGAATCAACAAAAGCGTAAACATGAAGCCTGAAGGAAATGTATAAATAAATATACATTTTTTTGTTATTTGCTAATCAGAGTTGTCAAATTAGAGTTAAGTGCGTATCGAGACTTAGTTGATTTAATACTCATGGACAGACGGACAGACAGATGGACGGACAGTGGACACAATTGGAGCAATTGTGAGCAAAACGCCGGCAATTGGCAACGAGTCGATGGCAATTGCAGCTGTGGTGCACTGAAATGTTCATTACTTTCAATTAAATGGCCTATAATTGAACATGACGTATTTATGAGTTTGACAACAACAACAGCGACCATGGTTAATTGCGTGAAAATCTCATGGATATTGGCGCATTTCGCGGTAAAGATACATATGTATCTGCACACTTGCATGCAGCTATATATCCGCTGTAGAGTTGTAGCAAGTAAATTACATACATTTACTGCACTTTATGTGCATACTCTTATTAATTGTGTGCCATCAATATTTATAGCAATGCCAGCACACACACGCGAACGGCGGAACTGCGGAATCAGTTACAAAAGTCCATTAGGCGATTGTTCACAAATGAGGAGAAAAAAAACAAAAAAACAAAAATATAATAAGTAATAATAAAAGAAAAACTTGCAGTTGTTGCAAGTTGCGGCAGAGCTAAGCGAAAGTGCAAAACGCCATGAATCACATTCTGCCAATTAAGCATGATCCGTTGTAAACGGCATTATCGTAAGCAAAATCATAATTTTATTCATGCGAGTGTGTGTGAGTGTGCCTGAGTGTGTGTGTGTGTGTGTGTGTGTGAGTATTCGTAAGCAAAAGCCATCGCGACATTCTTACACCACACCGGAATCTCAATGTAGGCAAACAGTTGTGACTGGGGCGTCGACAACAGTTTGATCTTCCCCCCACCACCGCCCTCCCTCTGCCCCACACTCTCTCCGACCGGATGGGCTATTGAGACCACCAAAGCAGCAACAAAAAGTAGGGAAAGCGACAGTCGGACGCAAAGCTACAGTCGGACGCAACCGACAGTAGGTGACCCTGTACTTTGATTTGCCCTGGGAGTCCATAATAGTCCATAATAGTCCGTAGAGTCCATAATAGCAGCAGCATATATGTACATACTCACATACACATACACATGCACTTATACACACACACATACACTTATTCATACAAATATACACTAAAATACAAACAATCAGCAATACTCATACAGAAATTCAAACTCACAATCAAAAATTACGCATACGCCCTAGTAGCCGCGTACAGTGTGGCTTCCCCCCTCCCCAACCCAAATGCCTAGTACTGAAAATTGTTTGTCCAATATCTCCTGTGTTTCTTATCCGATTGGGCTGCAACTTGCACCAAACATGCAAAGCATCTAAAGCTTTAATCCTGCGAAAAATGAATCCAGTGACTCTAAAACTGTATATACTAAGAACATTTTTGTAAATTTGAGGGGGAGGGGGATGACTTTTCAAACATTTGAAACAAACTTGACCTGCTTATGTAATACACAAACCTAACAAAAAAAAAATGAAGTCTCTAGCTCTAATAGTTTCCGAGATCTAGGTGTTCATACAGACGGACGGACAGACGGACAGACGGACAGACGGACAGACAGACGGACAGACAGACAGGGCTATATCGACTCAGCTCGTCGTCCTGATCAAGAATATATATACTTTATGGGGTCTGCCACGCCTCCTTCTGCCTGTTACACACAAATGTCATTTGCACAAACTTAATAGACCCTTTTGTACTTTTTTAAAGTACAGGGTCTAAAAACCCGCCAACATTTCAACTGCAAAAGAATTGCAAGCGCTGCACTATTACAGAACGTTCGCGTTTACATTTGTGTTTGTAAATGCGATCGCCGATCATATTTCAGTCGCGGCAACACTGTGCAGAGTACGGGGAGGGTATGGGGCAAAGGGAGTACTGGGAGGAAAGGGAGCACGTTAGAAGAGATCCCAGCGGCAGCAGCAGCAGCTCACTGTGAGGTCCGACCGCCCAGCTAGCGGACTGTGGCTGCTGCTGCTGCAAATCACATAATTTGCCATTAATTACGAGTACAATGTATTTGCATTTGATCTGCAAGTGCTTTGTAATTGCAGTTGATTTATGCAGAGACAGACAAACTGAATACACTGATAAAAATGAGGTACGATTAAGACACGACAGTAGGATAAACTCTATACAATCTGGATTGCAGCAGTCTAAAAATTAAACAAAATTTGATCAATTGAAACAAACATTAGCATTTATTTAGTTTTGTTTGTATGTATTTTATTTATATATAATATTATTTTATATGATGTTGTTTATATCGAAGACAAAGCTTCTTCATTTTATTTGTATGTAATTATCTACAATTGTGACACTGATGGAGCGGAGACAATTTATTATGAAATACTATAGTTGGGTTCTATTTTTAAGGGACACTACTTACTACACTACTTGCTACACTACTTACTGCACTACTTACTACACTACTTACTACATTTACTTACTACATTTACTTACTACACCTACTTACTACACTACTTACTACACTACTTACTACACTACTTATTACACTACTTATTACGTTTACTTTCTACACTTCTTACTACACTACTTACTACATTTACTTACTACACTTACTACACTACTTACTACACTACTTACTACACTACTTACTACACTACTTACTACACTACTTACTACACTTACCTACTACACTACTTACTACACTTACCTACTACACTACTTACTACACTACTTACTACACTTACCTACTACACTTACTTACTACACTACTTACTGCACTACTTACTACACTACTTACTACACTACTTATTACACTACTTACTACACTACTTACTACACTACTTACTACACTACTTATTACACTACTTATTACACTACTTATTACGTTTACTTTCTACACTTCTTACTACACTACTTACTACACTACTTACTACACTACTTACTACACTACTTACTACACTACTTACTACACTACTTACTACACTACTTACTACACTACTTATTACACTACTTATTACGTTTACTTTCTACACTTCTTACTACACTACTTACTACATTTACTTACTACACTTACTACACTACTTACTGCACTACTTACTACACTACTTACTACACTACTTATTACACTACTTACTACACTACTTACTACATTTACTTACTACACCTACTTACTACATTTACTTACTTCACTACTTACTACACTACTTACTGCGCTACTTACTACACTTACTTTTCTGCATGCGCAAAAATCGAAGTTACTTTTGTGTCAAAATCATATTCATAATCATAATCAATCGTAAATTTAGCCTTTTAACTCTTATTCTCAGAATATTTAGTGTTATATCAAGTTCGTTCTTAAAGATTGTCCTACACCTAATTTAAAGCTGATTTTATTCAAGATTTTTCTATCAGTGTAGCTTCTCATTTGGCAGTCTTTAAATAGCTATTAGGTCAAATGAGTTGTAGCCCAAAAAAGCAGCAGCTATAGTCGTAGTGTTTATGCATTTATAACCAAATGTATCTTACTGCTTGCTGAATGAAATTGCAGCACTGCGCTTTCCCTCCCCTCCCCCCTTCGCACTTGCCTTTAACCCTAGTACGCTGTACTAGTATTGTTTCCATTGTCAGCACAGTTAATTGACCAAGCAGCGGCCATTGACAAAACCCGATGTATGTGTAGTATATGTGAGTGTGTGAGTACACTCATACACACTCAGAGTGCACTCAGTTGCAGTGCTAAAAGTAAAACCTGCTGCTCTCAGCTGCGGCGCTTTGCTGGACTTGAGGCAGAGCATAGGTGTTGGTAATAAGTACAAAGTGCTTAGGCTAAACAGTGAATAAACAGTGAATACATATATTCATATATAATCACAATTAATATTCGGTTATTATTCACATTTGCTGACTGGACAGCACTCGATAGGGAAACAGTTTAGAGCTGCATAGACTGCATTTATTCTCCAAGTCAATGAATGCTCGAAACTCACAATTCTCTTTTGCCAATTTTGTCAATTAATTTCGGATTATTTTATGCTAATGTGAGTATGTTTTTTATATGTTTGTCTGCAGTTTTTAATTTCCTGCAAACAACGAATAAAATGTTCTACAAATTTATGTAAATTCTGCTTAGTTTGTGGCTATATAAATATTTATGAGGCTTTTGTTCTAAACTGAATGAAACGTTTTTTATTGAGTCTTTTGAATGATTTGTGGTACCATACTCACTTTTTTCACAGTATTTTGTGCACTTTGATATGAATAGTGTAGTATTTTTGGATGTCTATTCAGTTGTTAGATGTTGCCGCTGCTTGAGGTTTGTTTTTAATTAATTTAATTAAAAAGTATATCGAATCAATGGGGCAAAAAGGAAATTAAACCCGAAGTGAGGCGTTGACAAACCCGACAAGTCATCAGCTTATGAATACCCAATGTATTCACTTCTAGACTCATACTCATACTCATAATATATATCTATCTAGTTAGCTCTGGGTTAGAGGCGCCAGCTTATCGTTTGTCGGCAAATCAAATGGGAATGAGAGGCCTCCACACGTTCAAAGTGCAGAAAGTTTCACGAGAAGTAGTGCAAAGCCAACTACAGACTGTAGATACAGATACTACAGATACAGATACAGATACATTTACAGCTGCAGCTACACACACGAGTGTTGAGTTGAGTGTGAGTCTTTTTTGTGGCAGGTGAAAATTAATTGTTGACCATACAGACATGACACACACACACACACACACACACACGCACACACACACAGCAGATCACGAGACGTGGTGAATGAAATCGAAGTGAAGCTATTAATCGGCGCACAAGAGTGACAAACATCTATTAGGCATTTAATTAAAAGTTTCGCACTTAGTCGGGAGTGACGAGGGGGGCATAGAGATATCGTTTAGTTTAGTCGAGTTGCGTTGCTTGGCCATTGTTGTCGTTGATAACATTTGAATAAGCATTCTTGTTGTCCGAAGTGTCGAATCCATCCAATTCAAGTTTCCGCCCGTAGATAGCGGCAAAGAGCAAACACAAACACAAACATTTGCCGACAATTACTTACCAACTTGATATAGATAAGCCAAATGCCACAGCTATAGCAGTGGTCGAAACTCTGCTCCATTTAAGTCGGAGTACAGACTACAGACTACAGGCCGTAACTATTCTGTTTGATATTTACATTATTGGGCTGTATATGGCACTTCATAATTTCGATGGTCTCTGATATGTTTGCTGATCACACGACTCAAGTGCTGCTGGCGACACGCCCACCCACCCACAGCCACTGCAGTGCGCCTTATCTGTTATCAGTTAGCAGTCTTGCCAGTGAGTGGAGAGTGTGGCTGTTGACAGGGCAGCAGGAAAGGTCAGTCTACACCTGTCGCTTTGGTGCCGATGCCGAAAGTCAATGACAATGTAAAACACTGTGTTTTGGTCAGCCTAACCACGCAGACTACACTCATCCGATTAAACTTTTAAATAGATGTCAAACAAACTACATTCTGCTAACTACAAGGACTCGCATCCACACTCTCTCCGCCTCCGCCTCTGCCCTGGTTGACACCGTTGAGCCTGATGTTGCCACACGGCCACAGCCGCAGCAGCAGTTGTCTTAGGCCTGCACACACACTCGCACACTCGCACACCTTCCCTCGAGTCAACGCTCGTTGCACAACTCTATATACATATATATACACACATATATATATGCCTCTGTTCAGGTCATACCATCCGAGTTCAACCCTACTCTAACGCGCTGTAGTTGCGCATCGTTGGACCGGACCCCGTGACGGACAAATGTCCGAAATTTAAAACTTTCGATATGTACGGGGTCTGAAGACAAGCTCAGGTGGCAAATGTCTACATCAATCCCTATATATACATATAAAAATATATATGTATCTATGAGTTTGGGTTTGCTACAAATGTCCCGTAGCTTAGGGCAGCGGTTGGGCGGAGCTTTGCTACGGCTGAGGCTTTTGTGCATAGTTACGATTTAACACACACTCCGGACATTATCTGGGTTTTGCTTTTTGGTTTAAATCTGTTTTTTTCTCTTTTCATGTTGAACAGAGGTTGTGAGTTCACATTTGCCAGAGTTTGAATAGTTTGAATAGAAAAGTTTCAGCTAATGACAAATTGATTGGCTTTTTGTTAATGAGTCAGGCAGCATGGCTTTTGATTGAACTCCCTTAGAACTTGCTGAAGATTTTCATTAAAAAAATAATAACCAGTTTTTTGCTTAGTTATAGATAGATTCAGTAATAGTTGGATGAATAGATTGATAGATTGACGGATACATAAAACGATAGACAGTTTTGTATGTAAATTAAAAGCAAAATATAGATATGAATAGGTAGACAGATATTCGGACAGAAAGAAGTAGCTAGAAGGTAGTCAAACAACGATAGATAGACAGATGTGTGTATAAAAATTGATAGAAGGATTGACGGATGTATAGATACTAAAATAGATAGAATAGAAATATGTAGATATGTTGATAAAATGATAGATATAAGCAGATGGAATTGATAGATGTAAAGATAGTTCAATTGGTAAATAGATAGACTAGGCTTATGGGAATAATAATTGGATGAATTGAATTGGATAATTGGAATTGGTTAAATTTATAGATACTTTGTAGAAATAGAAATATGGATATATAGCATAGCTCGCAAATAACTGTTAACCGATTCGTGCGATCTCAAAATAAGTGTAAGACAAATATGTAGACTGTCTAGAAGTTGAAGAAGAAGTTCATAATTATAGACACTTATATCGATAGAAAGATGATAAACTTAAATGCAAATAAAATGTAAAGATAAATGAATAGAACAGAAGTCAGTTAAGATGGATAATGTAGATAGCTAAATTAAAACCAAAAATATAGATTGACGGATAGATAAAGAGACAGAAAGTTAAAATTTATCAAAGCAGCAAAATACACATCTGACTATTCGAGACAGTATCTTGAATTAACTGGCATATTAAGTTAAAATACATAAAATATAATTTCGACTTTGTAAATAATTTCACACTTATCTAAAATCAACTTTAAGGTATACATTCATTCTGACTATTCGAGACAGTATCTTGGACTAGCTGCCATATTTCATAAAAATATACAAAAAATAGAATATAAATTCCAGGTTTCAAATAATTTTACTCATATCTAAAATCTACTTTAAGGTGTACATTCAACTATATTTTATTGTTTCAAAAGTAAGAATATAAATGCAGCTCACATAGCTCCATTTTTATTATGACTGCTCATAACACATTCTTTTCACCACCAAAAACGCGCATAAAACGCATGAAAGTGGCTGAAAATAAGACATAAAATGCGTGTTGAACACAGTTTAGATACAGCTAAAGAGAATATTATATTATATATGCATTACTTTATACTCATGCTCATGCCAATAGAAACCTTTGTGAAAGAAACCCGTCTAAAGAAATGCACAATTATTATGAATGATGTGGAAGTTGTGTCTAATCACGGGGGATTTCAACACCTTACAGGTTAATGCCTGTATTCGCCATATTCGCCATTATCCGCTGTTGAATCAACAGAGAGATTTGTATTTCTTTGTTATACATTGATTTTAATACATAGTGTAAAGGGATTGGCGCTGTGACTGGCATAATACTACAGCTAGAAATGTAAAACGACGATTAAAGTTTTCCCACTGCCAAAAGCAAAAGGAAAACAATAAAAACACACACACACGCACACTCACAGAGAGGTGTAACTGTGTGTTAAGGGGAAAGGCAAGTGCGAGATGGCAAGAGCGCATTCGGCTGGCGAGAGTGTAGTGGCACGCTTCACTCTGCTGCCACAGGGGCTGTAGATAAATGCGCAGCCATTTTTTAACGGGCGGCGCTTGCCACAGCGAGCGACTCGAGCTTAGGGGAAATACTGGGAAATTTGCTGTGAGACATGTAAGTTGATATAAAAATATGCTGGCTTTAATATACTTTATACTCGTCATAGAGGAGTATCTCAGACTTCTTCTGGTGGCATGGAAAAGCAAAGAAAATTCCCTACTTGCAGCTTTTACATTTTGGGAAATCAACTGGCTTGCAAGCTTTGCAAAAGTGCAAGCTAAAGCTCTCTGGCAAAAGCTCTGCGGCGGCTGCATTCGGTCGGGCGCACCTACCACAGCGAGGGAGGCAACAATGGCAGCCTGAAGTTCAGTTGTGGCTCTTAGCTTGATTCAAAATGGCGTCAGTGGAGCAGCGGTCATCGGAATGTCGATAAATCAAAGCTGCGCTTCCTCTTGGCCCCAGGCAGAGCATAGTAGCAAGTGGCAGCGGCATTCATCACAGAGAATTAATCAGAGCAGATGAAGCGACAACCCGAAAAATAACGATGCGGCATCTCTCTGTAAAGGCAGCGCGCCTTATCGCTTTAATCGACATTTGCCGGCAACAACAGCAGCAACAACAACCACATCGACAGTTTCAGTTTCAGTGCGTGACCATGGCCAAGACCTGATCCCAGTTCTACACACACATATGCATACAGATATGCATATGTATCTGTCTGTGTGTAAGCGGCGCTTCGCATCGATTTCCATGTATTGACAGAGAGACTCACACAGAGCAGACTCTGCGGCAACCTCAGCCTCAGCCTCAACCTCCTTTTGTCACTTTGCATCCATCAAGTGCGCGCCCAGTGTATGTCAAATTATAATATTAAAATTTTCGTAAAATGTAAATCTAATTTCTTGCTCCGCGGCAGCATAATGGATTTTGAATCGGGTTGACAAGTACAAGCCCATTTAATCAATAATTAAGCATAATCCATCAAGTACAAAGTGTCAAATGCACTCGCCAAACACTTTTTTCGCTCTTGTCGTCTGAGCTTATAAAAGGATTTCCATTTCCCTTTCGCTGCTATACAACAAAAAAGCGCATCGCTCAAAACAAAACAGAAAAAATCAAGTTGTCGTTGTCAGAGTTTGAAAGAGGAAGAAAAAAGATACACGAAACAAATCCGCGCTCGTCACATCTGCATGTCAAACCAGCAGCAGCCAAATCAACCCCTGAACCAGGACGAAGACCGTCTGTTACCCTGCAGATAGCAACAGCAAAAGGAGCAGCAGCTACAGCGAGGGCTTAGCTAAACTGTATAGCCAAAGCCAAAAGACCCACCACTTGATTCTACTCCACTCCTAAATGAGTGTAGCAAATGTATCTGTATCTGTAACAGCAAATGTCCATTTTTCAATTTACCTGCCTGCCTGTCTCTCTGCCCCTGCCCTGCCTGCATAAGTTGAATTGAATCTCATGGCATAAGTATAGTAGTAAATAAATAAATAAACAAACACCCACCGCCGCCGTATCGCTCTATAAATTAGCCCCTCTGACCACTGGGCAGTGACCAGGGCACTCAGTCCACTCCGCAGCCAAATGAGCGTGAAATTTTCCCAATATGCTGCGTTTCCTTTTTTTGTTTTTGTTTTTGCGGTACCCGTAGAACACTCCTCAACCCCGCTTAATACCATGACACACACACACACGCACACACACTCGTTCACTTATTTATGTGTATGCTTGTTCATCTCCAACTCGCTTTTACGCTCTATCTGTCACTCTGTCTCCGCTCTGTCCTCCGTCCTCCGTCCTCCGTCCTCTGTCCTTCTGCATCCATAAATTATTATATTCTGACCGGGGTCAGTGCATAAATTTGATCGCAGTGTGTCGCCTTCTCTTCTCTGGGATCGTGTCTTCCGCTAGTTAACATAATGTCATTTGAAGTCGCAGCAACTGCTCCAATTGCTTATTTCCATTTCCATTCGATTCCATTCCATGACATTTGGCATGAGCAGATGACATTACGCCGGTGCATGGGGAGATACTATTTATAGTATTTATATGCCACAATTTGTCAGTTGTTTTGCAATTTTTGTGGATTATACAACAAGTGCTGTTGGTACAGCAGAGCAGATTAGGGTGGAACATGTGTACAGAAGAGTGTGTTCAATATTAAATACAGTAATAATATGTAATATATATCTTATAGATTGAGATAAAGTAGACCCTAAAATATTAAGAGTAAATTGCAGTCAACAAAAACGTGAGAAAATATAGTAAAAGTATATAGAATATAATACATATTTTCATATATATTCGTAGGGATTCAAGTATTTATTTAATTATACAACAAGTGCTGTTAGTACAGCAGAACAGATATAGCTATCTGCTGAATGGATTGGGGTGGGACATATGTATGTATAGAATAATGTGTTCTATATTAAAGACAGTAACAATATGTATAAACTATCTTAAGGATTGGCTTAAGTAGACCTTAAAATATTATGAATAAATTTCAGTCATCTAAAAACGTAAGAAAGTATAGAAAGAGTATACAGAAAATAATACAAAATATAATTCATATATTATATTTCGGATAAATTCAAAGGGTATTAAGCATTCATTTAATGTCAAAAAAATACTTTACTAAAATAAATTAAATTAAACTAATGAAATAAATGGAGAAAGTAATATAAATTGAAATAAATAAGTTAAATAAATTATTTAAATTAAAATTGAATTTAATTTAATATATAAAAGTCAATAATATATAATAGTCAATAATAAATATATAATTTATTTAATACATAAAAGTCAATAATATATAATAGTAAACTAAGAAAAATTATAAATAATAAAATACAACAACATTTATATAATGTCTTACGTCCAAATTTACAAATTATATTTGCAATTAACTTATTTTAATATATACAAGAATACGTTAATACAAGAACGTTAATATACCTTACTGTTTACACTTTTTAACAAGGTTTGAAATTTTGGGCATGATAAAATGTAAATAAAATGTAAAAAAGATGTAAAAAGACCATAACTTACTGCATGGATTGGGAAGCTCTTTATGAAACCAAGTAGATAAATACTAAGCTATATATAGAGAGAGAGTATTAGACTTGTGCGTCTCTTTATAACCATTATTAAGTATGTAGTTCACTTGCTTATACTTTATACTCTAAACTTATAATACTATATACTCCTTGTTTATATCTTTGCAGCTACCCCTTCGATTGAAGTCAAGTGCTCCACGCTGTCTACCGAGATTTCCGCCAGCTGTATATTTAGTTCGTGTCGTATTAATCATATATCGAGTACATTTATTGGCACAACATGTATCATCGTACGTATATGGTGAGTGTGGTGTGTATCTGCAGTTAATTACGTGCATTCTTACATTAGAGTTTATGTCATTTATTTTCAGGCTAAATTCTCATTAATGCTTTTACCGGCTAATGTAAACAAGTTATGTCTGTGTGTATCTGTGTGAGTGGGCCTCAGACGAGGCAGACGAGTGAGGACGGATTGAAATTTATGAAAAGCCATCGCAGCATCAAAGCCAATTAAGATACTGGCACTGAATACAAGCTTTAAAGGAATACACGACTAATTTCTGCGACAAAGCCGACAAAAGATCGCTCCGCATCCGCATCCCAGTGTTCAGTATTCAGTGTCCACTGACCAGTGTCTGGGGCCACTTTTGTCGCTGGAGATGGAGTAGCTGCATCAGCGGCACTTTTGTCGCAAACACAGGCCGTAAAATTAAGAACTCTGATTGGTAACAAATGTTTTTGTTCATTCGAGTGATAAAAACGTAGCGAACTGAAAAGATATAAAATTCTCTTTAGTGTCTTCTCAGCGCATCAATGATAAAATATTTAAATGAACGACGAATCCGAAGGCAATAGGACATCCACGAAATCAGAGACCAGTGGATCAGACAGACCAGAGAGACCAGAGACCAGAGACCTTAATGGCCGCGCGTATCTACAAATGTATGTTTGATGTACGGGTATGTATGTACATATGTAAGAGTATCTAAACGACGGCATAGACATGGGACATGGGACACGGACATGGGCAGAGTGTGAAGCGAGGAGCGAAAGGAGCATGCATGCTTAGTCCAAAATAAGCTGGTTCCTTCTCGCTGGTCTGATGAAATAAAACCAATATGAATACTGTCCGAATTGGATATTAAATTACAATCCGAACGACTCTTTGCCTTTGACAAGTGGGGGAGAGAGTCAGGCCAGGGCACTCGTGTCGGCAGGACAAAGGCAAGGGTCGTCTCTTTCGACTCTGCGTTGACATTGCCCAAAGACAAACGGACTGACAGACAGACACAATCATAAAAGGCATAAACAGTTGTAAAGAGCAAAACCACAAAGGGCGTAGAGTTAAAATTGAGCACTAAAATGTTATCGAAAGCGGCTCAGATTCAGTTCGACGGTGCAGACTGTCCAGACTGTGCAGAGTGCATAGAGCACAGGTAGACAGCAGGTAGTAGTCGAGTGTATCGCATGTATCTTAAAGATACTTGTACAACATTACGATCATTCCTCGGCGTAACCGATACGCAACTACACGCAGGTACACACATTCACACACTGCGTGTGATCGATAGGTCGAGCAATTAAAATAAGAACTGTCCCGTTGGTGACGCCAGTTGCCATCAGTCCTGGTGACATTCAGACCGGACAATGCCATGAACTGGACCCACAACGGTGCTATTGTCCTGCACATTTCCCATTCACAAGAGTGTCGCGACTGCAGATAGATAAAAAAGGACTCGCAGCATTGATAAGCATGGCACGACTGGACCAGATCCTGGCGCCAGTGTCACATACATCACACACATCCTCCCAGGACACAACCTTCTTCATTCATTAGGTGAGTAGTGCATACTCCTGCTCCATTTCAAATTGTCCTCAGTTCTTATTACCTACTATAAAAGACTAGAGAACTACACTCTTTAGACTCTATAAATTATGCGCTCTTATCACCTCGATTAATCTGGGCATGTGAGTTGCATCTTTTCGTATCTGCTCGAATTCTATTAGTGAAATTCCATTTACACTCTTACAATTATCAGTAATCATGGCAAAGTTAAGCTTGTTCTAATGGTATTTGAGTTACAGCTTTCCATTCCCAACTCTCCACCCCTAATAGAATTACACTTGGCTTTTTGTAGAGGGTTGCAATGGAACACATAAATTACATCACGTGTTTCAGCTTACATATTTATACCGTGTAGCAGGCAGTTTTCCCTGATTTTTAACCCGAAACGAAAGTCATTTGATATAGCTAATAGAGTCGTAAATACAGACTTTGTTTGAAGTTCTGTAATAAAGCAAAGTTTGACTAGATTTGATCAGTGGATTCGAATATCTGCAAAGCTTTAAAAATAGTTCTAAAATTGAGCTTAACTTAATGTGTAATTACTTCATTCAGGCTTATGATAAGACATTAAGTTTATCGTTTAAGTTGTCTTACTAAATACACAAAACTCTTTTAGAAATTGTGTTAAATTATGGCATGTACTAAGCCTAAGTTGTATGATTAAACATTTGTCAATTCTAGGTCTTTGGTTAGCTAAAGAGTTTCAATTTTATGTATTTAAATATTTTTTATGTATTTTATGAGCCATGACAGCGTTTGCCAGTATTAACCTTTTACTTATAGCATAAATTATAATTTAGATCAGTTGTCAATTGTATAAAGTGTCTTACGATTAGTAGTAAATATTTATACTCTAATGTTACTGGCTACATTTGGCCTAAGTGAGCTAAGTACCTAAGTTCTTAGCTACCTCTCAACCCAAACTAAACTTAGTCGGCATTTACACGATGAAGTATTTGCGTCATAAAGTATAGATTTTGTAGGCAAAGGGTGCAGAGGGGTAAGGCGTGAAGTATTACCTCCCTACATCTCTTGCCTACAAACCAATGCTTCACGAGGCAAATGCTTCATCGTGTAAATGCCGACTAACTCTTCGCATTTTTAGAAATAGTTAAAGTCTGCCACTAATATTTCAGTATGTCCAAGAACCCCTAACAAATAACTAATGTTGATTCGAATAATTTATTAATTTAACAAGTCAAGTGGTACAATTCCTGAATTGCTAAGACTTGGGGTGTCTTTTGATTCAGCATTCTACTAAGTAAGCTACTCGTATGCTGCTTAATTAAAATATTTGCTTACATTTCATGCATTCATTATAATATTCTGATTGTATTTCTATATTGATTAATTTTTTTTATATTTATTTATTACATATTTATCTAATGTCAACTAAATGCAATCGACTCTTCTCAGTTCTCATTAACAACTTTACAAAAATGACATTAAAGTACATTTGTACTATATCAAGCTGCCATAATTACACACAATTTACACTCAAATGTTTAACTATTATAATAGCAATAATATAAAATATGTATAAGTATAAAAGATGTATAAGTATAAATGCCATAATTACACACAATTTACACTCAAATGTTTTTCTTTGACCACCGTAAAAGCAATACTACAATAATATTGTATAACCTCCACTCTAACTAACTGAGTACAAGTACTAAGTTAAGCATAATGATGCGCTGTTCTCATATTCAAAACGGAGAGGAGACACGGCGCCACCTGTCAGACTGTCGCTGTATTTTTGCACGATCCGCCTGTCGCAATCGTGTACTGTGCATACACTAGTTGGCAGGGGGAATGGGGTAGGGGGAATGGGGCATGGCATGGGGATCGCCAACGAAGCAATTGCAGTGTGGCCCTGCGAGAACAATGTTCTCGTTACATAAAAATCATGTTTTCTGCGCTTGCCCTTGCTCTTGGCCAGATCGTGTTTGGGCCATGGTACGAGTACACACAATTGCGCAGGCGGGCCACACAGCGGCAGAGCTGTAGTACTGTAGTACAGTAGAGCAGACAAGAGTACGACGACGATTAACAATGAGACGATTGACGATGATAATAACACAGATAAAGGACGTTTGGTTCATTCAGTTTGCCAGCCAGTTCAAGTTTCATTTGATATTTTCTGCTGCTGCTGTTGCTGCTGCTGTGGCGTCTATTCTGCAGTCGCCACCAGCATGGTACCTAAACCGCAACGACCCAGATCGTCTCATATACTACTACGAGGAAGGTAGTAGGTACTATTGTTTGGATTTGCCAGGGTAGCGTCCATTGAGCAACTGAGCAACTGAGCAACTGAGCAACTCAAATCAGAAGACGAAGATGTAGAAAAGTGGCTAATGCGCCGACACCCCGCTGCGATGCTTTGCGTGAGGGCAGAATCGTCTTTAATTGAGTTATACGACTGACCCCTTGTGCCCCCTGGTACCTTTCTGCAGGAGGGTTGCTCACTGCTTAATGTAGCATGTTTTGACATAAATAAATGCTTGAATACTTTTAAGTGATCGTATTTTGTTTGACTTTCTATACCCAAAACAGTTTGGCATGATTTATGATGGTCCATTTGGCAACATTCATATTGTATATATAGATCTCTGTGGATGGCAGATGAGCATGTGACCGATATTATTCACTTCCAGGTAGTACAACAGCGCAAAACAATAGGGTCTTAATTCTAAGCCACAATAAAATTGGTCAGATTGGGGTGTTCTTTTGCAAACCTAATCAATACACATTTTCCCTACTTTTCCAAGAGTTTTCCCTTCTATTTTACAATTTGAGCAAGTATGTACATATATCTTTTATCATTTTTATTACAGCCAAGGTGAAAATATGCTTCTATACATACAACTAATAACTCCTATAAAGTTAAATCGATATAGCATTTAAAGGCAGTTTTCTATTTATCAGAATCTACTGTAACAATATTAATACTGCAGCAAATTTTACTGTACTTGAATTGGTTAACCAAATTTTTAGCAAATTCTATGGCTATTTAATAAGTTTTTAATTTAATTACATATCGTATTTAATATTAATATTTATTTATTTGTTAATATTTTCTGTTCAGACAATCAGACGATCTGCGTTTATAAAAGTATGCTGCATTCTTTTACTTCTAACTAAGAGTACAGCTGCAGCACGCGTCCAATTTGAACAATCTCCAACAAGAAAATACAAAACTCATTGTTTTTTGGAAATAGTTTCCACTCAGTTACTTTCAGAATAGTTCTCAGAAGCTATTGAAAAATGATTAAGTCTTCAACACCATCAACAATAGCTTTTGATAGTATTTTGATAGAAGTACCAGCAGCATAAAGTACTCGTAAATCAAGTATTTACTATTATAATTATTATTATTATTACAATTATATTGTACTGCTTTTTTTTTTTTTTTTTTTTTTAAATTCTGTTTATTTAATATATAAATTTCTTATAGCCTACTGTTACTATTATTAGCAACTTATACTATAGGGGTAGAATATTGTACTGCTGAATTTGAATTCAGCATTGATTTGAATCGATAAGAATAAACGTAACGTTTTAACAAAACAATGTGTATTATTCCCGGGTAAGTATCATCAAAAAGTCTGTTGAAATACACAGATTGTATATAGTATTCAAAGGTAAGTAAGTAAGTAAGGTTAGATGTAAATCCAAATTAGCCCAGGTGCTGCTGTTATGCTAGGTTGCCAATAGGCAATTTAAATTGAACCGCACAGAGTAAAAAAATTGTGAAGCATACTTTTGGTTGTGCACGGAAATTAAATGTAAATTTAAATTTAACCGCGCAGGGTATAAAAATTGTGCAGCATACTTTTAGTTGCGCCCAAAAATTGAGTAGCATACTTTTTGTTGCGCTCAGAAATTTCTGAGCCACCTGCTACACATTTCTGTTCGCCTGTTACTTCAGCTGGTTGCGGCATATGAATTTGGGTTTTCGTTACAACAAATTTGAAGCTACAACAACCACAGCGACTACTAAAAGGACAAAGGTCCTTTAGACACTCGAGTTAACAGGACTTTTTTGTATATAGAAAAGTCGTTATAACTCAGCCATATCCTGTTTGATCCTGACGATAGTAGTGTCAACAAACGCGCCTTGCTAAGGACTATAAACTGTCCAAAGGACATGAAAATCGTCCTTCAAATAACGAAGTTATCAAGGATTTTCGAAATTATACCAAATATTCCTCAAATTTATTGAATGCGTTTTCATTGCATACTTTTGTGGGCAGCTCACATTATTTTTACTAAAAACTCAAAAACAGCCAGGATTTAAGAAGCTAGGACGATGTCCTTTTGCAGGAAGATGTACCTTGTGTTCTAGAACCATTAACTGTAATCAAAAAGACGCGGGTCCTTTTGACAGTCGAGTTACAAGGACTCTTTTGTTTAAACAAAACTCGCTATAACTCAGCCATATCCTGTTTGATCCTGACGAATGTACATAAGTATAGATGTGTGATTGCCTGTGACATATACATATATTTTGATGTCTATACATATGCTGCTGCAAACGAAAGTACAGGGTTTCCTACTGTCGGCTGCATTCGATAAATAGTATAAATAACGTTTCTTTGAAATTAACTTGTTATATGTTTACCTTGCCTAATTGTCTAATGTTGCTTTGCCAATTTACATTACATACTAAGTATTACATACAATGTATACATTTTAGTTTAATCAGTTTACACAGTTTGATCTATACATTTCTCTTTATCAATTTGCTCTTCAATACAATTATTTATAAAACCAAAATACAAGAGTTTATTTGTGCTCTTCTATACATTACTAATACTATATCTACATGTACTATAACACAGACTCTGCTTCAGTTATAATGTAAATTTCCTCATTTCCTTAGCGTAGTGATTGTTGAAGGCACAACTGAAAATAAACAAAATATTAGTTGAGGAGCTGAATAAAGTTCTTATAGATATTTATGCAAACCAATTGTGTGAGTCAATCCGAGCTATTTTCCTCTGAAGCTGCAGTTCAACTGAAAATAAAATATTGATTAGTGAATTTGTATATTGAGTGAAAGTTTAGTACAGGATATCTGTAATCAAGCATTTTAACGCTGTTTCATAGGGTATAACAGTGAAATTGAAAGCTTGCATTGGCGACTGTTTGTCTGGGCCAAACCAGTCACATTCTTGCCTGTTCCACAAGTGAATCAGAGAGTCATATGCAAACGAGTATCTTGACCAATGGAGTGTAAATGAATGAATCAATTTTATACTGTCCACAAATTTATGTTTGTTTTAAGGTCAGAATTAAACCCACATCGTCATTTGTGGCTCACAAAATCAGAGACATCAATAAGATTAGCCAGCAGATAAGGAGTTTCCGGTCAAATCGAATAAATGAAAGAATATCTGACCAACACTGGTGGCCAGATATATTGGTACGGTGGACTGAAAATGATTTATGATTGCTAGAATTCTTAGGTAGAGATAACACTTAAATGATGGGTATTTATTTATCATTTATGCAGGATTTTTTGGTAATTATCGGATGTAGAATATCGTATGAAGATTGCCAATACATTTCGGTTAGTTCACACTGTGCTCAATTATGTGGGACATGTCTGTGCTGAGCGGCATGAAAGGAGAGCCAAAGAGCTCGTAAATGAAGCCTCAATATACATATATATGTATCGTTCAAGAAGAAGTCGAAACGAAATAAACACGTCGCTTGCCATCCGTTCCCCACACTTCAAAAACCGGCTAATTAATGACGTTCCCCTGTTCAGTCCCGGTCCCAGTCCCACTACCGATCTCGGTCCGGGTTGAGGTCGCAGACTCAACGCTCAGAGCGGTGCCATTTTTGGTTACTTTGGTGACGGTGACGGTGTCGTAAGTGAAGTGCCAATAAACACGTGATTTACTTCAGCTCAGGGCACGGTCAAGCAGATGCGGGGACAGGCACAACCAAGGGGATACACTGCACTTAGGCAGTGTGTGTGTGTATCAGTGTGTGTGACAGTCGAAATCATGGAGCTTATCGCTTCCATCGGCCATCAAGATTCCGCTCATTAATTTTGAAATTAGGCGGGTTTTCAAGAAGAGCCCGAAGAAATGATGTCCACCTAAAGTCCAAATAAACAGTCAGGCCTAACCCGTCCCCCGTCCCTTACCCTTCATACGACCCCGATGCATTTCACTGAGTGCATAAATTAATTAAGTCGGTCGGAATGTGAACGTGTACGAGGAGAGTATGTGCCGACCTTTTGTCTGGCCTGGCTGAGGCTCTGCTCTGTCCACGTCGTGTCGTCCGCTCGTCTGCCCATGCAATGGCGGCGGCTCTGGCTCTGGCTCTTGCTCTTGCTGTTGTTTTTGTTGCCGCAGACAACAACAAAAAGAACTCATATGGGCTGGGCGCTTATACAGAGCCAAAGCCAGATGCATGTGCCTGTGTGTGTGTGTGTGTGTGTGTGTCTGCTGCTGGTGCCCAACTGGCTCGTAGGATGTTGTAAATTAAAAGCCGCGGCTGGTCCTTTGTGCAGGCCTGAGTCATTTGCATTTTGCCTACTGCTGGCCTGATTATGAAAGATGCTGCGTGGGTGATAAATGACCAAACGCCAGACTGGCATAGAGCTCACCTCACACACCCAACACCCCTCACTCAACACCCAACGCCTTGTGATTGTTGCATTTTCAAACACTGCCGAAAATGTTATAATTTTCAACCCCAGCAGCAGCAGCAGCAGCTCGTTAACCCCTTGCTGGGCAACGACGCGTCGCTGCAAGATTAGCTGACGTCCTTCCGAAATTTATTTCGCCTCTTCCCTACTCCCAGCCTTGACAAGGGTTGAGGGCGCTGGCCACGACCCAAATGCTCAAATGCTCAAATGCCCAGCATCAACGCCAAATCTAATAGATGCCGATTGAGATTTAATTATTTCACTTAATTTTCTAGCTGACTTCATGTGGCTGACTTTCGTGCTTAACAAGTTAATGAAGCGAATAAATTTCTTGGCAATTATTTTGCGGATTGTTTTAATTGACCTCAAGATGCTCCACAAAATGGACAAAATGGAGCTAAGTGGTTGACTAAATGAATGGATAGCCCAGATCAGGACGCATTGGCATTCGCATAGCTAATTTGCAGCAGATTAAATAATTATAAAAACGAATGGCATTGATTTTAGGGTTACATGACTTTCGCTCTGCATTAACGGAGGCTAAAGTTGGCCTATACTATGTAGACCTGGCCAACAAGCCGTATACTACTTTATTGTCAGACATTAGACTTGACACAGAGGCAGAGGCACAGGACTTGAGGTCGGACGCTTTGTTTATGATGAGTGATTGTTATGAGTTGTCAAAAAGGCATGCTACACAGTGAGTATGAGTGTGAGTGTGAGTGTGAGTGTACTCATCTGTTTGGGCGAGTGTCTATAGTGTCTGCTGAGCAGGAAATCCAGCAGGATTTGTTAAAATATGCCGCCAACATATGCAAATATGTTTGTCTACCACAGCCTGCAACGAGTTGTGTGTGTGTGTGTGTGTGTGGTATGTGTGTATCTACATATGTACTGAGAGCGCAGACGAGCGCCACGTGACGCCCTGTTTGCACCCTCACTAAAGTCGAAACCTATCAAAGTAAGCCGCTGTCGCCTCCCCCTGTTGACAATCAACCCTCTGCCTGACGCTGATGCTGAGAGTTTTGCTTTAATGTTTTGACAGTAAAATAAACATATCCAAGTACGGCTCTTACCAAATGAGTGTGTGTGCGAGTGTGAGTGCGAGTGTGTGTGTTTGGTCATAGTTGGTCCAACATTCGCTCGAGTGTGAGTCTGAGCCAAAAGCACATAGATGTCAAATATAATTCATCATCATTCAAGAGCAGCATCAAAGTCAGTTGACAGTTGGCTTGCTATATATTCCCTGGTGTCAATCCCTGTGCTCCCTGTGCAACAAGGCCAAGGCCAATGGAGTCGGTAAACAATAGAACAGCATCATTAAGAGTAAGAGTATCTGTTTCAGCATCAGTTCGACATCAAATTGAGCTCTGGCCACAATGAAATATTGGATTTTTGCATTGTTCAGCCGCATGAGCAACAGTCGGAGGCAATTGACACGAATGAGACTATTATTATAATGGATTATAGGGTATAAATTGAAGTGTATGTAAGACCTAGAGACATAGCAAAACTATTGGATTAAGTAAACGATTAATAAACTGACAAAGGAAAGTCCTACAACACTTGGCAGCTAATTGGAAATTTAGTGGGTTTTTTTTAGCTATATATATTTTGAAGTGAGTTTACTTTTTTGACTATTGTTTGAGAATGCATTAATCGATTTTCAAAAGCTTTACGGATTCTGAAAGCTATTTAATATGGCTATCTATCAGTCATAAAATACTCTTTCAATTATGGTAGAGATTTGAAACTAAACTTTATTGAATTAAGACAATAAAAATTATTGATGCCATTTTTTTTAATATTTTTTATATACTTTAAAATTCTAGGAAAAATCTAAAAAAAAATGGAATAAATTTTGAGATATTTATAGTTAGATTTAAGCATTAATTACGAGGTGCTTGAGGTATTTATCATTGATTAAAATTGGTCTTTAATAATGAAAGACCCTTTTAGAGACAACTGAAAGGGTCTCTAATTTCGCAAGCTAATCTCCAAGTTTATATCTATCTATCAGTCATAAAATAGAATAGAATGGCATAGACTTTATACGTAGATAGATAGTTACTAGCTCAAGCTGAATATACCCTGTTTGATTTCTAGGTTCAGCCTTAACAGAGTGTTGTGTCTGCAATATTTTCAATACACACACAACAGGTTCAACTTTTTTTAGACCCTGTACTTTAAAAAAGTACAAAAGGGTCTATTAAGATTGTGCAAGCCCGAAATGTATGTAACAGGCAGAAGGAGGCGTGGCAGACCCCACAAAGTATATATATTCTTGATCAGGACGACGAGCTGAGTCGATCTAGCCATGTCCGTCTGTCCGTCTGTCTGTCCGTCTGTCTGTCCGTCTGTCCGTCTGTCCGTCTGTTTGTCCGTCTGTCCGTCCGTATGAACACCTAGATCTCGGAAACTGTAAGAGCTAGAGACATCATATTTGGCAGTTAGATGCCCCTATAGCGCAAGCAGATCAAGTTTGTTTTAGATTTTTGATACCTCCCCCCCCTCCCCCAAAAACCGCGAAAAACTGCCACACCCACAATTTTAAACATACAAACTTGTGTTTTGGCATACGATAATCTTATGATAATCTTTATCTGTTCTATGAATTTCGGCCCAATCGGATAATAAACACCGGAGATATTCAAGATTCAATTCCTCGTACTAGGTAAGGGGGGAGCAGCGCGAGCGTATGTGTGGTTGCGTGTGACTTTGCGCTATGTGTGCATGTGTGAGTGTATGTTAGTGTGTGTGTGTGCAAAGGAAAGTACAGGGTCTCCTACTGTCGGTTGAAGCCGACTGTAGCTTTCCGAGTTTTCTAGCTTTAACTTTGTAAATTATTTCGTTTTCAATTGCTGGCCAAAGTTTGTGGTGGTCACAACAGTTTCTTCTCGAGAGAGAACAGCGAATGAAATCCTTTTAAATAATTAATGTCAATTAGAGTGAAAAGTTAATTTTGGCCATCAGTCTGCTGAGTGTGTCTGAGGAGTGAAAAGGTCTCTGTTGTAGTACGTTGCAGGTAAGTAGAACTAGGGGTCTATGTGGTGTACTACGACTGTCGTCTGTCATAAATATTTTATAACATCAATTACAAAGCACTTAACTTTCATGAATTTAATACGAAAGATGCTTCGGCACTTCACTTCAGCTCCTCATTTATCTCTCATATGCCAAACAATCAGCACTCACATCTCTCTTTTTTTTCTCTCTTCTCTTTTCGCACTTCTCACTTGGCTGGGACAAGTGTAAGCCGGTAAGAACAACGTACATGTGTGTGTGTCCTGTGTGTGTGTGTGTAAGCCTCGAGCATAAGTCCATCAGGATCAGCCAGGAGCAATCTAAAGTGACTCGATACAACCACCCCAGTGGTCCGGCGGCGTCTTGATACCATTGTCCTGGTTCGATACGGGCAATATTGAAAGTGTGGTGATTTACTTCCCTCAGATTTACTTCAGCTCAGCAGCAAAACAAAATCCCAAATAAAATAAAATTAAAATCTCATCAGGGGCACAAGTGCCCGAGCTTTTGCACACGTTGATGTTGATAAAAACAATATCAATACACACACACACACACACACATACACACACATGCATACATGTCTGCCCAGGGCTGCCGGACCTCACCCCTGAACACTTAGTGGCATCACTGCCAAAGGACTTGGACTTGGTCTTGGGCTTGGGCGCGTGCCATCGTATCGACTCGAGCCACAATCCCCCATTGATATTCATAGTCGATTCCAGTGCGTGGCCCACGGGGCGAACGAAGGGAGAGCAAAGCGTAAAGCAAAACGGAACATAGTACATAAATAAATAAAATTTATGGCGTATAGATTCAATGTGTCAACAGCAATTCGATTGTAGTACTACGGTGTACGGTCTACTATCGCGATGCCAGATTACGCATTTCTGATATGAGATTTGAGCCGATTTCTGATTACAGATAAGCACAGCTTGTCGCTCGTTGTGTTTGCTTAAGTTTAACTAAAGGAATCAATCAGGGAAATGCTAAGAAGTATTCAGAATATTGAAATGAAGTAAATGTTTCTAAACTTTCAAGTTAAATAGGGGACAAAGGAAAGACTAAACGAAAGCAGAAAGAAGGATTGCTTTATTTTAGATATATTGAGGTATATTGTTTTAGAGTGAAATTTAATTCCAAGTTATAAACTGTATCTTTTAAATATTTTATAAATTTGCTAATTATATTATAAGTTTTTCCCTTTACCGATTTTACTTAAACTCCTGCCAAAATAATGATTCCTTTTATTATTCTCTCTATCTGTATATTAACCTTTCGGTTTTATATTTTCTTATAGAAGATACTATTTACTATTACTTGAGCCTATACTATATAGATAAATGTATGTAAGTGTCTATATTATAACACTGTTTAATAAGTAAATATGTATAAAAATAATAAGTTTAGAAGCAATCTAAACATTATTAATGCTATTAATATATTCAGCATTCGTTTTTCATATGTTAATATAAATTAATATATTAAAATAATTAAATATTTTAATTAGCTAATAAATCTTATTATTATTCTCTCCAACTTTTCAGTATACCCTGTGATATAGACTACCTTATTGGCTGATATAGTACATGTATCAAGTCAAGTTATTTGATTATTATAAAACCCTGCCACCAACAAGTGTTCTAGCTGCTTGTCCACCACTGTCGCTGGCTTTAATAGCTAGAGCTATACCTCAAGCAGGGTGTAAATAAATGAACCTCTAAGGTTTGTATTCATTTAAATGCCGCATTGTGTTTCTAAAATGTCCCAAGAGATTTTTTGAGGCGTTAAAGCGTGGCACCCCTCTTGTGTGTGTGTGTGGACCAAACAAAATGCAGTGGTTTCCGGTTGGGCAACGCCCCAGCGGGGCAAGGGATGCCCAGTCCGGGTTAGTGGGAGTTAATTCGGCAAAGTCAGTAACCTCATCAAAGGAGCAGCAGCACCAAGCACTAGCCGGGGTGCAAGTCTGCGAGTCTACGAGTGCCACAGCCACATTAGATTTACGCCAAACGACGTGAGGCGCATATGTTTATGAGTCTCGTTGAGATTGAGTAGTCAGCGGTAGTCGGTCGTCGGTAGACAGCAGGGGTATGCCCATGGTTAACCGAAAACCGAGCAGGACGCGTTGCGCATAAAAGCCTCATGCCGCTGGCCATCAGGGCAAGGCAATGGCAATCGCAATCGCACTATGCACTATGACTGAAAATCAAAATTAGCGTGGCAAAACTAATAAATCGCCAAAAATAAGTCTATTAAAAAATATATATATGTATGTACATGAAAATATAGACATTTTTTTAAAAATAACATACATTTAAAAATTATAAAAAATAAAATAAAATATTGGTAAATTTTTAAATATTTTTTAATAATTTTTTATTGTTGTTGAAGCGTACTTTTTACGCCTTTTATGATGCCGCGCTCACTTAAAATCCTTTTTTAAATTACACATATTTTAAAATTATAAAAATAATAATAAAATTGCTCAATTTTTAAATATATTTTTTTAATATTTTTAATGAGGTTAAAGCCTACTTTTTACGCCCTGTATGGTGCCACGATCTACTTTACTTTGGCTTCAAAAATTTCCTTGAAATATGTATATTTTATGTAACATTTCTTGTTCAATTTTTAAATCATTTTTTAATATTTGAATTGTAGTTGAAGCGTTCTTTTTATGCCTTTTATGGTCCCACGCCTGCTTTAACATTTTTTAAAAGTTACATATATTTAAAAATCATAAAAATAGTAATAAAATATTTATAAATTTTTAAATATATTTTTCTAACATTTTTATTGTGATTAAAGCGTACTTTTAACGGTTTTTATGATGCCACGTCTACTTTACATGGGCTTCAAAAATTTCTTTTAATTCTGTACATTTTATCTGTCAATTATTTAAGTTTACTCTGAATTTTAAAGTCTAACTAAATGAAGAAAAATATAATGAACATTTCAGTTGGAAACGTCATAGATTTTTGTCACTCTAATGTCGGTTTTCTGCCACTGTGCGACGTCACCACGTTGATGTTGCCTTTTGCCGCACGCTGCTTGCTAATGGATTTCAGAGTTACCGCTGCAGCAGCAGCAGCTCTCCTGCCTCTGCCCCTGCCCCTTCCTCAGCCTCTCCTGCTACCGTTGAAGGGTTGCGAACGCTTTGCCCTTGCCTTGCTTTCAATTTACTTCCACTTCCTACTGCAAACGCCCCTCACTGTTATTGTTGCTGCTGCTGTGACTTACGCACCGTGAATGAATGCGTTGTTAGCAGTAGAGAGTGGAGAGTAGAGCCCGGACCGGGGGGGCAGTGGCTTGTGCCTGAGGGATGCCCTCAGAGTCTATTGCCGCTGCTGCTGCTGGGGTTTTTTTTGGCGCACGCGACTTTCACACTAACGTAATAAAGAGCTCAACGACACTCAAATTGAATACGTCTCATGGTGCGAATGTCGTAATGATTTTCTATGTGGAACTCGATGCAGATAATGGTACGAGCGAGTATGATACCGACACTCACACCCACAGGCATACCCACTGCTATTCCGGCATCTGTCCGATGCCGGAGTCTGGCAGCCAACCCCACGTCGTGGCAGTAGTAGTAGCAGTGTCTGCTGCCTGGGCGGTTTTGTTTTTGTTTGCGTGGTGATAGAAATTAACCCCTCAATTGAGGTTGAATTTAATTTGGCGCAAAATGGCAAGAGGGTGTACGGTACGGCCTCTTCCTTCCCTCCCCTCCACTCTCCAAAGGGCTGCTGCTCATTTGGCTGCTGGAGTTTTGTTTGGAAATGATATCGCTGTTAACGCTAAAGGGCCATTGTCAAATTGTCTCTTATTAATTATGATGATGCGTGCGCATCCCGCATCCCAGAAGGGGGTTGCATGCCATGCAAATTTGCCTGAATTTGGCGTCTTTAACGTAATTTATTGCCAGTTGCCGCTGCCGCTGCCGCTGCCGGGGCTTAATGTGAGAAGTTAATACCGAAACAGTAGTAGTATTACCTTTGCCTACGTATGAGCGACTACGACTTAAATCCTTTCACACTCCACTCTGCAGTGTGGGTGTGCCCCATAAGGGGTGTGTGTTCCTTTGACTTGGAATTGATTTTGCATACGAAACTATGCAGAGTCTATATGCCATAGAAAATTTACTTAATTTTCCCTTAGACAATGGCAGCCAGTGGAACAAAAGAAGTTCAGCTGAGCACGTGGAGCAATGCCAGCACCCTGTGGGGGTGGGGGGGAGTTTACACTTTAATCCGAGACGCTGACCTGCAAGCCATTAAACCCATTTGAGGGTTTCATTTAAGAGCAATTGACTAGAGAGAGTCCTGATTAGGCAGCGGCATATCGAAGTGGTTGAGATTCATGGTGGAGATAGTAGTAGTATAATATGAAGAAATTTGGATAAACTATAGAGCGATTCATTTAAAAGTAGTTAGGAATTGACTAGAGAGAGAGAGAGTCCTGAATATGCAGATACATATTGAAGAGGTTAAGATTCATACTGATAGTAGTGATATCGTATAACAAAATTTGGATAAACTATACAGCGATTCATTTCAAAGTAGTTAGGAAATGACTACAGAGAGTTCTGATTAGGCAGCGGCATATCGAAGTGGTTAAGATTCGTGATGGAGATAATATTATGAGATAATGAAATTGGGATAAGCTATTGAGATATTCATTGAAAAGTAGTTAGGAATTGACTGAAGAGAGTTCTGATAAGGCATATCGAAGTGATTAATATATATGATGGAGATACTACTATCTAGTAGTAGTATAGTATAAAGAAATTGGGATAAACTAAACAGCGATTCATTAAAAAGTAGTAGAATTTAGACTATAGAGAGTCCCGATTAAGCAGCGGCTTATCGAAGTGGTTAAGGTTCATGATGGAGATTATAGTATGGTATATAGAAATTTGGATAAGCTATTGAGAGATTCATTTCAAAGTAGCTAGGAATTGACTACAGAGAGTTCTGATTAGGCAGCGGCATATCGAAATGGTTAAGACGTTAAGACTCATGATGGAGATACTAGTAGTATAAAGAAATTTGGATAAGCTATAGAGCGAATCATTTCAAAGTACTTAGGTTAGCTTTAATAGTAGTACTTTATCATCGGATATAGTATTTACATTCTATAAATAAAAGCTAGATCTGTAGCTATAGATAAATATGCTCCTTACTTCATATGAAAGCTAACAGAATATCAGATAGTATTTAATAAATTAGACCCCCTATTAAACTCAATTACTCATACTAAATCTAACTACTCAAAGCGCTTAACTGATTTATTTAATTGCATGTAATTAAGTTATAAACTAAAGACTAATTCCTCGCATAAAAAGTAAATGCTTTCCGGCACAATTATAAAGTCATTGCAGTTCTGCAGAGTAAAATATGCTTCCAATAGATGCTGTAACTAATGAAGCAGGCCAACAAGATCAATGGGCCAGCAGAGCAGACACCTCTGTTCAGCGCAGTAGGAGCACATCCCCGCCAGGCGAGAAAAGCGCTAAAAAAAGCGCTTAAAAAACTCGCAGCGCCAGCTCTGAGAGAGTGGGAATCTCTGTGCTGCAGCTGAGTCGCGATATTTCATTTCTTTATTAAGTCAATGTCATATTTTGTGTCTTGGCAGTGGGCGCCAGTGTCCTGCCTGGGATTTGCCATACGCTGCAGTGGATGATTCCTCATGGTGTCCAGCTCACTGTGGCGCACAGCTGGAGCTTGTTACTTTGATGTATTCGAGTGTCTTTCCACTGGGCTGGGCTGGCGTTTATTTGTGGCAACAGCAGGGCATCATTTGAGGCAGCCAGACAGACGAGTATTCATGAATAAACTTCGAGTACTCTAAGCTGTTTACACATTGAGTGTATATCACAAATTAATAATTGTCTTGGCAGACTCGAATTGTTTCTTGCGCCCGGGCGATATATCTTACATGGAGTCGAGTCAACAATGACAAAAGCCGAAACATTTGTCAAACGCTTGTCAAAGGCTGAAAAGCTTCTATGCGAGACAATGCCACGAGGTTGAGCTTAGAGTTGGAGTAGGTATTGGTATAGGGATTGGGATTGGAGTTCGAAACAGAAACCACCCATTAGCCACATGCGCGCCTGCGTGACACATTGGCATCAATCAAAGTTTCACCCGTTTACCGAATGTGAGTGTGTGGGTATGGGTGTGAGTGTGAGTGTGAGTGTATTGTTGTTGCGCGTAAAAAGACATTTTGACAAATTCAAGTAGCGCCATCTACACTCGGCTTTAATAGCTTTTATACTGCCTGTCACGATATTTCATCAGTCAAACGACCGCGCAGCGACCACGACCACGACCACCACAACAAACACACACACACGCACACACTCGCACACACTGGCACACACACATGTGGCACACTCAAGGCCGGAAAAAGTGGAGGACAACGCCGACACAGTAGCGCGAATTTTATTTGATGTTATTTCCATTTGAAAATGAGTTATTGGCGCTGCCAACAACCCCTAAAATCAGCCCCTCAAAAGACTCCTTACACTCTGGCAGACACGCAGACCCAGTCCCAGTCCCTGTCCCAGTCCCTGTCTCAGCTCCTGCCTCTAGCACGTGGGCGTGGGCGCGGCTATTCAGCAAACGCGCATAAATTTTCGGCTGCCGTTGCCCCTTTTGTTTTCCCAGCTCCCCCTCCGATCCACTCCACCTCCCACTCCATCCCCCACTCCTGCTTCGCCTATTACACACATGCGTTCATTCGAATTGCGATTTCCTTTCATTCGCTTCTCCGATTTGATTTATTTTATTTGTTTTGTATGACACCCGCAAGTGTTTCCCCCCAATTGGGTATATTAATTTTGTAGGCGTTTCGACTATATACGCTGAAAGGAATGCCAGAACGCTAGACATTATATTTATATTCCCACATCACGGACAACTGGGAGTGGTTAATCAAATGTGCTTGTAATAACCCACAACGATGCGAAAATTATTTACTCACATTCCGTTTTATTTTTCTGTTTCCTGTTTGGTTTTGTGGTCTAAGCCAAGTGGTCATTATCAATGTTGACTGAAAGATTTGTTATGCTCGCCAGAAGTGCTTGGAGCAGCATTAGGTAATCCCATTAAGTTGATACTACGCTGATAAGTTAGTAGATCCCTACGAAGGTATAACATGTGTAAACACGGCTATAAGAATGGATTTATTATCTTAAACGGAAGTTATTAAACTTGATATTGTAGTATATGATTTGTATATATTGTACCAGGGGATAACAGTAGCGAAAGTGACTGAAATTATAGAGGAATGGGAGTTCAAAGAGTCTTAGGCTGCTCTGTATGTTTGTGTGCTCGCTGTCAGAGCTACGCTAGTGAATGCGCTCTCTGCGGAGTTAGGTAAACTGTTAGATAAGTTAGTTATTCGGGTAATTCTTTACACTTTTAAAACTATATTAATAGTACTAAGTTTATCCCTAAAGATGATTATCCTTTGGGGATCTATAGTTGGAAACTTCCGTATTTAATATGTTTGCATAAATATCATATGCGTATAGCTCCTGCATATATCTGGTTGCCTAGCACGGGTCAATGGCCCTCAAGTTGCCAATTGGATGACTGATTGATGACGCAAATGAACGCAAAGGTGTGATGAAGCGGATGCGTACTCGTGCGAGCGAGTGTATGCCACATTAGATATTCATGCGAATCCAAATTGAGCCACATCCATTGGGGATGCATGCATCAGCATCGGCATCAGCATCAGCCGGATGGGAAATGCCTCGGGACCGCCCACTCACTGTTACTGTCTGATAAATCACATATTTTCGCTGATCAAATCAATCTAATTGACATCACTCAAAATGATGGCAGAAAACTTTTCACATTCGTTTTCGCCAACAGCAACAGAAAAAATGCGAATAAATGAGTTCAAAATGGGACTACGAGTGCGAGAGTGTGTATATGCTCCTAGCCGAAGAGTGAGAGTACGCCCCCAGGCACTTCTCTTCTCTTCTCTCCACTTCTCTACATTTTTTTTGAGCTTAATGGTGGCTGTGTTTTCAGCTGCGTGCTGCGTTCCTGACTGACTGACGGACTGAGGGACTGACTGACTGTACAGTCAACACCGTCAGTTAAGCAACGGAACGCAACGCAACGTGATTTATTTTCATTTCGATGCCACCAAAAAACCAACGCTCCGTCATCCTGACATTCGAATTGAAATGCAAATGCTGACGAATGTGCGCACGTTGTGTGAGCCCTGAGCCTAGGGTCGGTTCACTGCGAGGATGCTGCTCCAGCTCCAGCGACAAGCGACGACTTGCCATGGTAAATGAGCCGGCTACACATATGGGCTTCAATCGGAAATACATATGTGCACACGCCCACAGTCCGCCCACCCACATGCCCCTGGTATGTACATATGTACACGTCTATGGACTTACATATGTGCTTTGGGCATCATATACATACATAAGTATATGCATTAAAGGTGCCACAGACTGGGCTTTAACTTTCGATAGAGCATTACACTTAGTTACACTACTTTAATCGCAGGCTTTAGCCTAATAAATGCTTAGTATTTGTAGTTTAATATAAGTCAAAATGGGCAATAAGTTTATACATATAAATGTGATACGGGCTGGGCAGAAGAAGTCTAGTTCCAGCAATCAAATGTACCTAAAATGGGCAGAGTTTTCTTTTACTATAGATACTTATAATCAAGAGTTAAGTCCACTTTTTAAATTGATCATAATCAATCGTTTTCACACTTCGCATACCCCATATTAAATGTAACTTTGTCAAATTTACTCACATGTAAATTGTACATCATTTGCCCATTGTCTCCGGCAGCCAGTCCGCATGTCTGATACATAGTAGATGTAAAGATACAGAGCTGCAGATACATAGATACATGTGTAAGCAGATATATGGACACAGTAATCACATTTACTGACGGCTATCCACTTGATGTAATGTGGCTGGCCCTTGTCCCATGTCGCCTGGCCAGCACAAGCCCCGTTAACTGTTGTTTTAAGCAGGACACTCTGCAGCCATAAGTATATAGATACACACACACATATAGTGTACTATAGATGTGGCCAAGTATTAACAAGTTCACTGCATGCGCACGTCTGTTGCAGTAGTGGTAGTAGTAGTGGTATGTGTCTCTTCGCATTCCTTTGTTGTACATAAAGTGCAGTGTGGCCAGACTGTGGGCTATGCGAGTACACGACACTCAACTGCCATGTGCCCCTCCTCCCAGCTGTACTCTCTTCCCTCCAGCCATACACGGCAACAACTGTATCCCTTTTGCCAGCTCGAAAGTGACGTGGAAGTCGACGACATCGGTCATGCTAGTACGTCCTCCGCAGGGCTGCATGCCCTGTAGCAAATATGCATTTGTGCTGCCATCCTAAAAGTAGACTACAAAAAATTTGAAATGCTAATCAAACGGAAATTCAATGTAAAATATATAATAGAAATAAAGCAAAATATTTTTCAATTTATTTATTTATTTGTAGTGAAATAAAGCAAGTGAGTGCCAACTGTGCATTTTCCAATAGACTTTTTGCCGCTTCACACACTCGCACATGAATTTACATACATGTATGTACACACGTTCCTGTGTGGAGGACCTCGACTGAAGTCCTTCCTCTGAGAGTTACTGTCGTTCTCGACGGTCCAGTTGGTGGTGCAGGCGAAATAAGTTGTTCGAGTGGCAGCTTAATTCGCATAAAATGAAAACACGCTGTCTACATTGTTCCTACAACTTTTCCCGAGTTTTTATGGCACTTAAAATGGCTGCTAGACAAAAGGGTTACCCAGGCGCTTTTCCCGTAGAATCTATTGCAATTGCAGTGGAAGAGTAGACTGAAGTTTTGTTTCGGGGTTTTACAAAATAATTACAAACCATACATCAAGCAGAAGCTCGAATAAAAACCGAGTTTTTCCTCGTGAAAATTAGTTTGCTAAACCAGACTTTAATAGTGGCAGCAGGCAGCAGAGTCTTTACCCTTTAAGCCAAGAAAATTAGGACATTATAGAGGAATGTTGTTGGAAAAACACAAATACTTGACTGCAATATTTATGGCATTTTGGCATTTTATAATAATGATGTTTTGTGACTCTGCTTGGGCACAAGGCGTGCCAACTGACTGATCGACTTAATGGCTTGGCCACGGCAAACACGAAGGCATTCAGCTGCGATAAGACTATACAAATTAACAACAGAAATAACAGTAAGTGCAGTGCAAGTAAGAGTATAACACCAGCCAACAGGGTACTGACACTGGCAGGTGGCACTGAGCACTTTCCGAAAAGGGGGAGCAAAACGAGTAGAACGAGTCGCGTGGTGGTTTTTCTTAACGCGGCAATAAAATAATAAGTAAAAATGTAATAATTAGCTGGCACAAATGTATTTTATGGCCTGCAATGAGAGTTGAGGCATTTCATTTCTAAAATATATTTCGAAAATAAATAACTGTTTTTTAAAACAATAAATGTGTATTTAATTATACGTTCGCACTAATAAGACTGCTGTGGCAAGGTGCGTGTAGAACTTATAGTACGTCGTTGTGAAATTAATTGAAGAATTTCACAGCAAATAACACGTATCGCTCCCCTCCCCCTCGCCTTGTTGCAGCAGCTAACACAATGTCAGTTAAACACGAAACGGAGTTGCATGTTCGCCAGTGTGCACTGACTAACATATTCAGAAATCAGCACATGAATATTCAATTAGTGCGTTTTTGCCAGAGAGCATATTAAAATCATATTCGAATACTGCAGTCTCCAATCGAGACATTGCTCAACTGCAAATACCCTGTTTGATAAATCAAAATAAATATGGTTTTGCTTTGACACTGCAAGTCAAACTAAGCAAAAGTGTTGTGTATCATATTTTTTATATTTTATGAATTTCATGTCTTAAAAAGTGTTCTCCCTTGCAACTTTCTATCTCAGTGCATTGTCTAAGTAGCGCTGTGAGACACCCTTCATGTCTGCCTGTCTCATGTCTGCCTGCTTATAAATAGTTTTCATGCTCGTCAACTATCAACGGCTACAAGAGCTTAGCGGTTAAATTCTGCATAAATGAATAATTGTACTCGTAATGGTGTAAATGGCAGAGTGATCTCTCTCGACAGCCGCACAATTTTCTTAGCCACAAAAAATGTTTGCATATGCATTCAATGTACGCTCATTTAATTGCGAGTTATGCTCCTAATTTCCATATAATTTTTTATACATTTTTTTAATTTGTGTACAATATGCAAAAGTTGAAAAATAAATTATGTATAAACTGATAGTTAATATGAGATTAATTACAATATTATATACGATTAATTACAATAATATCATTAACAATAAATTTATTTTAAATGCAATTTTATTGTTGAAATTTAATTCAATTCTATTAAATTTTTATTTATTTTTCAATCGCTCTGTCAACTGCACTTAGTTGACATCAAAAGTAGTTAAATTTGATGGGCTAATTAAGCAGATTTTTATACCTGAACTATTCCTGAATTAATAACTAGTTATTCTTCACTTAATTCTGTTTATATTTCATTCATTTCATACATTTTATACATATTTTAATACGAATTAGAATACACTGCAATAACAGCTAAAATATTGCCATGAATATAAATTGTAAAATATAAATATTAAATTCATATTCAAACTCACTTGAGCATATCTGTTTTTTTTTAGTAAAAGCCTAAAAGGGAGAATGAAATAAGAGAAGGGTAATTGGCGTGCACTTAACACATATTTAGTTTTATATTTTATTATCTACTGACCAAATACATATTCATTTCGAGGAGGTATGCAAATAGGTGCAGGACATGTTTGTGTGTGAGTAGGGAACAAAAAGGGAAACTGGTTTGAATTTTCCGGGCCAGCTCTTTCATCATGAGTTCAGCTATGTATATCAAGATGAAACACACTCACACACACAGTGTTTAGTCGGTCTACGGCTTAGTCGGTCTAATTAAAAATTCTTATGAGGCAATTGCAAAATTGGTTTCTTATCTTCGTTTTATTATCGGCGCCACGAACGCTTTAACATGATGCGCTGATGGATAGCTGGCCAGGCAGGGCAAGGGCAGGGCAAGGGCAGGGGTTTGACCGTTTGACCATACCACTGCAGAGGATCTTGCGAGTGCAACTATGTACTAGTGCACCAGCAACAGAAATGTTGCATTTATGAATAATATTATTTTTGTGCATGATAATTTTCTGTTTCGCTTTCCGCTCTCCCTCCGCTAGGTTCCTGCCACACTGTTAATGCCTGCCAAAGCGACGGAGCCGTTTTGCGAGCTATTTTCTGTTTATGGTCACAGTCACGCGATATACCTGTACCTGTACCTGTACCTCTGCCTGTACCTGCACCTCTGCCTGTACCTGCACCAGTACTCGTTTCAGCACCTCTGCTGCTACTGCTAGTTGTGCCTGAACCAACTCGAAAATATTTTTATTACACTAGTCCAAATTTACTTTAATGCATATCACAAAATTGAGAGACTGAAGTGACATGTTCAACACTCTGCGAGTTGCAAAATTTAACTTTAAGCTTTAAGTTAATACCTAATAAATAATAGTGATATCAGGCTAGTTGTTGAGCCAGTTGGACAGATTTATGTAATGTGTAGTTGCAATTCTAAGCACAGCCAAAGTATGCAGACCGAAAGCTCAATTAGTCTTGGCAAAATTAACTATTGTAATTGAGTATTTGAACTGAATATAATTGAATATATATCAATCAATAAACTATACAAAAAAGCTCACAATTCTGTGTGGAGAGAGGAAAATGTACATAGGTTTGTTCAGGTTAGGGGACTTGCATCCCCTACTCAAGGCTAGAAAAGTCCCTTCGAATTCAATGAAAGAACATAGTAAATTTAAACAATTTCCAGATAGAAAATACTAATTGCTAGGTGATAAGTTTTAGTAGTTTAATATACTACTTAATAGACTACTCTACTCTAATTAACACATTCATTTGACAGTTAACCAGAGTTCAAGTACATGTTATATTCTTCTACCAAAAATAACTAATTATTCTTTATATAATAAAATAATAGTAAGGTAATTTAAAATCAAATAAATATGTGCAATATCATTATAATGAAGAAACTTACAACTTCTTTTACACATTAGAGTATTTTATTTAATAATTATAAATACAATTCCTAGCGCAAGAATAAATAGTAAAATAAATACTAATACATATAAGGCAATAAGTATAACAAGTGCAGCAGTTTTTTGTGCTAATCACAACTATTTTAGTAGTTAAGTTTAGTACCAAAATTGTTTAACTTTTCCCTCAAATGTAGCAACAACAAAAATACTCTTCACAAAAATAGCAAAAGCAAGGGGGAGGGGGCACACTATGTATCGATTTAGTTTATCGATTTAGCTTAGTAAATGTAGTAAACCTTTGACCTATGCTCAACAAATTGAGAGACCCAATAGGTATAACTACTACATACTCGTAATTGAACTGTTATCGTATCTATATCATACACATATCGTATACACTTCCGTGTCGATTATGCCCCATAGTAAAAGTCATGCACAAGCTGCAAAAACTTGGCAAAGGGATTATTGAATAACCTAAAACCATATTCATGCATATTATGTGTCAACTAATCTTCAAATATCAAGCGAAAGATATACACAAGTGCTTATGCGCGAGTATGTGTGTGTGTGTGAGTGTGTGAGTGTGTGTGTGTGAGTGTGTGTGTGTGAAATATGACAAACAGTCGTCGCGGACGGATGCGTAGATAGACGTAATACAGTGAATAACACGTAGCATACCACGTGACACTGAAAAGTTCAAAGTTTGTAGGGCACTTGCCTCATGCCTCATGCCTCATGCCTCATGCCCCATGCCACTTGCCACTTGTTTCTTCAAGGGCAAACACATTTGGGTGGGCAAAAGTGGCAAAGCCGTGAAAACAGAAACAAAAACGAAAACGAAAACTTTTTGAAAGTCAAACGCTCTTTGTTAATGTGCGCCTCAATGCCCGAGTAAGATGAAGAGGAGTCGCCAAATCACACGCACTTTACAATACACGCTTACTACTTGATACTTACACGGAGAGATCACTTCCGGTGGCTTCTTTTGGGGAATGGTAAGAGTCCGAGTCGGTCAGTCCATGTCGAAGGTGTTCCTGCTGTTCACTTGGCTTCACTCGCGCCTTCAATCGTTGGTTATGCGCGCCCACTCTCGCCCATGATGTGCGCAATGCCGTGTTCGAGCGCATACTAGTTGCGTTGCGTTGCGACCGCGTTGCAGCTTGTGCTTGGCGCTCTCTCCGCTTTCGTTGAGAGAGAGCGGGGTAGTCCGCTGTGCGCATGAGCAGAGCAGACGCGGTTCAAACTGGTTTCGCTGGCAGTGCGAAAGAGACTGCCAGAGAGAGAGAGAGAGAGAGAGCAGTGACAGCTCTTTCCAGCAATTGCATATACGCCGACTGCGGAGAGTGGGGAGTGCGTTGGGGGTGGGGGTTGGGCGCATTGGAACCCAGGCGCTGCTGCAGGGGAAATCGCTCCGCCCCGTTTGAAAATGTGCCAATTTTCGTATCGTATCGTATCTTTCCCTTCTGCAAGTTTTCAACTTTGGCTTGTAGTTGTAAGGTTTTAATTAGTACATTCAAATAATGCCAATGAAACGAATACGAATACTTGTACCTGGGCATAGTTGGTACCCAGTGGATTATAAGTGTTCTATGAGTTGTTCAATTACACGAGTCAGCATGCCCTAAGCCCCAATGATCTATATGTTTATATATTAGTATATCTAATGCCAGCGAAAATACTATGACTAAGCTCTTTCTAGCTTTAAGTATAGGTATATTTATAGGTGTATGTGTGTGTGTGTGTCTATGTTCTACATGCCTCCATAAGGTCTACATATTGTACATATGTACATTCACCCATGGCTATAGCTTTGTCTATGCCTGCGTCTATAGACTTTTGAACATGAGCTAATCAGCAGAACTCAAACTGCGCCCCCGTCCCCCTCCCCATCCCCCTCCCCTAGCAGAGCACTGTCGAAAATTGCGTTCATGTCATGCATTCGCATCCATTCATTACCTCTACTGGTACTAGGAGTACTAGCCGGCCGAGTGGCTGAGTGGCCGGACAAGAGCATTTGGCGTTTTGGATCCCCAGCAAATATGCCGTGTTCGCATGTTATCCCAAATGTTCTGAGCACCCCAAAATGCACCCGCTGCATGCTCGTATTAGTCCAACAAGAGACGGGAAATTCGGGTGTCGGAATCGGAGTAGGAGGGGGAGTCGAAGCCCAGTCTCTGTGCCCCGGAATTCTGTAGTTTATTTTGCCGAACGAGCAAACATCTTGTTCAACTAGGAAACAAATGGCTTTGCTGGTTTCAACATTTCAGCTGGTCATTCTTTTTTTTTCCCCTTTAGTCCGTGTTTTTTCCTTTGGGCCTGGCCATGAAAGGACCTTTGTCCACACAATTTTACAAATCCCTTGTATGCATAGTTAAAGATTAAAGTTCCGAGCGGAGACTGTTTGCATAAACAAATTGCAGTGATAAGCGTAAAGTTCAAATGGGGAAACGGAAGGCAGAAATCACATGGGGAAAATAAATTAAAATTTGCGTCTACGAATTTCGCCTTAGTTAATCGAGTATTTTCTTCAGTGTAGCAAGGCATAAGAGAGCTACGTTTTAACAATATTCTGTGGCTATATGAATGCTATAATATATTAATAAATAATTAATACTACTTAAATTAAAACTCATCCGATTTCAGATACTGTTTTAGGATTTTTTAACATTGGGAGCTCGGAATATCTGTCGAAAGAAAGAGCTTCATTTGATATAATATTTTCTGGTTACCTTTGAAGAGCATTAGTTGTCAGTTCAATTGTGTTTAGCTATTGATATATCTTCTTTACTTGTAAGGTATATTTTCGACACATCTGTCTCAAGAAAAACTTCAATTAGGTGGGTCAGAAGTTGTCTGCCAAGGATGACCTTATCGAGTCAAGGAAAGACTAATAATAATAATAGACTTATAATTACAAAGACCAATATCTTATCATACCTATTTCATTTATTTATTTAATATGTATAATAATATATAAAATTAATATATTAACTGACTAACTTGACAGTTAAATTTTATTGACAGTATTAATAATTATAAGTTTAGAAATTTAAAAAAAAAAACAATAAGTGTTTACTGTCTTCAACTCGAGATACAATTTCAACTCAGTTTATTTATTTACTCCATTATTATTATATTTCATTATTATTATATTATTATTATATTTCGTACATTTCCATTCCTATTCTCTAGCGTTGCCCAACTACTCACTGGCAGCGTTGCCAGATGGCTATATAATTTAAACATATACGTTAGGGTTCAAGTATATTCGTTATCTCCAAGCTCCTCATTCAGGTATGCTTCAAATATACATACAAAGTTGAAGTAGTTGCAACGTTTATAAAAAATAGTTAAAAAAAAAAATTATAATATTATAAGCTCAGTATAATTTGACAACGCCATAATCCAACCACACTAAATCAACTTGAAACCTTGTGCAAAGTCACTTCCCATATAGCACACATTATCAAGGGATTTGTGTGTCATTTATGAAGTGAACATACTTTAGTTGCCCCAAGGAAATATTTAGGCATTGACACAGTACATAAATTCGGCTGAGCTTAGTCGTTTAAGTTGAAGTAATCAGGATGGGGCTGAGGCCAGCGATCAGGTAAGAGTAACATGAGCCAAATAAAAATCCCATTTGCACACAAATTTACTCCCAAAATGGCCAAGTTGAGCATCATTCAAGTTGGCCACAACAGAGAGCAGCGGAGGAGCAGTGGAGAAACAACAACGACTGGTAACTGGACACCGGATGCAGATAAATCTTTGGGTTGCCGCCATATACACACACACACACACACACACATATATATGTGGAAGACAAGGCGACTTTGGGGCAACAAGTGCGAGAGTGCGTTTTGCATGCAGCTGGATTTAAAGCTCGATCGGAATCATGCGATAAGCAGGCTTCCCAGTCAGCAGTCAGCAGTCAGTATATAGCATTTAGTATTCAGTCTGTGACAAACTTAATTGCGCCTATTCCTGCATTAATTGTGTGCACACGCGCGAAGACAACGCCAAGAGAGAGAGAGAGACCTCGACCTGGACCTGGACACAGTCTGTGGCACGATTTGCATGGCGTCTGTGGCCCGGGAGTCCTTCCGCTCGCATGTGTTAATTAAATATTCAAATTATACTCCACATTACAGAGTAACAGTCGAAATATAAGTCTAGATTTCGAGTCCTATTGAATTCGACTTTTTATTCCGTTTATCAGTTTTTCTTTTTTCTTTTTGCTCAAATGAAAAATGGCGACATGCGTCCTTTGGGGCAAAAAGCCACAAAACAATTTTATTTTATGCCATTTTAACGGTCACGCTATGGCAGTGTCCTTGCGGCAGGACAATGAATTTAAATAAAATTAATTAAATTTGTTTTTGTCAATGGGAATTGCCCAGTGCCGAAAATGGAAATTCCAAACGAGTGCGAGTACATTTGTGAGTCTGAATGTGAGTGAGTGCGAGTGAGTGTGAGTGAGTGTGAGTGTGAGTGTTCGTGCGAGTGAGTGTTCAATTGTGGCGCCATATAGGCAATTTAACGCGTTTTTCTGGCCCACTACGGCTACTGGCTACTGGCACAACAATTCCCACCGCAAGGATAACAACAGAGCCATAAACTTGTACGCTATCAATGTACATTTCTGCATAGATAAATTAGAAAACGCTTGCGCCTACGGTCAATTCAGATACAAATTAGAGCCGCGGGCCTATAGCCACCATTCATCCAGGCCAGAGACAGTCCTACTCACACACACACACACACACACGTAGTCCTACACATGTACGGGTATACACGTTGCACAACCGCGGATGTACGCAAAACATACCCATATCCCCCCCCCTCGGACCCACCGCTCAGCGTGTAACGTGCGCCGGGGGCAGCTACTGACTGCTATGGCCCGGGCAATGCCGGGCCGCTGCCGCTCTCGAATGAGTTATAGCGCTTGTTGGCGATTTTATTGCCACAGCGCAGCCATAAAATATGGTAAATTATAGCGGTTTGTTGTTTTGGCCATTTTGTAGCCGAATAATGTACCACGTGTGCGTCCGGACCCAGTGGACCTGTTCCGCCCGCAACACCCGACTGTGGTTATGTTCGACTGCCTTTTGTTTTTTACATATCGTACATATAAAAAATCAGTTCAAATATTTATTAGACTCGTTCAATAACTATCTCTCGTTAATTTCATGCGCAATTAATTTTTGTATATTTATTAAAATATTTAAATATAATAGACGACAAAATACTGAAGTCGAACATACATAAAAGCATGATATAAGACAAGAATTATTTAATAAACATTTTGGGCGTGTGGGACATGCAAAAGGAGGCGTGGCAAAGTCCACAAAATATGTGCAGTGTGTCAATAAACACTTTTCAGACTCTAATCTAATTTGGCGCTTGGTTAAATAGATAATAATACGTTTTAATCGAGACTTACCAAATGTATCAAACTCAAATTACTATATTTAATAGTTTTGAGTGTGTGTATGTATGTACACGCACGCCAGCGTCAGTATAGACAGATTGCATCTAAGTGTACTTTGCTTTGACTGAGCTGTCGACAGCAGCAGGCGGAATTGCAATCACACAACACAACACTTTGACAGTCGAAAATGTACTAATTAAAGAACTCTTTAATTGCCAGCTGATCACCCGCTCTATTTCACATCGTCTTTCTATTCTCTGCGAGAGCCACTCAACAAGAATAACTCAACGAAAGCAAGCACAGACACACACGCACATAAGCACACAGTTGAAGACTATGCAAAAGAAACTTCCTCTCCCACACTTGACCACTCTCTCTTTCGCTAAGCAAGTGGTGCGGGTGTAGTGGAGCGCCTATTACGCATTAGTTTGTGCTCTCAGCAGCAGCAGCAGAGACGTCAGCAGAAGTTTGATTGCTGCTTTGCTTGGTCATAGAAACACACACACATATAAACATATGCATAAATCGCATGCTGCTCTGCAGCCTCACAGAAAAATTTGCACTGCTTCTCGCAGCAGCAGAGACGTCAGCAGAAGTTTGATTGCTGCTTGGCTTGGACATAGAAACACACACACATATAAACATATGCATAAATCGCATACTGCTCTGCAGCCTCACACAAAAATTTGCACTGCTTCTCGCAGCAGCAGAGACGTCAGCAGAAGTTTGATTGCTGCTTTGCTTGGACATAGAAATACACACACATATAAACATAGAACATAGCAAACACAAAGCGCATGCTGCTGCTCCGCAGCCTCACAGAAAAATGTGCACTGCTTGTCACTATAAGCAGTTCACTCGCTGTAAAGCAGTTTATTATTGTGTGTATTATATTATTAAAATTAACTCGTTGTTCTTGTATACTTCTTCAAATAGATAATACCTACTAAATTGTCTCTCTGCTAGAGTCCATGCTTAGCTAACATCAGCTTTGTGGGGAGGAGGTAGACAGTGCCACCCCCGCCCCTTCGGTTTTGAAGGGGCGTCAGGTGCTGCAACATTGCGAAAGGCCATTATGCCACATGGTTGCGCTTGCACCGATGAGGCAATTGTGCGGAAAACCCCTAAACATGTTTTGGGTTAATTTAAAATGTGGCCGAGCTCGATTCGCACAAATAAAAGACAAAATTAATGTTGACATTTTCCACTCTGTGGATAAAATTGCCAAAGCCAGCGCTCAGACAAAAGCCAAATGCAGAAATGGAGCTTAGTGGGGTTGATCCTGGTTGAGTATGGTCACCCAAATGCACAAATGCACAATTATGCACATGTATGCGAGTGTGTGCGTGTGTGTGTGTGTGTAACTGCATAACAGACTGCATGTGCACTTTGCAAAAGTGTGCAATTGAATGCAGATGCTGCCATAATTCAGACAGCTAATTTGAAATTTTCGAAATTTATCTAATGATTCTCGCATGCACCATAACACGCCTGAACTCTTAATCCCTTTTCAGTTATATCTCCTATCACAGTACATGCGTAATCGCGCTACATACATACAGTTATATAGCACGGTTTTAATTTAATTTGTAGTAGAGCCTTATAGAATAAGCAGAGGTTGTAATTATTCCATTCACAACTTTGCCAGAAATGATTAAAATTTCATTTTATGATATAAACATAATTGGTATAATTGATAACACTAAAGATCTTACCTTAAACCTGAGCTTAGTCTTATTGAAATTTCATACGATATCATACGATATCATTATAATTAGTATAATCCATAACACTGAAGATCTTACCTTATACCTAACTTCAGTCTTGGGTAGGGTATTGCAGAGTTCTATACTAAGTAACTTTTACTACCATACTTAGTTTTGCCTATGACACTTCACACAAATATTATAATTTGTATAATTGATTACACTGAAGATCTTACCCTAAATCTGACTTCAGTCATGGGTAGAGTATTCTGTACTAGTTAACATTTTACCATATTACCATACTAAGTTTTGCCTATGACACTTCACACAAATATTTGTCAAGTACTCTATTGCCTTTCGGGGTATTAAAATTTTATATGCTTCTTTCGATATGATCGCATTCCTCAGCCACATCAAAGTGTTGGGGTTATGGTGCTTACGAGTAAATTGATTGTTGTCCATTGAGAGAGGGTGCGGCACATATCGGAGCACATATTTCTTACCAATTTACGAAGAAGTTGGAGTATAAAAAATAAAAAACACACTCAGTCAATCACGATACAATTTGTGACGCGTGTCACCAAAATAGAAAGAGCTCATTAATCGTCGATGATAAAATGGAATTATCAACGATTCATAGTACTCAAACATACCCATAGAAACAATGCAGGTATATAATCCGCGTTAAGACGCTATACTCCAAAACCCTTTCGAAATGTTGTAGTAGCCGAAGAATTTCAAATGTAAATACAGTAGTCGTTGAGAAATTAGAATGCTCTCAGTCAAGTCTATCTTTCTGGGGAATCTAATATGGTACCTAAATGGGAGTATATAGATCATAAATATACCTGTGAGGTAATCTAGTATGGAATCCAAATGGGAGTATATAGATCATGTGAGTCTCAGCTGTAGTTGGTAGTATTTACAGGTAAGTAGGGCACTTAAATGTAGAGATCTCTTGTTTCTTTGCTGATTTTATCTTTATTTTATTTAATTGTTTCCATAGTGCAGCTTACAAACTTATGCATATGAACTTAAGCTTTACTTTTAATTATTCTGTTTACAAACATACTTAGAGTAAATTACCCAAGATAAACTATTGAAATTAGCTAGGAATACCAAGTGAAGGAGATTATTCATGCACATAGAACACTCTATCTTTTATGGGTGTATATCTTAGACTTTAGTTTATGATTAAATCGTATAATCAGTATTTACATTTAGGCAATAAAAGATATATCACAGAAAATACTGACTATGTGGTTATTACAACAGTTAATAAAGTTAATCAAACGAATAAGAAGAAGAAGTAAAACTATAGTAGTCTATAGTATATTTACAGAATATTTGCTGTATCTTTGACAGTGTATTTGCATCTTCAAGTCTCAGCATAATAAATGCTGACTAATATTTAAGTTTAGTATTAGAGAACTACAGAATAAACTGCTTGTAGTAATTAAGTATATAACATCTTTATACAGTTAAGCACCACTCATACATACATAGATACATTTGTATCTCTGTCTGTCTGTCTGCCTTATGAATGAACTGCAAATGTGTTGTAGTATGTTGTCTGTTCTATGTTTAGTGTGTGTGTTAGTGTTGTGTTCGAGTCATTAAACCCCGAAGAGAATGACTCAAATCCCACTGCATGATAAACTGTTTAGTCTTCTCCCCTTCCCCCTTCCCCCACGCTCATGCTCCGTGTGTGTCTTAGTCTTAGTCTGAAAAGTTTTCTCAGCTCAAATTGAAGAGCGTAAATATGCTAATTAAAGTTATAAAGCGAAATAATTTACGATATGGTAGGAAATAAAGTTTTATTGCCGCTCACTTAAGCTACATTTATTGCAAAATAATTAGTTAGTTTATTGTTTTATCGCTGGCGACGATTTGCACTTGTCCCACATGGGCCTGATTAATCAAATTGTATTTTTGGTATCGTCATACTACTACATACTACTGTACATCCATCATCTGCATCTGGCTAGGACACTCCCATAGAGTTCCCTACGAGTGGGAGCGTGTGCTGCTGAGATAGCCGCTGCTGTTGCTGCTGCTGCTGCTGCTGTTGCCGTACATGTGGCTATTGTAGAGCATTGAACCCATGGATGCCACTGATGCCACTGCCACTGGGCCTGATCCGGTATGCAGCGTAGAGTTGTTGTTGCTGCTGCTGCTGCTGCTGTGGCTCATCAGCTTCATGTTTGGCGGCGTCTGTGGCGGGGTATCGGGCTGTATCTCGGAAAACCCCACCCTCTGCTGGTGCGACTGATGTGGCAGGTATGACGACGGCGCCTGGGTCGTAGCGGAATGCACCTGCAGCTGGGAGAGATCGCGGTGCATATTGATAGGCGTCTTGGGGGAGGCGATATGCATGCCCATGGCCTCGGTGTACGCCGTAGGTATCCGCGAATATGGCGATGCGCCGGCGTAGCTGCTCATCATACTCAGCGGCGAACCTAGCTCGACTTGCGGCCCCATACTCATACTGCTCCCGCTGCTCCCCCCCAGCGTCTGCTGCTCCGCTCCCGGCAGAGACTGTTGCTGCTGCTGCTGCTGGGATTGTTGGTGCGGGTAATAGTTCTGGCCGAGATATGCCGTAGGTGGCGGTGTCTTGCAGGCGACTGTGTCGGCCACACTCCAGATTTTGGGCTTGCTCGCCGGCACGGGTATGCCACAGTCTCTGCTCAGTTGGTTTTTTTGAAGCACATAATCACTGCCTCCATCCTGGACATGACTCTGCCCATAGCCAGGATTATAGTAGACAGCAGCTGGCTGATGTTGTTGTTGTTGATCCTGCTGCTGCTGTTGTTGCTGCTGCTGCTGCTGTTGCTGCTGATGTGCGTAGGGGTTGTAGGCGTGGCTGGGATGCGGATGCGTATTGAAGTTGGGCGGCGCACCATAAGGCGGCAGGCCACGCATGGCTAGCAGATTCTGCGGCTCCCGCTCCAGCTTGTCCTCCATGTCCAGCTCCTTGTCGCTCTTGCCCAGCTCCGACTTAATACGCTGACTTCCAGGATCTGGCGATTAAAGTTTGAAATGCCGTAAACGAAACATGGAAATAAATTTAATTAATTTCAAGTCCAAAAGCGGAAGTAGGCAAGTTCTCCCAAGGACTTGCAACTTGGCACTTGCTACTTGCCACTTGCCACTTGGCACTTGCCACTTGCTACAGCTGGCAACTGGCAGCAAATGGGCGTTTGCCTCCAGTCAGTCGTCTCTGGCAGGCGCTGAGTAAAAACCCTTGAAATTGTTGGTGGGCGTTGATGCGTGCAACCCTCGCAGAAAGCTTTCAGCAACAAAATGCTCTAGCTTCCGTCCCCATACCCAGTTCCCATTCCCATTCCCATTCCATTCCCATTCCCAGCCAGAGCGAGTCGCCAAGTCGAGCAAGGCCGCCGCAACATATGGAGGGCCAAAGTGCGGGCGCAAGGCCACTTTGCCAACAATGTGCTGTCAACTTCCGGGGAGGATGTCGCCTAAGCAGTCAGACAAATAAACTGATGGACGGAGAGACAGCCGGGCCAACGGTCGGACGGACGGACAGTCGAGAAGACAAAGATTGCATAACATTCGTTGCGCCACATAAATTGTACTTAAAAGGCCGCTGCCACAAAATCTGTGGTCTGGGTCTGGGGGCAAGCCCAGTCGGGTCAGCAGCTCATGCGACAGGCACACACACACACACATTTGCATATGTATGTGAGTTAGTATAACCCCAAGTTTGGAGCCCTTTTGGCCCCGGGTCATTGACAGTCGACAGTCTACAGTCGGCGGGGTCAAATTAGGTGACAGCTTACCAAATGTTTCACTCGCTGGCAACTTTGTTGCTTCAGTGGATTCTTTATCCTTTTCGTCATCCGACATCAGACCGTCATCATCGTCTTCCGTCTTGTTTTTCGGCTCCCATGTCATTTTATTCTCCTTTTTCAGTCGTCTGCGCGCGTTGGCGAACCACGTGGACACCTGAGTCAATGTCATCTTGGTGATAATGGCCAGCATGATCTTCTCGCCCTTGGTCGGATACGGGTTCTTCTTGTGCTCACTGAGCCACGCCTTCAGTGTGGCCGTCGATTCGCGCGTGGCATTCTTGCGGCGTGAGGCGAGATCATAGTTAGGACCGTATCTGCAACGAGAGACAGCAATCAGGGTTAAACATAGATATACACGATACATAGCACATCTAGCTGTGTGTAGACTCATTATGACAGACACTCAACTAAAAGATATGTGAGTCTACCACGCCCTGTTATTGGATAAACAATCGTGTGTTCTTCCGGCAAATTCAAGGGGTTTATCTACAGTAAGAGCTGGCCACACCTAACAGTTAAACAATTACATTAAAGCCAGCTCAACACTTTAGAGCCAGCGACAAAAGGGGAACTACAGTGGGTCAAATTGAAGTAAATTGCATGAAATTGGCAGCTGAAAAACTATATATTTATATCTACATTTAAAGAGGCGTCTTTTTTCACCTAGAGCTTTAATATTTCCGAAAATATTTGAGTAATTTGTCACACAATTTTCATAAGGCTACTCCTTCTTTTTTATAGCAAAATCATATCTTTAAATTGACAGCTTAAAAATATATATTTCTATCTCAATTTAAAGAAGCGTCTTCTGGTACGCTAGAATAATACTCTATACTTCAGCTAGAGCTTTAATACTTCAGCTCGAGCTTTAATACTTCAGCTCGAGCTTTAATACTTCAGCTCGAGCTTTAATACTTCAGCTCGAGCTTTAATACTTCAGCTAGAGCTTTAATACATCAGCTTGAGCTTTAATATTTCCTGAAATAATTTGTCACACGATTTTTACAATACTACTGTTTTCTTTTTATAGCAAAATAGTATCTTTTTTATAGCAAACTCTCCTCTTTTTATAAATTTTAATCGCTTTACAACTCTGGCTGAGTAAATTAAATGAAAATGCTTATTTTCTCCCGCTGTAATACTTCCTAAAATATTTTAGCAATTTGTCACACAATTTTCATAATACTACTCTTTCTTTTCTATAGTCGAATCGTATCTTTTTTATAGCAAACTCTCCTCTTTTTTATAAATTTAAATCGTTTCACTTCAGGCTGATTAAGTTAGATTAAAATCCGTACTTTCCCCTCTCTTTAATACTTCCTAAAATATTTTGCCACCCGATTTTCACAATACTACTCTTTCTTTTCTACAGTCAAGTCGTATCTTTTTTATAGCAAACTCTCCTCTTTTCATAAATTTTAATCATTTGACAACTCTGGCTGATTAAATTGAATGAAAATGCTTTTTTCCCCCCGCTGTAATACTTCCTAAAATATTTTAGCAATTTGTCACACAATTTTCATAATATTACTCTTTCTTTTTATAGTTAAATCGTATATTTTTTATAGCAAACTCGCCTCTTTTTATAAATTTTAATCGCTTCACAACTCTGGCTGATTAAATTAGATGAAAATCCCTTACTTTCCCTCTCTGCGTGTTGATGCCACGCGTACGTGTTGCACTTTTGATTCGCAAAATTCCTCTTCATAGCGCCTCAACTAAAAATAACGCACAGTATAAAAACCACGACACAGAAGAGAAACGCCCTGGGAATTTTAATCTGTGCATTTGTAACTTCCTTCCGCCCAGCTCCGCACACACACAATCAACAGAGCAGAGAGCATCGTCCCTTCCCTGCTAGCCATAAACTTATTGAGTTTAGTATATTTTTAAAAGCATCGCGGCGCGTAGTCTTCGTCGAGGAGGAGGATTGTGTAGGGTTAGGGTTAGGGTATGCATGGGTACTTGATGCTTGGGTTAGGTAAGTTAGGAAATGCCCTGACAGGATTGTCTCCAGCCAGCTTAAGTTGGCTCTGACTTGCTTGCCACTTGGCCACTTGAACCTTTTCGTTTTTTTTTCGGTTTCTCTGTTTTTATTGTTGTTGTGGTGATAAAAACTCAGCAGACGGTGCATGAAAAGTTTTTGGGCCAAGAAAACATTTTAAACTCGCTTAACTTCACTTTATTGGCGCAATTGTTTTTGTACTTACCCATAGGCAGCTAGAGTTGGATCATAGGAATAATAACCGCTAGTTGACTGCAGGCCAGCCGAGGTCCAGGCATTCATATCCGTACCAGAGCCAGCATCCTTCATGCCATAGGGATTACTCTGAAATTGCATGAATGAATGCATGAATTGGATTGGATGCATGAGGGGGGCGCCAGTCGAGAGCGCTAAGGCCGATAACATGCTTGTAAGCTACCATTAACTGCCTACTGGAGTAGCTGGCAGATCGTAATCATGTTCGCAATACCGTTAAGAACCGGCTTTAAAAATCATTGCAATGCTCTCTAAGATGGACTCATAATGGTGCCTGTTTCTTGGTATCTCTGTGGTACCTGCTGTGTGTGCTCAACCTGTTGGCATCAGTTTACATTCTGCTTGGACTAATTCAATTAGCAGCCAAGTCGGGAGACTAGAGACTAGAAGGCAATCTCATAAACAGTAGGCTAACTAATTTGTTTATAGTTGGAATGCCATAAAATTTTGAACACATATAAACACAAGTCCAACTCTCATCTATGCTTAGTTTCAGCTATGTACATAAACCCATACTACCCTTTTGGATAGGGTAAGCCAGAGGCGAGTAAAAGGCCGAATTGTCAACTCCAGTTCAATGAAGGCCATCTCATAAACAGTATGCTAACTAATTTGTTTATAGTTGGATTGCCATGAAATTTTGAGCAGTGATAAACAGGAGGTCAACTCTCATCTACGCCAAGTTTTAGCTATGTACGCAAACCCATACTACCCTTTCCGATAGGGTATATCACTTACCAGTGGCGAGTAGAAGGCCGAATTGTCAACTCCAATGCTCGGGTAGGGATTCTGTTCATTCGATGGATATGGTCCACCATAGACTCCAACGCCCACACCAGCCGAGGGCAGTGCCATACGCGAGTAACCACCTAGAGTTAATCTAGCGGAATCGTACTGGCACGAGCAGACTGTCTGCCCCGAGACGGGATCTGTGATGATCGGGCGTCCGTTCTCGCAGCAGGACATGCTACGGGCCACATGTGCCTCCACAAGGCTGCCACTGCCAATGGCATCTGTTTCTGTGGCGCCATTGACATCGTTGCCAATTGCATCTGGATCCGTTGGTGCTGTGACTACTGCTGCTGCGGCTGCGGCTGCTGCTGCTGCCGCTGCTGTCGGACCCGCATGGTTAGAGGACTGCGAAATTGCACCTGGACTAACGGGACCAGTGATGCCGGTTGTTGTCGAGCCGCCAGAGGGACTCAGCGAGGCCTCATTGGTGCCGGACAGGGGCGAGGGCACCGATCCGCCACCATGTACGCTCTGGCTGTCGCCCGTTGTGGCTGCCGCCGCACCAAGTAACTGGGGGAGAGAGAAAAACAAGAGCAAAAAGTTGAAGCAAGGTTGAAGACATTTTACGAAAAACTTTAACGAAAAAAAAGGCATCGAAGTGAAGAGAAAAAATTCTAAAAATATGTATAAAAAACCAAACAGGTGATGCGCTCAAGGACGAAGAAGACACAGGCGAGTGAGCCTGACGAGGGGCAGCAGGAGGGGATCGCGTACCTTTCGGTCTGACGAGACCGAGGCTGAGACCTCGGTCGAAATCAAGAAAACAGATTAAGACGATAACTCCAAATGTCAAAATATTTTATTGGCTTGGCGCATTTTGCGATCCGTTCCATCTATTTTCACTTCATTAATTTTCAATTTATCACAGTCAGATTTAAGATACTGCCACAGCGTTTGTTTTCGGGTCTCCGACTCGGACTCGGTCTGCTCGGTCTCTGCGTCTCAGTTTCTCGAGCTCGATCTTTGAAGAGGGTACGTCGGAAAGTATCAGCGCTCGATCGAGTGTGGGCAAAGGCAAAAAAAAAGGCCAAGAAGTCAAGACTGAGGCACTCAGGTATGCGCTTGCACGATAACCGCAGCGAATCGGACAGACAGAGGGACAGTGGGACAGACGGACGGACTGACTGACTGACTGCAGGGCAAGTGCTAGCTAAAAGTATCTTGCAGTTGCCTAGGCAAAGCAATGACTACTCCCAGGTTTATCTCAGTTATCAACTGCCATGGCAGTCGATGGACACTCAACTGTAATTCATCTGAAATATCACTTATCGCTTGCACTTGATTGGCTCCATCTTGCGCCTCTTTATCGGCTACTGTTTGTGGAGGCAAATCACAGCGCTACTGGCAGTCAAATTTATATGCTTTAAATAATAATGGTAATTCGCCAAGCTGAACAAGCTGATTTTCAACACCTCTCCAGGGCACCACAGGCTATCTAATCGCAAAGCAATTTCGTGCGGACACCAGACTCCCAGTTGGCAGTTCTCCCAGTTCTCTCTCCATTCTCCATTCCCAACTGGAACTTGAAAATTATTGCATAATCAAGGCGTTTTCATGAATGAAATCTAATGAATACTGAATGAATAACCGACCACTGGCCACTGGCCACTGACCAAGGCGACCAACTGTAACGACTATAACAACAACAACAACGGGCAAACGAATCCAAAAAACCACAACAAGTGGCTGACTCTCTCTCCAGCTCTCTTTCCCCGTCCCTCACTCCCCTCCGGGGCTAATGTACAAAACGCTGCGCGCGCTCATTTCTTATTATTCTTTATTTTTATATGCGATTCGAACATCAATTTCAGTTTTTGTGGTCGTCCATAAAAAACACATATCAGCGACGACAACGACACTGAGGACCCGAATGGCTTGTCCGTCTGTCCATCGGTCCATCGGTCCGTCCAGTGGTCCCACTGTCCGGCTCACTTGGACTGAGCTCAGCACTTATTATCGGCACGCAAGTCAGTTTATTTTTAATGATTCTCACTCACCCACTCTGGGATGCATTGTATATAGGTAGAGGAGGAGGAGGAGGCGACAGGAGGAGACGCTTTTTATCGAGGTGAGCTGGGACAAGCGGAGGATAGGACAGACACACACAGGATAGCCCAGGCCTTACCCCGAGGGGTGCCACTGGCTATGGCTTTGGCTTTGGCTCTACAGTTTTGGCTCTGGCTTAAAGACGACTTTGACTGCGACTTCACTTGGCCACAATGCGGAAATGTTGCAAATGTTGGCAAGTGTTGGCAACTATTAAATATTGCTTTATAGTTAGCTGTTTTATGACTCTGATATTACGATAAATGGTGTGAATGGTGTGTGTCCCCCAGTAAGGGAAGCAAATTCAACAATACTATAAAAAACAGACTAAAGTGTTGGGTTACAAATGGGTATGCACGGTTTGTGTAAGTGGGCGTATTAGCTGCAATTAAATTTAGTAATAATTAGCTGAATTTAGTTCAAAGTTTATCGCTTTTCCCCCTAAAATTATGCACTACCTGAACTTCAAAGAGAGTTTGCCCAAATTCCAGTTAACAGCATCGCTCAACTCATAATCTGCAACGTTTGTTGCATGTGGCAAGTTCAAAGAAACGCATGCCACGCTGCCAGCGTACCAGGACGAAGACACACACTCGAACTGATCAGCACAACAAACGAACAATAATAATCGTAATAATAACAATAATAATCATACTAGTGCTCATCGAGCATGAGTGGCTCTACTTATTGCCCATTATTTAGTGCTTGCCTTTGATGTGGATTGAGTGAGTGAAGACATGGTATAGTACTATATGCAACAATGAGTTTCAGATGAGTGTAGTGTGAGTGTGGAGTGAGTGTAGTATGATCATGGTAGACACTCCCTGTGGCCACCCGCTCTGACCAAGATGTTGGAAAAACTGCAGCCGTCACTTTATGGTTATTAATTTTATGATTTATGTTAAAGCTCACGAAACGCCTGCCCATAGTCAGACCCATAGCCAGACCTGGCCATATGTACATACGTACATACGTTTTGGTTTCAATCTGGTACCACCTTGCCAATTTCAATTGCCAGTTGCCAGTTGCCAGTTGCCAGTTGCCAATTGCTCAGTGCGTGTGCCCGAAACAAAGGAGGCTGGACTGTAAAGTTCTCTTGTTGTTGTGCGTGTGTGCGTGTGTGTGTGTGTGTTGTGGGCTGCCGTTTCGCTCTTGTTGCTACTGCTGGATGCGTTTATGGATTTTTGTTTTTGCACCACAGCAACAACATGCACTAAACAAAGAGTCTGCAGCAAAAAGTGATAGCTGCTACGCAATACTGACGCCAGTCGACTTGAAATTGCAGCAGCAGCAACAACAGCAACAGCAGCAACGGCGCCGCCAGCACTAACGGGCAACAGCATTGACAAACAATAAGCAAAGAGAAGCTGAGCATTTGGTTTTGCTTTGGGTTTCGGTTGTGGCAGAGACCCGAGGCAAGCAGCAGCGGCGGCGGCAACTCGGCATTTGGCATATTCTCACAATCAACGGCAACGCAACGCAGACATATAGAGAGACCCATATGCCATGCCCCCCTCCCCCTTGGCCACTACTGCCTTTTTCAATACCAAATACCAATACCCCATAGCAACTGCTGCATGTTTTTACTAATGCGAATAAGTTGCTCCTGCTGCTGCTGCTCCTTCTGCTTCTACTTCTCCTTTTATTGAATTAACTTCAGCAGCAGCAGCAGCAGCTCTCTTTGTTTTGGCTTTCAATGTTTGCATTAAAAATTCATAAATCAATTATGGAATGCACACTGCAAAATATTAGTTTTTTCTCGCATCATCATCCATATGGACTCGGACTCGGACTCGGACTCGAGGCAAGGACAACACACTGGCCATCATGTCTTTGGGCTTTGCGATGGGAATTTCAGTTATTTCTGCGATGAAATGCGTGAAGTCAACTCTTCGCATGGCAAGTTGACAATTCAGTCCCTATGCCCCCACTCCCCGACTCCCTGGCTACCCTTCGCCCCACTCTCTGGGCTGTTGATTAAATTCATATAGTGAATCCATCAGCAGGTTTTCTGTGTCATATTTAACATGCCGAACTGGCGTTGAAATTAAAATTAAATTAATGAATGCGAATTTCGATTATTTCCGACAAAAAACAGCTTTATGACTACAGTAGTCTCACGATATAAGAGACAGTCTGGTTGCTTCAGAAGTGCTCAAGTCTACAATTGAGGACTGAAATCGAGGAGTTTTTAAACTCAATTAAATACTATATGTGTCACTAAATTTACGAATATATTTACAGCTAGCAAATACTTTTAAAATTCAATTTAATCGTACTATGAATTTTTAGAAAAACCTATTCAAATTTTATTTAAAATTATTTTAGATATAAAATTTGCTTTAAAATATGTAGCTAAAATTATATTTAATAAACCAAGAAATGAAGCTTATTTTAAATTGAAAACATGGCCATTTTATGCCTATTGTATTGTGAAATAAATGTAAAATATTAGAGTGTAATTTGAAGCCAAAAGAAAGGGGATATATTAATCTTTAAGCAAGAATTTAAAGTACTTTATGAGCACTCATAATATTGAATCCATATTTGAGTCTAGACAGTCCTTAATTACAATAGAAAACATTTGTTTAAATGGTGCGCAATATAGAGTGCTTGATCCCAATATTTTGACACTAAAATCGATATGTTAAATAGTCAAAGAGAGTTAAATTCCAAACAAACGCAAATCAACCCGTGTCATAGGTTAATTCTGCTGTAAAAACTAAGCTGTAAGGGCCTCAATTAAATTTGATTGTACGCATAATGAGCTTAAAGGTTTTAGAGCAAACTTCAAACTGCTGTAACTACACGTTACATTATGTTGTCTGTCTGTCTGTATGTCTGTCTGTCTGACGTCTGTCTAAGTACTAAATTGTCGACAAACATTAGAGCTCATTAGATACATTACTTTTAATGCTACCAACGGCAAGAACAACAAAGTAATGAGTGGCTGCATCCTTTGTACTACTACTACAGACAGAGACTAATACTCATACTTATAGCTATACTCATATTCATACTCATACTCATCCCCATCGCACTCATAATTATGATAGTCGATAATCTGGGCGTACATTATTTTAATTATTGCAGTTTACCAAGTTTTGCATATTATAATAAACGGCGCTCCATTCAGCTTGGGCTTGGCATAAATTTACGACAATTGACTGCGGGCATACGCATAGATACAGATGCTCAGAGATGTGCAGATACATTTACATGTAGACTAAGCAGAGCTGAGTTTAAGGTTCTGCCTGTCCTTTGGCCATAACTTGCCTTCAAACCTCAGTCAACTAATTTGAATTACGGAGCCCCACATCCCTCGCCCCTGTCCCGGGGTAATTATGGTCAAGCGATGCACCAGAGCTATGGCAATGGCAATGGCAACGGCTGCACAATGTCCTAAATTGTGCAACATTTGCTTGCGGCATCTATTACAGTCCCTGCCCCAAAGGACAGGCGAGCAGAGGAGGAGGAGGAGGAGTGAGCAGCCTGTCCATCGAGTAGCTTGAATATTCATGCGAGTATTTTCCATTTCGCCTGGCCTTAAAATTTAAATTTATGTTTATTTCAATTTCAGCAACGACGTCATTGCCTCATTTTATACACACACACTCACACACACTTGGAAAAGATCACAGAATATTTTCTATATCATTAAGTTAAATAGTAAAATCTAGCTGTTAATTGGGCAAACTTGAAAATATTTTTACCAACTGCAAATCTTTATTTAATATTTGCTAGAAATATAAAAAAATTTCTACATAAATTACGCAACATTTTAAATATTTAAATTTCTAATTTTAAATACTAAAAAATGTTATCAAAATTGTTTTAAATAAGTTTTTATTGCTGCATAAATCGAGTCTTATACTCAAATTTATTTGGCAGTTGTTTAATGCAGTGCATAAATTTTATATAAAATAAATTTTATATGCAGTGCAAACTGTTTAATTTAGTTCAGTTCAGTTTGTTAATTAATGCGTTTAAATTTTAAAGTTCATTGTACACTTTGTTATGCGCAAAATGTTTCAATTTGTTTGCACTGTAATTAAAAACAATTTGTGGCCCAATTTATATTTAGAATTCAACGTGAAAACAAAAGTTTTAATATGCATATTTCATTATTCAATCAATATATTACTTATTTATTTATTTAAGAAAGTGTAGCTTAATCCCAAATTTATTTCTTTATTATGCAGCTTATCTATAAAAGATTTATAAATTAAAAAGTCTAGTTAACTAGTCATAATTATCTGAAAGATAGCAGCAGTTAATTTCCTTGCCTTCAGCATGTGTAATTCTAATCTTATCATATCACTTTTAGCTATCAAATTAAAAGCCGAAAAAGTCTATTGAATTGTAGCAGCCAAAATAAAAATAAAAGTAAAAATAATTAGCTGTAAAACAATTGGCAAATCTAGCTATAAAACATCTAAATAAAATGAAGTTAATTTCCTTGCTTTTAGCTTTTATCACATCAGCTTTAGCTTCAAATTAAAAGCCAAAATAAGCTATGAAAAAGGCTAACGAATTGTAGCAGCCAAAATAAAAAGAAACAGTTGGCAAATCTAGCTTTAAAACAGCTAAATGAAACATAGTTAATTTCCTTGCTTTCAGCTCTTATCACATCAGCTTTAGCTATCAAATTAAAAGCTAAAATAAGCGATAAAAAAGGCTCACGAATTTTAGCAGCCAAAATAAAAATGAAAGAAATTATAATCCTCATATAATACGCTGTAAAACTGTTAACAAATCTAGCTAAAACACAGCTAAATAATCCTCGTATAATACACTGCAAAATAGTTGCCAAATCTAGCCATAAAACAGCTAAATAAAATATAGTTGATTTCCTTGCCTTCAGCAAGTGTAATTCTAATCTTATCATTTCACTTTTAGCCATCAAATTAAAAGCCAAGTTATGCGCTTAAAAGGCTAACGAATTGACGCTGTCAAAACCAAAATAAAAGCGCTTATAATCCTCATATAATACGCTAAAAAACAGCTAACTAAAACACTTTTACTGCAAGTTAAACTCTTACCTGGTTTGCCGACGGGTAACCGTATCCAAACTGCGCATATGCAGCCATTGTTGCGCTCGTCTGCCTGTCGCTAGTGACGGTAAGGCCAACGCTAACGGTAACGCTAACGGTAACGGTAACTGTAATGGCAACAGAGCAACGGCAGGTCACGAGTGTGAGAGCTCAACGTAGGGCGCCAGCACCCTGTAAAGGATTTTCTGCTGCTGCTGATGCTGTACACTCCCTGAGGGGTTGGGGAGGGCAGCAGTGGGTGGCGCTGTAGGCGGATATGCGGATGCGGATGTGGATGTGGATGTGTATATGGAGCTGGAGTTGGAGACGAGCTGAGGTGGTGGTGGCGTGCGTGCTCGACGCGAGCGACGCGGCTAAGCACTCTGGGCGCTTTTGTTGTTTGTTGGTTTGTTGGCTGCTGCTGCTGCTGCTGCTGCTATTGTTATTGTTGCTGCTGTTGCTGTTGCTGTTGTTGGCCTTGTTGAAAATTGATAAAACAAATTGTCGATGTCGAGCAGTTCTGTTAATGTCGCCGGAGCCGGAAAATGTTTTGTTTGTTTTGTGTGACTTTGCCTTTTTTTTATTGACTCTGGCCGCGACAGTCAACAAATCGGACACAAACAGTTGTCCTCTGTCGCCGGACACACACAAACACACACAGAGACACACACACACTATTATTTACTTGTTTGTGATGGAGCACTTACTATACACACTTGAGGTTAGTCACAGTCACTTGTCTCTGCTTAGGCAGCTCAACATAATGTTAAGTTAATTAATCACACAATTTTAGTTGGAATATTTTCTCAATATTTATTTATAGATTTTTCGCGCATTTCTAAATGCTTTTCCTTTGGGTCTATTGCACTATAACTCTGGTTATTTATGACAGTTGGCTTTGCCGCCGATCGTCGGGCGAAACGAGTTCCACAAGTCTCGAGTCTCGAGTTTCGAGTTTCTCTGATATCGTCGTCGAGCGGCACAGCTGAGCCACTGAGCGACTGAGCTGCTGGGATGTGCGCCTATGCCTATTCGCGTTTAAACACAAACTGGTCTCGTCTGTCGCTGTCACAGACCAGGCACGGCCAGGGGCACAAGGCCGACACGCAGCGCACTCAGCGTGCGGGCGAGACAGCAGTCGCGTTGCTCGTGTGCCCGAGCGAGCAGGCAACTGTTCTGGTTTTTCGGCTCGTTCCAACCAGAGAGCGCAATGCATCTGCCATCTCGGTCGGACTGAGTGTGCGCCTGCTGGTGTAAGCGAGGCAGCTGAACAGAGCATTCTCACTGCGCTCAGGGGCTGTTGCTGTGGTTCACGCCCACCTCCGACTGGAAAGCTCACAGCAGCTGCAGTCAGTCGTTGCCCAAGCATTCCAGTCTGACTTGCGCTCCCCCACGCTCTCGCTCAACTCTCACTGGAATTCTTTTTATGGCGGACTGGCGATCGAAAGGCTTCTTTGCACATTTCTTGAGTTTCTTCCGCAACTCCTTGTGCACGTTGCTGCAGGCAGACATACAGACAAACAGACAGACAGACATACATACATACAAACAGACACACATACATTCAACACTTATTACTATAATTAGCTACATATATAGTAGAATAGAGCGCAATTTGAGCGCATAATTCTTATAAGAGCAATCAATCAGTGCTTAAATAAGTATATTAAACATGGACTATAAATTAACCAAATTAAGAAATAAAATGTACAATTAAACGGGCATGCAATAAATATAAAGTAAACGGTATTAAGTGGTTTAAAAATATCTACAAAAAAGAGAAGAATAAGAGCAAAGAAATTAGAAAAAAGAAGAATAAAGGAACAGAAATACGAACAAATAGCATTTGAAATCGAATGAATAATTTAATTTATATTTTAAATTTTATTATTCATTTATTGGAACACAAGAATCTGCGACCTGGTTAAATATGCCAAATTATTATAATCTAAACGAAAATCTATCATTACATGCATCATAGAATTCATATATCTTAGAAAAAATTGTATACCAAATTAACGTTAAAATTTTATGTATTAAAACTGAAGTCAATCATTTTCCCTATAATACCTAAATTATACATATCATACGTATAATAACAATAGTTTAAAACTACATATTATTTACATATTTAAAGTTATTTACTTAAATATGTTTTCAATTAAAATGTTGACTATTTCAATGTTTTATAATAAGTTTTCCCAAGAATTCCTAAATTAAACATATTACACGTATAATAATAATAGTTTAAAACTACATATTATTTACATATTTAAAGTTATTTATTTAAATATGTTTTCAATTAAAATGTTGACTATTTTAATGTTTTATAATAAGTTAATAAGTATAAGTTCAAAATATTATATATGCTCTTGGCTGTTTTTAATTAATCTAGTTTAATTTATTATTATTTTACATTATTTTAGTTTTAATTAGTATGGTATAGTGATTACAATATATTTTTAAGGAAAACTTCTATATCGAATCAAGGTCTTCTATAAACTTCCTCTCTTCAATTAGAATATTCAATACTTCCTTAACAAATTTATATAACATTTTCACAATTAAAACACTGTTTCTTACTTTAGTTATATTTTCAGAAAACTACTAAAATTTCCTAGAATAAAAATCAGTTTTAATTCCATTAGAAAATCTCCGTCTAATTGTCCTTGACCCTACCGATCGATCGTCATACGAAACCAAATGTGTGTTTTGGAGTGTTACAAAAAACAAACAAATCAATTTCAATTTTCGAAACTGAAATCGAATCCCTGGGGCACCACTTGAACAGTCCGCAAGTGCACCGTATTCTAATTTATGAAATGATCAGGCGAGAGTGCATAGTTTTTGTTGGAATTTGTGTAAAATAATACCACGCGATATTTGGGGGTGTTAACGCGCCGTCATTTATAATATTTAAGATTGGGTAGAGTCACTTACTAGTGCCTAGGGTTGGGCGTATAGGGAATAGCTGGAATAATGAACATATGTCTACTGTAACCCATCAGCTGAATCCTTGAACAGATGCACTTGATGGCGCCAGAGTAACTCGGTCTGCATACTCGATAAGAGCAGCAGATTTTGTACAGTGTATTCGAGTTGTAAGCAGCTACGATTGGCCTATGAGAACTTGAGCAGATGTTGCGTCGAGGTACGGCATACCTGTGCTACACATATGTACATACATACATACATACACATACACATACATATGTATTTGTATTTCTCTAAAGTCTGATTTCATTTTGTCAAACAATAACTCGTGGACACAACATGTAGATTATATTAAAAACAATTTAAATGTAGATTTTCACCGTTGCCAGAGACCACACACATAGAGAGACACGTGTGTGTGTGGTGTGTGTAGGCAGCAGCTGCAGCACGTCTCGTCTTTTCTATTTTATCTGTTTCGCACGCCCCCCTCCCGCACAGCCACGCCCCCGACTCCACTGCCGCCCACCACCTGCTCCAACTGCTGTGCTTCCTCTTACTTAAGTGTTGTTTCATGTCACCTGGAAAGCAATTGGACATGAAATTGTCGCTTTTCAGCACACACACACACACACACACACACACACATGAGAGTGTGTTGTCAGAAAATCTTCTTAAATTGAAGTCTCTCTCTGCATGTTGTGCATCAATACATATAGAGTAAAGTAATAAAATAAAATCCTTTTGCTTTTCGAAGCGTATCCCAAAAGGACAAATGATAAAAGTCACCGGAACCAGGAGCCAGGACTATCAGGACTATCAGGACTACTCTATGCAAATTGCTTTCAATAAATTTGTTTATGCCTGAGCCGTGGACCCCAGGGAAGAAGAGGAAGAGACGGACAAACTACTTGCAAAAGTAACAAATAACACTAAAGATTTTCGGACAAATTGCACAGATTCAGCAGCTGCACAATTGCATGTTGCATGCTGCATGTGGCACGTTGGCCATTTTAATTGTTTGTCAGTCCGAGTAGACAACTTGGAGTCACCAATCAGGCAGAGTGAGTGTGTGTGTGTGGGTGTGTGTGTGTGTGCTTATCAGGCTTATTGATAACGGGCGTGGTATCAGCACCTGGCATCTTATCGACCACTTGAAAATGGGATTGCTGCTCAAACAAAACGACATAGTGCACACACACACACACACTCGCACACACACATAAATGGAAACATATTTACTCACTTTTCAAAACAAATCAACAAATCGGTGCTCTTTGTGGTTCAAGTGGCCCAAGCCCAAGCCCTAGTCCCTAGTCCGAAACCCGCAGCTGGTAAATGATACTGGGTAGGAGGACTGGGTACTAGGAGAACCTACTCTAGCCGGTGTCAAAGTCAGAATCGTAGCTCTTCCTCTGAATTCCCCCACACCCCAGCCCGCCAGCGTGTGTGTGTGTGTGTGTGTGTGCAGTCACTCTTTTGTCGGCATTTCGACAACAACAGTCACGATTGATTGCCGCACCGATTGAAGGTGATTTCTAATTTCCAATTGGTATTTTTGTTTTTTTTTTCCTCCTCTCGAAACAAACACGCACTCTCGCCTCTCACTCCATAGGATTCTTCGTATTATCATCACTCGTTGTGCCGTGATAAGTGGCCCACGCTTCTGCCTGGGCAATAAGGCAATTATGCCACTAAATACTTGTGGATGTGTTTAGTATGTAGACCTGGACCTGGCCCCTGAGCACACGACACACGATTCGAGCTATAGACTGGGGCAGACACACTCCAACTAGTTCAATACACTTCAATTTTGCACGATTTATGTCGCTTTCATTACAATTTGCTGAGAGTATTTAGAATTTTTGACACGTATTCAGTAGAGGTATTACCATATCATGTCTAGTAGGTACTGGCAGAGGCAGTAAAAGAAAAAGTTGATATGTGAATGTTTGGTATGGATTGCCTGATTTGGGTCTACATTTTCCATAAGAGCTAAAAACTCGTGGCGATAGGAGCTCTACAGATTAGCAGAAAGTAATGCATATTTTATTGTCTGTATTAATTTCTTTTACATATATTTTTTTACATATTTCTTTACATATGTATTTAGAGAGTAATACATTTGGTAGTCTCAAATTTTCAGACAGTTTTCACCCCTAATAAGAGCTAAGAAATTGTAGCAAAAGGTTCTCTACAGATTAGAAAAAATAAATGCTTATTTTACAGTCTATATTAATTTATTTTATATATTTTGTTTAAACTTATTTTTTACATATTTAAAGACCAATTCTTTTGAGTAATAGTCTTTAATTTTCAAACAGTTTTTACCAAAAAAGAGCTGAGAATTTTTAGCGATAAGTTCTCTAAAGATTACAATATAAAAATGCATATTTCACAGTCTATATTAATTTATTTTATATATATATTTTTTACGTCTTTCTATATTTAAATACAAATTCTTTGGAGTTATACATTTAGTCGCCTTTAATTTCCATCCACATTTTACCCCAAATATTTAGTCAGCTTCATTTGCATTTGCCAACATTTTTGCCAGTCGACAAGTAAAGTTTGCTAGTAGAACAAGACACCCCAGAGAGCAGACCTTTTGCCTGATTGGGATTAATTGGAAATAAGTATATATGCTACCTACCTAGCCTCAACCGAGTCTAATAAAGTTGAGCGTCATACCTGAGGGAACTGATTTAACACATGAAATAAATTAGGCTACACTGATAAACATAAATTAAAGAAATTATGTTTATATGAAATATAATAAAATGAATTAATATAAAGCATTAAAAAATAATACTTAATTATATAAAATATTTAACAAAATATTCATATCACTAGTAATAATATCTATAGTAAATAGTATTAGTATTACCAATATATAAAATATAATAAATAAAATAATATGTAGCATATAAAAATAATAAATAATAGTATTAATTATATAAAATGTATAACATAATATGTATAACTAAGTAGTAAAAATATCTATAATATGTAGTAGTCTTATCTGTATATAAAGTATAATAAAATAAAATAATATATAGTATATATAAATAATATTTGATCGTCCTAATCAACTGCACTTAGTTGATATTATATATAAATAAATAAATAAATATAAAATGTATTATATATTAATAAGTAGTATATATAGCACACTTTCAACTGCACTGCCACAGACTTTTGTTTTCGAACCGGAAAACAACTTGGCACAATTATAATTACTTTATAAACAATTATACATATATGTACGTATTTATTCCCCTGTGCGACCTCGGTATACACACTCGTAAGCTGCGGCTTGTTTGCCACCCAGCGTGTTTTGCATTTGCGAATTTCAAAATTAAATTCCATGTCATTCCGTGTAAATCATTTGCAAAATTAAGCAGAGACCATGGCAATTTATCAAAAATAAATCATTTTAAAGAGCTGCTGCACTACAAGTGCGAACTTGTATTTCTATCTGCAGCTGAAAGTGTGTGTATCTATAGCATCTGTATCTGTATCTGTATCTGTAGCTGCATCTGTATCTGTATCTGTATCTGTAGTCGAGTGAGTAGTGGCACGGCCCCCGACATGTCGAGCGTCAGTCAAGTACATACCTGTCGCCAGGGCCGGGCCATGGCAGACCTCGTGATAAATGGGAGATTAGTTTGCAAATTTTAGAGCGCGCGCGAAGTGCGACACCCAAGTGTCCCAAGTGTCCATGCAACATTGCAACGTTGCATATTTATTTATGCGTAACACAGTAATTAGTGATTAAGTTGATGTACTGCCTGCGAGTACTTGCACCAAAAATAAATGCACATCTTCACGGGTAAATAGAATTATGCTTGAGAGATCTCTTGTTGTTGTCGTCTTGCTGTCTCTCAATACTCGCATTGCGCCCCGGATGTCTTACAGGTAATTAAGCGACACTCTTCCACGAACGCTGTCCCAACTGTCCCGGGGGAAATGAATTTACTTTATTCCTATGCGCCTTAAGCAAACATATTAATTCCAACAGTTCCAGGGCAGGTAGAAGACGGATTGTAATGGCAGAGTGACCCCAGTCAACAAGGCAATTAAACAGTATTGTATGAGGAGTGGGGTGTGGGGGTAATGGGATTAGTAGTTGGGTTTATTTTATATCAAATACTTAAAGTAAACTTGATCTGTTTGTATAATAGGAGAATCTGACTGCCAAATATGGTGGCACTAGCTCTTATAGTTTGCGAGATTTAGATAGGTGCCTGACAGGCAGACAGACTGACATGGTTAAACTATAGCGGAAATCTCATTAACCAGTTTTTATCACTCATTACATATTCATTTTTCATCTTAATCATCTAGTTTCTTATAGAAAATGTTGAATGTTTCAATCTTCAAACAATTAGGATTATTAGGATACTAGTGCAACAAAAATTGTATCAGGAGTGGAGTATAGGGATAATGGGATTAGTAGTTGGGGATATTTTATATCAAATATTTAAAGTAAACTTGATCTGTTTGTATAGTAGGAGAATCTAACTGCCAAAAATGGTGGCACTAGCTGTTATAGTTTGCGAGATTTAGAAAGGTGCCTGACAGACATACAGACTGACATGGTTATACTTACTATAGCGGAAATCTCATTAACCAGTTTTTATCACTCATTACATATTCATTTTTCATCTTAATCATCTAGTTTCTTATAGAAAATATTGAATGTTTCAATCTCCAAACAATCGTAATGCTAGTGCAACAAAAAAAAAACCATGTTGAAATTAATACAAATCGATTAAAACAAATTAAGAGACATGCTAACAGGGCTGACATCCTAAACTAATTACGAGCAAGTGCAAATGCTTATGCCCGCACTCGTACTACAGTGAAACATCATTATTCGTCTCTGTCGCCATTTAAAAGCAATCATTAATTATGTCCGACTGCACTTTTGGGCTATACCCATACCACTGTGCACTGTACAACGGAAGAGACGGAAAAGTCTCGTGACGACATTGACAGAAGACAGAAGAAGAAGAAGATGGGCCCGTGTCAGGCGTTCAATATAAATATGTACAGACAATACCAAATACATACATGTGTATTGTATGTAAGTGTGTTGCATTTACACTCTGCTACACGAGTACAACGATAGTATGCTTGGACCTTATTTAAAAAGGAAGTTGACATTATGATTACAAATCGTTGACTAGAAAACTTGCATGTAGCTTCATTTAATAAATGTGTCTTCAGTGTGGTTTGAGTAGAAGTTTATGAATTAAACTTGTGTGGTTTGACTTGTGTAATGGTAGATAGGAGTATAGTAAATATTACAGAGTATATTATAGAGTATATTATAGAGTATATTATAGAGAATACTATAGAGTATATTTTACAGTATATTATAGAATATTTTATAGAGTATATTATAGAGTATATTATAGAGTATATTATAGAGTATATTATAGACAATATTATAGAGTATATTCTAGAGTATATTTTAGAGTATATTGTAGAGTATATTGTAGAGTATATTAGAGAGCATATTATAGATTATATTATAGAGAATATTATAGAGTATATTTTAGAGTATATTTTAGAGTATACTGTAGAGTATAGTATAAGTAGTTAGTTTCCTTCACATAAGCTACTACTTCTTGGACAATCCAGAGACAACCCAGAGATGAGAGCTCTAAGGTCAGTTTACAGTTCTGAAGAGCTGTAAGCCAGATTGTAGGCAGAGATTGCACTCTCTATTATATTTAAGGTTGCAGTACATATTTCTCTGAATAATATAGCATAGTTTAGTATATAAGATATATTCATATTCATATTCAGATACGTATTCATTTAATATGTATTTATTTATGTATTTAATTTCATATTCATATTCATATTCACATTCACATTCTACATTATAGAGAATTAGTTTGGCTTCAATTCTCAACAAAACGAATACACAGTTGCAGCTGGCATAGCTAATATTCTCCAACATATATTCAAAGTGTCCACCAAAACGAACAAACTATAATTTAATTCGCAATTTAAAGTACAATTTTCAACACACTTTTTTAAAGCCTCATTTGGTCAATTCAAATGGCAGATAAATGGCAATTACACGCGACATCATGCCACACGGTTTGGCTATCGTAGAGCGAACACGGATCCATTACGGTATCTGCTGTTGGACAACGCTTAAGTCCGCGATATAAAATGAAGCGAACGTCCATAAATTCAATAAATAATTATTGCAGTGCCTGAGGACTGTGAACTGCGGACTGCGGACAGAGAGGCTCAGCCTGAGGCTGGGTCATGACAATGGGCAATGGCATGATGCTATCTCTGTATGGGTGGGTGCATGTACCGTTACCGGTATATTGGTATATCGGTATATCGCAACTGGCCTGCAGTTAATGTTCCAGTCGAGCAACGGGCAACGGGGCGTATGCGCAATTTATTAAATGAAAATCGGTCGACGGGCAATGCCTTTCTTGGCCCAGGCTGGGACAGTTCCAATTTGCAGCACAATGCAAATTGTATTGTAGTCGAGTTATTGTATAATTGGTGCAATGTCCGACGGACAGACACCAGTAGGGGACACACACACACACTGCTGTGTGTTTGTGTCAATAAATTAAAATGAAAATTGATTCGCTTACGCCCGATTTAAGCAGCAACAGAACAGAGCATTTTATGGGCAGAGCATCGCCATGTAAACAGTTCCAGCCAGACATGATAGGATTGTATTGGATAGGATGGCCTAGGATACGATACGGTACGCTTTCCCAATTGGACGTAGGGCCGTAGGTCCGTAGGTTGTTGCAGCATCGCGTGTGCTCGCATTTCGAAACTATTAACAAACAAATTATATGTTGGACCCGCACTTTAAAATCCAATTTCAGCACGCATTACAAGAAAATTCCATTAAACAATACTCAGCCCTGACCAGCTGACCAAATGACCATATACCCGGCCATACCGAGCAGACACAATGTCTCCGTTGTGCCTCCAGTTGTTGCCCCATTGTCTACAAGCTACAGGCTGGGCATTAAGATAAGAGAAATCGTCTAACAAAACGCATAATCTACAGCTGAATTAAAAATCGGTAACACACTGTTTAAATTTATTTCAAATGTCCGTTGTCTCTGCCTGCTAAGACTAAGAGTTAAACAAATGATGGGACAACATAACGGAGTCGAAACAAGATAAGCTAGTCTCAACTAGTCTCACTGCGGGTCCAAGACCCGTCCGAGAGAGTCTAGTCTCTGCCTCTGCCGCTGCCTCTCCTGTGGCAAGACGACGACAAACCTGTAGATGGTAAATGTCAGCGGAATAATAAAATTAGTTGTTTTAACGACAATGAAATTGTCCTAGCCCTGTCATCCCGACCGTTCTTTCTCTCAGTGTGTCTCTCGGCTTGTACCGCCTTCACAGGCAAAGACTGAAATATGTGCACGGCAAGAAAATCGATTGGGGAGACCAATCAAACGGCATCGTAAATATTATCTTGGCCATCTGCAACTTTGCAGCCATAGAGCCAAAGTACCAAAGTGCCTGTTGCCCCATAAATTTCCCAAAGTGACATTTCTTTGTCATGCTAATTAGACCGCCAACTGGACGACACTTGAAATTTGATAGGCCATCTGAGATACCTGCTCTCAGAATCGGAATCAGAATCAAAGAGCAACCACATCCACATCCCAACCACAGTCACAGTCACAGCTCTGGCTCATAAAATGCAGACCATCAAAGGGTCATTCCAATGAAAAGACCTCTACGAGAACTATCTTTCACCGCAATTACATAGACCTTAGACCAAATATATATCGATACCTCCTCTATACAGCGTAGACATTGTGGCGACGACAACATGAGCTTGGATATCTCATTCATTAATATTTATTAGCTCTACTGTTATTAACATAACACAACATCAGACGGACATCAAAGATCAGAGAGAACATCTACAGTTCCTAAAGAATTTTCTGTGATTTCCCAAAGTTTTTCCGAAAGAAATTAAGAACGTGGAACGTGAAAAGTTTTCAGCTAATGAGAAATTACAGCTGCATGATTTTTGGTAAATTTAAATTTGTGGAATAATCTTATTATAATAGGTAAAGTTCAAAGTAGATGGCTGAGAGAATATTTTAATTTGCTAAGCATATTCTAATTTATATAAAACATTATAGTATAATGTTATTAAAGTCCAAGACTGCAGATATTCTTATACAGATTCCTTTGACTCTTAAGACAACTCTAATGTCTGCTATATTTGGTTTGGTGGCAAGGGTAATTGTAATTCTATAGAACTCCTGAGCTTATGCTGATATCAACCTTCAAGAAATCTTAACTGTTCCATAACTATAAAATCTTATTCACACTTCAAGGAATCTTTACATTTCGATTGCTACATATAAGACTAAGCAAATATGAATCGATCTATATGCCAACTTCTTTTATAATCATATCCAACAGTCTACTATTTTATTATTTAAGTATTCAGTTATACTTAAGGACTCAGTACTATTCTTATCTATGAATTCATCGAAATATGCATCGATCTATAAGTCAACTTCTGTTATACTCTAATCAAACAGTTAAATATTTTATTGATTTAAGTATTCAGTATATCAATCGATCTATAAACGATGTGTCCTAATACATACTCTTATCAAACAGGAAACCATTTTATACATTTAAATCTTCAGTTAAGTATAAATACTACTATATGAAACTATCCAAATATGAATCGATCTATAAGCCAACTTTATTCATTTATAATCTTATGAAACAGTCAAATAATTTATTCATTTAAGTATTCAGTTAAGTATTCATACTATACTTAAATATGGATTCATCCAAATATGAATCGATCTATAAGCCATCATCTCTTATACTCTAATCAAACCTTAAACTATATCAAAATGTATGTAAGTAGTTTCAAACACTTCCTATTTCTATAAAAACAATCCGCTGCTTGAGTTGTTGCTCAGCGTATTAAGCGATCCATTAATTAAAGCTGAGCATAAGCATTTCTTTCTTGGCCGTATTTGTATGTCGGACGCCTCGGCCCAAAGCCTTCTCTAATGGACGTACATTGTTGGCCATAAATCATGACCACACGTGCAGTGTGTTCAGTGTTCAGTGTCTACCTTAGAAAATTGAAGAAATACTGAATTAGACGACGCCAAGGCAGCCGAGGAGTCACTAAATTCAAATAGAAAAATAAAAAATAAACAGACTTCAAAATTATACATTTACAACGATGTCAAACGCCTACAAAATGTGGGACCGTTGGCCACCTTAGCGGAACCCCGACATCGCCTTGAATGCTTAAACAAATGTGAGTAGAGACAACTCTCCGGTTGATAAGATGAGTGAAAATAATTATGGCCATTAGGCAATGGACACTGTCGCTTTTTTGGGGGAAGAGTAATACGTTATTTGTCGTGTGATCGATGAGTGTGTAGTCCATATGTAGTTGGTTTAATAAGAAGTATATATAGTGGTGTATATAGTGGTTACCAATCGCATAACTCAAACACAGTTGCTCCGTTTCAATTGCAAATTTGCATTGCGTATACGCCCTGATGTGCGCAATCGCAAGCAGAAACTCAAGCAGAAGACATACGGCTCATTCCCTCCATTGCAGTGGCAGGATATTAATTGTTATAGTTGCGAGATGTGTCTGCTTGAATTGTTTCTGAGAGGCAGAGGCTTTGTGTGCGTTGTGCGTTGCATTGCAACGAAATTCTAATCTTGTTGAAAACGTATCGCCGTGCCTGACTCTGTCAAAGGCAGAGCCCAGGCATTTCGGCTACACTGACACAAGGATTTCCGTACATGACAAGCAGCAGCAATAATTTATAGAGGCTGCTGCTGCTGCTGCTGCTGCGTAAGCAAGCTGCGTGGCTGTGGCTAAGGATGCACAGCCAACGACATGAGCTCACACACACACACACACACACACACACTCGCACTATACTAGTTGTTCATCAGGTAGGGTTAGGGTATGGTAGGCCTCTCAAGAGACCCAGTGTCTGTGCATTTGTTCTCGTCTTGTTTCACTTAAATGACACTTTGCATTCTTGTAGCATCTTGAAACTTAGGCCAGCCTAGCTCGAACGCCCCTTTTATGGCTACGCCCACTCCACACACACACTCACACAGACTGAGAGAGAGGCAGACCTTATGCAAACGCATCTTCAGGAATTTCCCTTTAATTATTTTCGAGCACACTTTGTGTGTTCCTCGGGTATGTTTATAATTGAGTGTGAATAGACTCGATGAATATGAAAATTTGTGAAAATTTAATAAAAGTATTTTGTAAGCCCCCTTGAATAGCATTGACTAATTGTTTTAATAGCCACAAGCATTTAAGCAATTTGCAGATAAAATATCTTCACAGCAAGACATCTTTCGAGGCACAACCACCACACATAAGCCAGGCTATCTGTTGTAAGAGATTCATTGGGACATACAGAGAAAATTTGCTTATATTATGAAGGGGTTTCAAATATCATAAAAGACTGTTATTAAAGTGCTAGAAATTGCAGTAGTTCAATGTGAGATATTATGCTTTAAAAACGTTGATGTAGAAGGAAAAGTTTAAGCATACAATGGGAGAAAGGAGAACTGAGTTCAATAGCTTTTACTTAAAAGAAAATTTGCATATATTATAAGGAGTTTAAAATATTATAAAAGACTGTTATTAAAGTGCTAGGAATTGCAGTAGTTCAATGTGAGAAAATACACTTTAAATAGGTTGAGGTTGGAGGAAAAGTTTGAGCATACAATGGGAGAGTTACTAGTTGAAAGAAGAGCTGAATTCAATAGCTATTACTTACGAGAAAATTTGCTTATATTATTAAGGGGCTTAAAATATCATAAAAGACTTTTTAATGTTCTGGAAATTGCAGTTGTTCAATGTGAGGTATTATGCTTTAAATAGGTTGATGTTGAAGGAAAAGCTTGAGCAGATATTGGAGGAGATTTTAGTTGAAAGGAGAGCTGAGTTCAATAGCGATTAGTTGAGAGACTTTTTACTATATTATTATTTAGAAAATGAATGAATGTATTTAATAGAAACTAACTAAATTAAAGACTACTAAACTAATCCTTCGACTAGTGTTGATTTCCAATTAGACTTCTTATGCGAAGCAGAGAACTTTCCTTTTATAATTTGTGCTCATTTTATAAAATCATTTTGAATACACCTTTTATAGAATTTGATAAATCTACAGCTAGAAATTATATACCTGAGATTTATAGCACAATATTGAAATAGACCAAGTTCAATTGATACAATTGAGTTCAATTGCTCGTCGCAGCTATCGAGCATCAATTCACTTACAATTTGTCAAAAGATTTTTAAATAAATGCCCTGTGGGGTTTATCCATGAATCTGTAGGTGAAACTCTCTTGGCATTTCCCCGAAACTTATATACTGCTTATAAAAGTAAAGTATTATGCCTATACGACTTATCTGTCAATCATAAATTACCTAGGTTTTCACATGATGTTGAAGGATTGCCCACACACGACTGATGATGATGATGATCGCGAACGCGAACTGGTTTCGTACAAGTATTTAGAAACGAGTTACGACTTACGGGTTACGATACGGTCTGGGATAGGGCAGTGGTAGGGGTTGGGGAAGATGGAGAAGTTAATGCGACAAGTTTCCAAATGGGTAACAATTTTCAAAGTGATTAATTCGCCTTCTGGCTGCCAACGAGATTTTGACCATAGGATTGATTTATTGCCGCGAGACGTTAAGTGGATGCAAGATAAGTTAACTGTCGTATGTAGTACTATATATCCTCGCCGCTGGTGACCGATCGCAAACAATATGATGGGAGCCAAGACTCGACTCGACTCGGCTCTTCACAGCGGTTGCAACAGCGCCACCAACAACAACAACAACAACAGCAGCAGCAGCAGCAGCAACTGTGGCAAGTTCTCTCTCTATGGTTTATGGGCCATAAATGAGATCGCTACACAAACGCAGTGAAGGATCCTTTCGATGTGGCATGTGATGCGATTAATTTAGCCGGCTTACTGATTGGCCGCATTTGTAATGGGAATTTTTATGCGCACTGTAAGAGTCGTTTAGTTATTGTAAAACAACTCGTAAAGACGACTATGCACTATGGGAACTACCTTGGGAACGCCATGGAACGGAACTAATATCCCGCTGTTGCAGAGGCTTAAATGCACGATAGCATTTAACAAAATTTGTTGCTCAATGTGTGTGTAGTTTGTTCAGTGGACTACACGTGGTTTCAACTTAAGTGTGTCATAGGTAAACCATATTAATCACTGGCAACTCATCTTTTACAGCTACAGCTTGTGGTATCCGCTTCAACTTCAACTTCAACTGAGCTCATCGTAACTTACTGCCATCAGCGGCTGTCAATTTCAATTGAATTGACAATTTGTTGCATAATCGAGCCACTGCAGAATGTTAATTTATCAAACGCCGATAGTCGTTACAAATTGTTTGCCCCCTCCCCACTCACATAGACAACACACACTCGCACACTCACACACACACACAGTCAGTTGTCGCACCACTTCTGGAGTCAGTGTGACAGCAATGTTTTCTCTGTCGCGCTGCTTGTCGTGGATGTGGGCCAAAAACCTGGACGTGTTATATACATACATATTGTAGCTTGAGGGTTTTTGGCACATTTCCTATTTGTACTCAGTGAAAGGCTATAAAAGTTTTGGATACTATTGTGAAAATAAAAATCGATAAATCTAAAGTTGAAACTTTCAACTCTGTTTATACATTAACTAAGAGTTGGGATACTAATGGATTTAAGATAAGTAAATTGAATTGAAAAATCAGATAAGTTCTTGTGGATATGGATAAATAATAAAAATTTATAACACAAGAAATACTTGGTCAAAGTGGAACTTATCCACAGATTATTGCCCAGCCAAACATTATCTATACAATTCGTAAAGTATCTACTAATATCCCTCTATAGTAAAGTATCTATACAAGTCATATAATATCGACTTATATCTCTCTATAGTCAAGAATGTATATCTACTTACACCTCTCTATAGAAAAGTATCTATATAAGTCATAACATATCTACTTATATCTCTCTATAGTTAAATATCTATACCAGTCATAAAATATCTACTTACATATCTCTATAGTCAGGTAAATATATCTACTTACACCTATCTATAGTGAAGCATCTCTATAGTAAAATATCTACTGCATCTTTCTCCATAGTAAAGTTCTTGTATGTCCATTCTCATGTGCTTAATTAGCATGTGTCCAAAAGTTTTTCCTACCTTTTTTGAACACATATACAGTTGCACTCGTTTGCATTAATTTTCCACGCTTTTCACTGGACATGCATCTGTTTTTAGTTGCGACAAATGACAATTCGCAGTACATGTAAGGCCGTAATGAATTATAATGTTTTATTTATGTTAATTTCAGGGGTTATACAGAAAAAGCTATGGACGCAAAGGTAATTAGCGCTGATTTTAATTTTATAAAAATATAAATGCAACTATCAGCTGGGTGTTTAAAGTGCCATCAGAGATATATATATGCATTTATATATAATAATGAAAATGCCATATTTACTCATGTCATATTCAGTTTGAACTGAACAGTTTGAAGTATTCTTTTCTGCAGATTCCTTCTTCAATTAAAATTAAATTACCTGCTCAAATCAGAGAGCATACTTACTGTAATATATTCATGAATTTCCATATAACAGCAAGCTGTAAAAAATAGCTAAAAATCCACAGAGCAAACCCCCTTGAAATAAAAGTATGTTGTCCTCGTATTTAGGATTACAAAGATTTTATTTATATTGAACAAGTGGTAATTAGTTTAGATTATGTTAGGTTAATTATAGTAGAAACGATGTGGTTTTCATTTTATTTAAAGTCTGTTAAACAATGTAAAATTTATCACAGTTTATAATCTTAATGCTAAACTATGTAAATGTGCCAGTGTATAATGCTACTAGGTAATATTATTATTATTACGAAAGAAGCTGTCTTAATGCTAATAAGTATCTATTAGCTCCTAAGTACTTACAGCTATTAAGATAATGCACGGCTGTATTAAGTTTTTAATTCAAGTATTAATTTATTAATTAGTAATTAGTTTAAGTGTGTGGCTTTAGTTATGTATAGTGGTATGGTACAGTGGTACCAATGTGGTATAGTTCTTTACGAATTTAATATTACACAATCTATTACGTTGTTGCACGAGCCCAGAATATGGTAAGCTGAGAGGGGGACAGAATTTAGTACGTCTAATTAAACATAGTTCACAATGAGAACTCACCTAAATTTGTATATGTATGCCAAGTGTACTTCTCATACACATAACTGCGATCTGTGTCCGCATCTAGACAGGTGTCGCGCTATAGAAGATCAGTATTATTATAGTATATAGTACAGTATATAGTTTTATTCACTTACCTCTTGAAGAGTGGCTTGAACAGCATCTCATTCCGCTGCAGATGTGGTGGCGATGAGCTGCTGCTGCTGCTGCCGCTGCTGCTGCTGGTGTTGAACTCATCCCGATTCATGTTGGAGGCGGAGGAGTACTCGTAGTCGGCGAGGCGTGTCGAGAAATTCATGGGATAGTTGCAGGCGGGATTGTAGGCTGCGGGATTACTGCTGCGACAGGTAGCGGTCATAGGGATTTGTGAAGCGGTAGGCAGGAGACTCAAAGCTCCGCTCAATACCTTCATATTCGGCGGAGTTTGGGGTGGAGTATCGGGTTGGGCTTCGGGAAACCCCATCGCCATCGCCCGCTGATTCGCTATGGATTGAGACTGCTGCTGCTGTGGATGTGACTGACGAATTGCTGGGAACGGCGCTTGGACACCCTGTTGCTGCTGCTGTCCCAGCTGTCCCAACTGGCCCTCTGGCAACCCCAAACCCAAGCCCAAGCCCAGGCCCAATCTCATGGCCTCGTTCGGATTTGGGTTTGCCGTAGTAGGGATGGTAGGCGTATGTGTGCCGTTGGAACTGCTGCTGCTGCTGTTGGTGGTGCTGCTGCTGGTGTGCTGCCCCAGCAGCGGATTGGACTGGATGGCACTGCTGTAGGGATGGCCACTGTTCGGGCTCGTAGTATGTAGCTGCTGTGTCGTAGCCCCTAGAAAACCCCCGTATGCCGTGGTATGCGCCCTTACATACGGTGCTCCGTTGAACAGGTGGCTGCCCATCGGATGCTGCTGCTGCTGTTGCTCCTGCTGCTGCTGTCCCTGTAGGGGGTGTGGCGTGCCCATGCCCAGACTCTCCTGTTGGGACTGCGGATGGAGCTGTCGCATAGACTGCTGCTGCTGCTGCTGCTGCTGTTGCCCGGGTGCCATGCAGGCTGGGGGTGGAGTCTTGCAGGCAACTGTGTCGGCCAAGCTCCAGATTTTGGGCTTCGTAGCTGGAATCGGCACACCACAGTCCCGGCCTAACTGGTTTTTTGGCTCGCTGTGTTCACCATGCTTGCCCACCATGCCCACCAGTCCGCTGTCCCCTCCTCCTGCTCCAGCATGAAAGGCCGCCGGCAGCACCGCCTGTTGCGGTTGATAGTAGGCAGGGTGTGGTGGCTGATGGTGATGTGCATGATGGGCATGATGGTACGGATGATAGGCAGCCGGATGGCCACCGCCACCACCACTGCCGGCATGATAGCCAGCCGAAGGATAGCCAAAGCCAGCTCTCAGTATATTCGATTGGCCCAAGTTCTTTTGATCCTCATCAATGAGCTCCTCCTCATCCTTGGCCACATCTACAGAAATACACACATCAAATACCTGAGACGCACCTGTAAAAAGTAATCCCTACCTTTGCCATGTGAATCCTTGCTGGACTCCAAGTCATCCTTCTCCTTCTCATCGTCCGACACTAGAGCATCGTCATCGTCGTCCGTGCGATTCTTTGGCTCCCAGGTCATCTTGTTCTCCTTCTTGAGACGCCGACGCGCATTGGCGAACCAGGTGGAGACCTGCGTCAGTGTCATCTTGGTGATGATGGCCAGCATGATCTTCTCGCCTTTGGTGGGATACGGATTCTTCTTGTGCTCGTTCAGCCAGGCCTTCAGTGTGGCCGTCGACTCACGCGTGGCATTCTTACGCCGTGCCGCGAGATCATAGCTGGCGCCGTAACTGGAAAAATACGGGAATACGGAAAAGCTATTTAGTAGTGGAACAAAACAAGGAAATTCATTAAAAATGCGAGCAGTTTAAATTGTGGCCACCCACACACACACACACCCACACACAGTGTTGTACAACGTCAAAATATTGTAAAACATAGTTGTGAAACAGCGCAACAACAGAGGGGATTGGGGTGGGGGCAGGCTGAGTGCCTGGTCACTGCCAGGGAGTGGAGAGGAGTGGAGCAGCTCTTGCTGTTATTGCGTTTGCATTTTTATGCTGCTCCATGCAAATCTCCCTTCTGCACTAAAGTTCTACTACTAGCTAAATTAAGCCCGACCCAACCCAAAGCTCTTTTGCTCTTGCTTCTATCCTGTTGCAACTCATCCGTACAACAGCTCGTCGCACAATGCCACACCCCTCCCTTCCTCTGTTACTGCCTTTTTCCTCTCCTTTTTTTGGCATTTTTCATGGGATTTTTATGGTGCCGCAGAATCAACAGTTTGTGCGGTGAATTTTACAACAAGATAAAGCAGCAAACTGTGTTGTCTGCCTCCGGAATTGTGGACTCGTTTGGCATACGCTATCCTATCGCTATCTACTCCCACTACTACTACTACTATGCTCCCATTTTTTATGCGTTTCTTTAGCTGCAGCAAGTGCTTGATTTTTATGCAGCGTTGAAGTTGATGTTTGAGTTTTTGCTACTATTATTGTCTGGCACAAGGACGTTGGTCACTGTATACTCCGGCGTAGTTGCCTCTACTTGAGGCATGTTGCAAGTGCAGCGATTAAAGCTATCAATTTGCTGAAACTTTCCAATCACATTATTCGAAAGAAATGGGTTTTAAAGTGAAGGAAAGTAGAGTAAGCAAGTCGATGGACTGAAGTAGTTATAGGAAGTGTTTGAAATTGAAGGAAAAATGAAGGAAAAGCCTTAATTACTTTAAATGACTTGCCATCACTTTAAGTATTCTACTCATAAATTAAAGTGTTAATATTATTCTTTAGTATATTAGCTTGTATAATTTATGTTCCTATAAAGAGAGTTCCTTAGTCAATTTGAATATATCTAGTACCCTTAGTATTTGTACACTAATCACAGATCAAAAAAAACTCGGAAAGCTACAGTCGGATTCAACCGACAGTAGAAGACCCTGTACTTTGATTTACCCTGGGCGTCGATAATAGCAGCTGCATATGTGTACATACATATATACTCACATACACATACACATACATATAACCATATGTGTGTATACATACACACATACACTTATACAAACAAATATACACGCAAATACAAACAATAACCAATACTCATACAGAAATTCATACTCACAATCAAAAATCACGTATACGCCCTAGTGGCCGCATACGCTGCGGCTTTCCCCCTCCCCAAACCAAATGCCTAGTACTGAAAATTGTTTGTCCAATATCTCCGGTGTTTAATATCCGATTGGGCTGTAACTCGCACCAAACATGCAGAGCATCTAAATCTTTAATCCTACAAAAAAGGAATCCAGTGACTCTAAAACTGTATATACTAAGAACATTTTTGCAAATTTGAGGGGGAGGGGAATGACTTTTTAAACATTTGAAACAAACTTGACCTGCCTATGTAATACACGAACCTAACAAAAAAAAAATTAAGTCTCTAGCTCTTATAGTTTCCGAGATCTAGGTGTTCATACAGACAGACGGACAGACGGACAGACGGACAGACAGACGGACAGACAGACAGGGCTATATCGACTCAGCTCGTCGTCCTGATCAAGAATATATATACTTTATGGGGTCTGCCACGCCTCCTTCTGCCTGTTACACACAAATGTCATTTGCACAAACCTAATAGACCCTTTGTACTTTTTTAAAGTACAGGGTCTAATGAGTCCATCTACTTCCACTTTACTTGAAATTACTTGCTATCACTATAAGCATAAATTAAAGTGTTAATATTAAGCTTTAGTGTTTTTCTTTTTAATTTGAATAATTTATGTTCTAATCAAAAGGGTTCCTTCGTCAATATATCTAGTATTTAAACTACCTATAAGGTAACAGAACTAACCACTGCAAGTTGTGCAGATTAAAAGGAAAAATATGTTTATATTCATAAGCTACATCTATCTATATACATATTCTAATAAAAAGGGCTCCATAGTCAATATGAATATATCTATTAAGTATCTATAGCTAAACAGAACCAACCACAGCAAGTTGTATAGATCAGACTGAGTGTATCTATTTCCCCTGTGTACTATATATCTGTTTATATTCTATCATATATCAATATATTCTAATAAAAGGGGTTCCTTAGTCAACATGAATATAAATATTACCTTTAGTATAAGTAAACTAACCACAGATGAAAATGAGTCTATCTACTTCCCCTCTATACAATATGCATGTTTATATTCATGAGCTATATCTCTCTAAATACATATTCTACTAAAAAGGTACCTTAGTCAATATGAACTTATCTATTACCTTTAGTACCTATAGGTAAACAGAACTAACCACAGCAAGTTGTATAGATCGGAATGTGTATATCTACTTCCCCTCCATATTATATGCATGTTTATATTCATGAGCTACATCTATCTATATACATATCTCTCTTTATGAATCTCTCTCTGTTTTGCCATTCCATGTATTCTTTTTATTGGCCTGTGCAATTTGCTTAAGCATCTCATGAACGTTAAAACAAATGTTACTCGAATGATGCCAGTAATTTGTTGCACGCAGAGCAGAGAGTCGAGTCGGGAGTCAACGCTGCGCCGTATTATTATCGCGTAGGCTGGTAAGCTGACCGGAACCACTCAAAAAAAAAAGAAAGAAGAAGAAGAAAAAACCACTGTAGTAGATGGCGGATTGTGAATGGGGCAAATGGTGGCTTTGGCTTGACTGTTGTTGTTGGCGAATTGTGGCCAGGCCAAACGATATGTTTAGTGCGCTTTTGTTACACAAATGTTTTACAATTTGACGAGTACTCGTACAACCATTCATTTGCAGCTAATTGCCATTCGTTCGATTCTTGCATAAATTGTACGAGTATTATAGTATGTGGTATTTTATGTACTATTTGCATAAAGTGGAAAGTGCAGTGCAAGTAGATTTACATAGTTGTAGTAGAAGTAGTAGTAACAGATTATGTAGTAGTCGTGGTATTGTGGATTTTCTAAGAGTGGATTACTTCAGAAAGAATTAGTATGTAATAGTAAATTGTCTAGTGTATGAAATGTAGATGAAATGAAAATAGTAGTAGACTTGTTAGACATAGTAGTAGATTCGGTAGAAATAGTAGTATATTTAGTGGAAATTGTGGTGGATTTAGTAGAAATTATAATAGATTTAGTGGCAATAGTACTAAATTTAGTGGAAAAGGTAGTAGATTTAGTAGAAAGAGTGGTAGATTTTGTGGAAATCGTAGTAGAAAAGTAATGAAAGTTCATTTACGTATAGTAGTATGTAGGAGTAGTACTAGTAGATTAAGTAGCATGGATAGTAATAGTAGTAGAAGTTAATGAAGCAGTACTAAGTAGCTTTTTTAAGAATATAATACTTCTACTGGAGGTAATAGTAGCAATAGTAGATTTAGCAGTAATTCGTCGTAGAAGTTATAATAGTGGATATAGTGATTTTAGTATCAAAAGTATTAGTAGTAGTAGTTGGTCTTTTTCAACTGCTAATACAGTTGTAATTGCAATTAAAGATTTAGTGGTAGAAGCATTTGCTTTAATATAGATTTAGTAGTAAACTGATTAGTAGTAATATTAGTAGTAGTAGTAAGTAATTGCAGTAGCAGAATTATTAATAGTACTAGTTTAGTTGTCTCTTCTAATAAAGTAGTAGCAATTGTGGATTTAGTTGTAGTACATGTATTAAGAGTAGATTTAGTAATAGTAGTAATTGTTATAGTAGTATTAAATTGAGTAACAGCTGCAATTGTCGTCCCAGTTCTAGCCATATTTCGTCTAGACTGTGATTCGCAGAGTCTGTGCCTATTGTTCTCTGTGGCTCTGCCCCATAATCTTGTTAACAAATCGAATTGCTGTTCACACACAAAAGCATAAAAAGTAGAAATAAAAACAAAAAAACAACAACAAGAATAAAAACTAACTGCTGTCACGGCAGGCAGGCAGCTGCCACGTCAATGCTTAGTTTTGGTTTCTATTTTAGTTTTAGTTTTAGCAGAAGATAAGCAAATATGTGTGTGTGTGTGGATGGGTGTATGGGTGTATGCGTGTGTAGAATAAACATGCAATATAGTTTTAGTTGGGCATTTATAATTGCATATTGTTGTCATTGCTGTTGTTATTATCTGCGAGCAGCAATTTACCACAATAAACATACTTTAAACAAATAATGCCAAGCACGCCAAATGACATTGGTTGTGTGTGTGTGTGTGTGCGTGTGTCTCTCACACACAGACTCTGACAAGCTGTGACAATGAGCAGTGCAAAAGCGCAACCGTTCGTCGTTCGTCGTGCTTCTTCTTCTGCTTTTAAATGTCTGTCAACGTGTCTCTACTCTCGCTCAATATGGCGGCCAACATGGCGTTCATTTACTCACACTCACACCTCTCTTCCTCTTGCGCTTTATTCATTTCACTTAGTGCGAGTACCCGTACTACTTGTTGTTGTTGCTGTTGTTGCTGTTGTTGCACTTGCACCTCGCTCGCTCTCTAGCTCTCGGCTCTCAGTCACTCCCAGTGCCGCTGTCCAGCTCCATTTCATGGGCTTTCTGCACGCAAACCACCTCTTCCCCAGTCACACACACACACCCAACACACTCACACACACAGGCGTCGCGACGGCAATTGCTGTTGCTGTTGCTGTGTTGCAGTTGCAGTTGCATGTCCGTCCGTCCGCTGCTCGTATCCGTGTCAATTCTGTAGCCGGTGCGTGCCCCATGTCTGCGTGTGCGCTATGTCTGTGTGTGTGTGTGTAAGCTCAATAAATGTACACACACACACTCACACTCACACACACACATACATCTCCGCACTGTGGCGTGCAATTAACTGCGATTATTTTCGCCGCAATCATAAATAAATAATTTCGCGCGCTCTGGCAATTTTCACAATTCAAATTTTATTTTATTATCGCCTCTCTGTCTGTGTCCCTTTTCGTTCTCTCTTCCTCTCTGTCTTTGTCCTCTGCGCTCTTCGCAGGCAATTAAATTCAAATCAATTTTAAGCACTCACAAATATTTCACAATTAATTATGGAGTGCAAAAACTTACAACCCTCGACTTAAATTGTCAATTAGTTTTCAAATGGCTTTTCTTTTGCTGCTTTTTTAGCATAGTTTGGACCGGCATTGCCCGGGCTGCACTTGGATTATTTTAGCATATATTAAAAATATAATAATAATTTAATAAAAATTGTGATAAAGTGCAAAAAAAAACTGTGGAAATTGAAATTGAATTTGAATTTAAATCAATTGAAAACCCGACCTTAGTTTAAAATATTGCTACTACTATGTTCTAAGAGAATTAGGATATTTCCAATCACAATTTTAATGTTATTGGATATAATAATTAAATATTTATTTAAATGACAATTAAATTCATAGTTTATACTTAAAAAGCGCAAGAGGTTCCATTAAGTTTATGCACTTATTCTATAAAATCTATACGACTAGGGTCCGCCGAATCTATGTAACCTAAGCTGTATAGCATCCTTAGCTAAAATATGTGCAGATATCGATAATTTGATATATCGACTATAGCATTTTCAGCTAGTTTTTATATAAATATGTCAAGCAGACACTAAAACCATTTTCCCCTAGAAATTTCTCATCTATAAACCATAATCTGTTCCTATTTAAGAAGTAGATTCTACCATGGAAATTTTCCCCAATTAACCTCAACAATCCCTTCAATATTTCAGCATATTTCAACCGTCTACAAAAAGATAGTTAAGGTGTAAACTCACCCATAGGCTGACATGGGATCATAAGAGTAATATCCCGTGGTCGGCTGCAGTCCCGCCGAGGTCCAGGCGCCCATTTCAGTGCCAGTTGCGCTGTCCTTCAGGCCATACGGATTGCTCTGTAACGGAATCGATAGACCATATAAGTAAAATACAGTTAGGTGGACAAATTAACGTATATAACGTACAAATCATTAGAACCATAACCGAGTGTAGATAAATTATAAAACGCCATACTATACTATACTACTATTGGAGACGGCCTTAATGCGATGCAGAGGCGTAAGCGCCAAACAAAATGATTATTTTCCCACAGTAACGAGCGAGTTGACGATTTTGTTAACATGGAATTTATAATTTGGCAACATATTTTGCCATGAAACAAGCCAAATGCTGACGTTGACCATATTTTACAGTCACAAAAGTCCACAGTCAAGTGGAGATCGAAGCGCCCGATGCGTATTCGAAAACATAATTCAGTTCGATCAAAAAGTCAACAAAACAAAAATTGAAAAATTGAATAATCAGGAATTATGCGGTTGGTCGGTTATGGGTCGACACTCTTAATTTTATTTTAATATCGGATGGCCGCCGTACGACCTTAGTTGGCGATTTATACCACAGACAGTCGGATTTATGAGCGACAACTATTGGCCAGGCCAAAAGCAACGGGGTGTCCGACAAGGTGCCGGCCGGGGGGGAGTCTAGCGCCCAATCTGGTTGGTGGAGCTTTTGTTTTGCAGTGTGTGTGTGCTCTTGATTTATGAATTAACATTAACATTTTTAATTGCTTAACATCATGTATGCCATTGTTTATTAATTTTTTTTCTGTTTTTCTTTTTTTTTTTTTTTAATATATATGTTTGTATATTTGTTCAACTCTCGTTTAAGTTTACTTTTGCCGCATGCGAGTGACAAATATATTTATCAAAAATGGCATTTGATCGGCGCAGAATACGGGGAAGCAGTGGTGGAACAGTGGAACAGGTATCGGATGTGCTATCAGCAGCTCTATCTACATGCTCTTCTCGCTTCTCATATCAAAAGAAGGCCGACTAAAACAACATGTGGCTCTGATTTACGAGATTGGGCCCAGGTGCACCCAAAACATAACAACATAACAAACAAAACAGCAAAATGTCAATGCAACTTTTGCTACTACTAAATAAGTTGCCCCCCCCCCCTCCCCATCCTCCACCGCCATCATCACACTCTGTCACACTTTGGCTGTCTCAGGCATGACTTCTTCTTATCAGTCTGAATGTGCGAACGCAGCCAATGATATTTTCTTAATTAAAAGCAGCCTCGGATAAGAGCCAACCGCCGACACTGCTGCTGCCGTTGCCGTTGTCAGGTGCAAGGCAGAAGCAACCGAAAGGCATGAGAACGATTCACTTTGAATTTCCTGTTCTTGTAAATAACAATTAAACATGACACATTCCCAGCTGATGATGTGCCTGTCTGTCCCGGGGCCCAAGCACGAGTTATTTTCATTTTCATTCTCCCGTTTTTTATTTCATTACGTTTTCATTCTGTCTAGTATTTTATCATTAAGGTTTACCTCGCATAAATTGCGAGTAAGAGCCGAAAGTTGGCACCCAAAATAGGTCAGCATAGGTTTAATTTAGTATCTTGAACTATAGTGCTGGCTACTAACTAAAATTAAGTAATTTATCTTTAAATTTTATTATCTTTGCACACACTAAACTTTAGCTCTATAACTTGATAAGCCAGAAAGTTTTGTCTAAGTGAAAACTAGGAGAATAAACTACTTTTACCTATGAAATAAATCTACTCAAAATAGTTCTTTGTGCTCTCAAAATGTCTTCTATTTAAGTTGCCTTATAATAAAGTTTCATTTAAGCTTGCTCAATTCACTTCTCAGCATCCGCACTTAATAAAATTGTACCATAGTTAGTTAAACAACACACATAATACCTACTACAATATTTGGGCACATAAACTACTAACTGATTGGCTTATTAATTGGATGCTTGTAGTGCTGTGCAAAGGGTAAATATTTGGTTGTTCGACTAAAACTAAACGAGTACTCGAACTCGTATTCGTACTCGCACTCATACTCATACTCATACTCATAGAGGGTACTCATGCTGCTACTGTTACTCTTACTCGTCTGCCTTGTCTATGCATCCGATGCGGAGTGGGGATGGGGATGGGGATGGGGGTAGGCCATCTAGTATGTCATTTAAAACTGTGTGCATGTTGCTCGTGCACATTTCTGTGGTCACTTAGAAAATACAAAGGGTACAGCGACATACACACATACCGAGTGGATTTAGGTACGTATGCATACACACATAGATCGAAAGTCTGCATGCATGTTTGTACATAAGCATAAGCTCGATTAGCCTACACACAGTTATACAAATACAACAAATAACAGAGAGGCAATTTCGCTCAAGTGCACGACTACAATATACCCTATACCTGAAATTCACTAAGTAAGTTGAGGAGAAAATTACTCTTGACTAATTTGTTAATAAGTTGTTTAAATACAGTTCGATTGCAATGAAATTTGCAGCTTAGTTTAATAGTAGCTTAAAGTACTTGCATACAAAATTTAAACTATATTTATGTAAAGCCTAGCTTGCTGTGCAGTTTTAATTGATTTTCGGTAGGTGAAAGCATATCATCTAATATTTAAATTTATCACATTATGTGATTGATATCAAAGAGTCTATATACCAAATTTCATACCACTAGCTCTTGTTGTTCCCGAGATCTATAATTAAAAGTTAACTATCTAGCACCCTCTCACTTCTAGCATACCCTATTATTCCCCATTTTCAACGGCTACAAAGTATAAAAACAAATACAAGCGAAGCTTCATCTGGGAGTGTAATTGAGGCCATGGGGCAATATGTTTTGTTTCCAATGATTTTGCCTTTCGTTGCGCAAAGTATCGAATATCACAATGGTAGTCAGCACAGGCAGCATGAGAAAGCCAGCACAGTCGACGGCAGCAGCAGCAGCAGCAGCACTTGGTGGAAGCGAGAGGCGCAGATTAGGGGCAAGTGAGATGGATGGAAATAGAGTCGAGCTGCTTGGCTGCCTGGCTGCCTGGCCGCTTGGGCTAGCGACTAAATGAGGTTTGACTGAGCTTCAGTCAGCCATAATGATAATTCGATTTACTCGACTACATTGACAAGCCGTTGTTGTCCATATCCACATGCACACTGCTTCGTCTATGCCCCCCATTTCCTACCCTATCTCTGCTCCTGCCGTGGGCCGAGCTTTGCCGCTGACTACACAATTAAAGTCATATGTTGAGATAATCCATTTAGCCGTCTTGGCTTTCACTTACCAGCGGTGAGTAGAAGGCGGAGCTGTCTACGCCAATGCTCTGGTAGGGGTTCTGATCCGTCGATGGATAGGGTGAGCCATAGACTCCAACGCTGGCTGCCGGCAGGCGTGAGTAGCTGGATAGGGCCAGGCGTGCCGAATCGTATTGACAGGAGCAGACAGTCTGTCCAGAGACCGGATCGGTCATAATGGGACGACCATTCTCGCAGCATGAGCTCCCGCCCGTCGTAGGCGTCGTACCCACAGCGCTGCTGTCCAGGGAGCCGACGGGTATCGCATCACCAGCGACAGCGCCAGTACCGCCTGACCCCGTGGCCGCATTCGAATTCTGCGAAAGTGTGTCTGGACTTAACGCGCCTGTTGAAGCATCTCCTCCGCCACCACCTCCACCACCACCTCCACCTGCACCTGGACCAGCACCCGCACCAGCTCCAGGTCCATGCTGACTCGTCTGGCAGTCGGTACCACCCGTGGGGCTCAGTGCCGGCGCGTTTGTCATCACCAATGAAGACGCGTTAACATTCGATGATGCGTCCTCCGGCGTCTGCGTCGCATTCGGTGGTAGAAGCTGCAAAACACCAACAACGAAAAATAAGAATGTGCACAAAAAGTTCATATCAAGCAGATGCATATTGGAGAGGAGTTTACCCCATTATCTTTGCCTCACTACACTTCAGTTTCGCCCCAAAGTGGCATTTTTGTCACAGTGCCTCGGCAAAGTATACGCCATGTCTGATAATATAATCAAGCTTTAATGTATACATATTCGTATCAATCTACTTGCATTCGATTAATCGATGCGTCGTTTGCCACTGGCTTACATAATTAATTAATGTTTATCGACGCAACGAATTAAATTAAATTTTCAAATGGGTATAAAAATATCATCGTGATCAGCTCAAATATCTAATACCTCCACTCCACCTAATGGCTCATTCCAATCACTTTCGAAACGAGATCGAGAATTTCGATAAGACCGAGTAACAACTTACTTAGGTAATCAAAAACGAGTATACTACTCGCATTGCTTTGTATTCGTGATCTATTCGCTTCGAATGAGTGCTTGAAGTGTTCTATAGGCATTCAGTTGAGTTGACAATTAAGTAATTAACTCGAGTTGCAGCACAAAATGAGCTTTATAATGCTCTATTTATCTTGGGCTAATAAAAATATAGAAAAATTTACTGGGGGGCTCTTTTTTTGTAGGTACTTAAGTAATATAACTAAATAAATATATATAGAGAAGTTTATTTAGAACTCTTTTTATGTTCATAATTTCCAAAAGATTGTCAATAAAATTTGAATAAAAATAGAAGTAAAATGATTAAGAGCTGCTTTATTTTCGTTACTTATATAATACAGGGTAAATTCTAATAGTTCGATTGAGAAATATATTAAATCTTACTTGAGAATTGTTAAAAAAAAAAGATCCAAGTTATCTATAATTTTTAATATTTCGCATGGTCCTTGAATTAAAGGCAATATATTCTATATAAATTTATACAATTTTTAACTATATTGATAACCCTAAAAAAAGAACTATATAGTATCAGAATTCTTAGATTCTATATTGCATTGGTATATAGAGTTTTTTAACTAATGTTGGACTATTTATCACTAAAAATATTGAATTTTTTATTACTGCTTTCCAACTAGAATAAAATTCTATATAGCTTACTATATTATTCTCCCATTTCAAAGGTTTTTTTCACCAAAATATCTTGAGTTACTTAGTTTAATAGTCTTCCATGAACTGCTAATAATTTATACAAGACAATTTCTTAGACAAAGAGAGCTGAACAATTGAGTTCATAAATATTGATAAAGAACGTGTAATGGTCAACCATTGAGACGTGTAGTCGCACATCCGGTTCAGTTTAAACTGCAGAGAGTCGCGAGTCGGGAGTGGAGTTTTAATTTGAAAAATCGACAGAGCTGAGGCATTACACGATGCGACGATAACATGTAAGCGAATATGGTGTTAACACACAATCAGCGCCTGTGGCGATGTTTGGAATCGTACAGAAGCCGTTGTGGCTACATAATCCTGCACCGATTAATCGATCCGCCATTATAAGTTTGCGCTGCTGCTGCTGCTGCTGATGCTCCATTGACGAATTCAGGCTGAGAGGCTGCTGTAATGTCGGCTACATCAATTACCCCATAAATCGTTTTAAAGTGCAGCAGCGGCAGCATCGGCAGCGAAATTCAGTTGATGTTCTCCATCTTGCTGGGGTTTATTATTTGCGCCAATAGCATGCGCCAGTCGACAGTCTCTTGGCCACGGCAATTAATATGCAAAATGCAGCAGAGACCAAGAGGAAGACCAAGACCAAGACCAAGCCCAAGAGCAAGTCCAAGTTGAAGTTGAAGTTCGAGTCCGAGTCCAGACAGCAGACACCGCTTAAGATGCCTGAAATCATTCGAGGGTGTGGCAGGGCAAACGCTGGCAGGCAGGCAGCATCCTTGGCTGCATCATTGGCAAAAGAACATGCAAGGCGAATGCTTCTGAAAATTGCCGCGGGACAAACTGCGAAACGACGACGAGTAGTGGCTCGCTCTGTCTGTCTTTAATTTTAGAGTGCTGCTGCTGCTGCTGCCTTTTCGCGAAAATATCGATAAAACCTATAATTAAGTTGAATACTTTGGCTGATGGAGAGCCGACAAATTGATCGAATGCCGGGCTAGCCCCAAAGGTCATACACGCCTCGTGCAACAATTTGATGCATATACTACCCTCTGCTGGTTACAGCTCCCGTTGCCTCAATCTTGCCCCAAACTCATAATTATCTGGAATCATTAACATAATCTGACGATTGCCATAGCTGCGCCCCGAAAAATTCAACAAAATTCACAAAAATAAAGGCTGATAGATCGTATATAGTATATAGTACAGACAGGTGAAAGGGGCAGAAACTGATTCAAGGTATAAGCGAATATATTGTGTATAAGTACTTGTGTTTCACCTCAATCAAAAGACTCATGACTCATGCCAAAGACCTCGAGCTGGAGACCATTTATCAAATTTCCACAAATGATTGATTCAATTTTTTATTATTGTCGCATACTTTTAATTAGTAAAAAAGTAAATATAAATAAATGTTTTTGTTTTTGTTTGTGTAGGGAAAAGGACCTTAAGCAATTCATTTGCCGTTCCCAGGCCAACACACACAATATGAGAATTATGACAAGTGATCTGATAGGCCACACCATATAGGGAGTTCTATGCGAATGGCAGTTTCCCGCTTCCATGCATTATTCATGAGTGCATCCCATGGACCATGGCAGGAAGCGCCATCCAGCCAGCCAGCCTGCGAGTGGAGGCATGACCATGTGACCATTCGCAGTAGTAGTTGCCACTGTCTACCGACTGCCGACTACTACATGCTGCATCCGATAAGATCTCCATCTCCTCCCTTTCTCTACGGCCAATGTGTGGTGCAGTACCAATTTCTTTTGAATCGCAAAAGCTCTGCACAGTGCGCATTGATCTAATCTTGAGTTGGATCTGCAATGCGAATGCTATACCCGCCAGTTGCCTCCTCCACACTTCCGCTGCAGATAGCCCAAGTGGAAGCGCCACATGAGCACAGCTCACGCAGGCACAGTAGCCGCAAGAGTATGGGAATGACCATGGCCAAGGCAATGGCAATGCGAATGGCAATGGGAATGTCTACTGCAATGTAAAGTAGATCACATCTCTACTGCTGCTGCTGGTCTACATATTTGCTCAGGCTTTAAGTCAATCGTTGCGTTCAATCTGTTCTCGTCCATCGTCTGGCAGATCTCTCGATCTCTGTTTGGGTCAGTCAGTCGTCTGCGCCTCTTTTTGTTGTACTCGTATTTTGGTACTGCCTCCAGTAGCCGCCGCTGTTGCCACTTATCGGTGTGGCAGCATCAGCACCCGCCGCCTCGTCCAGTTGTCCCTTGTCCGTCCGCTGCCTGCTCTCATTGAGCCCCTGCTCACGTACTCGTGAGCGCATGCGCTTCACTCGCATTCCCAGCGCTTGCTCTGAGCTGTCACTTTACGGTTATAACTTTTATGATTTACGATCGTTGCCAATTGCAATTTTCTTATTGACTTTTCAACAGTTCAACAGTTTCTCATGCCAGCTCCTCCTCACCTAGCATAATTTACCCATTCCCATTCCCATTGCCTTATCCTCTTGGTGTTTTTTCCCAACTCCTTCTGCAGTCGCCTTTTTTATAGCAATTAGCTATGCAGGAATTAAGTGAATTAAAAAATGACAAAGCAGATATTTATGGGTAATATAAGTAGCTCTGGATATATGTGCTTTATACTTGCCATAAATATTTTAAAATCACCTAATTAATTAAGCTCAAATTCTTGGAAATATCGAATTGAATTTACTACATAAAAAATGTAATTTATCTAAGTTTTGACAAGTGAAAATGGAATATTTTAGCAGACATCTGGAGGTCTTATAATATAGGTTAGAAAAAGGTTTTTAATAGACATTTTTCTGAAATTTATCATGACTATATTGACTCTTATGTCAGGAAGTATCTTCTAGATTTTAAACGGAGTTTATTTTACTCCTAAAAGGAGTCTTAGAACCTTAGAACTGTTAGTCCTACTGATTGAATCAAACTTGTTTTAAATAGTCCAAAATGATATTGAACTTTTCTGAAACTAATATTGAATATTTCTGATCATCCATATCAATATCTTAATATCTCAACAGTTTGAATGAATTAATAATTGAAAGTCTTGTTGGTTCAAATCTAAAATATCTAACACCGGTTACAAAGGACCTTGCTGGGTTCCCGCCTACCGCTATAACCTAACCTAACCTAACACTCTGAGTGATCTAAGTCTATATATTACATTTGTTGATCGAAACATAATAATATTATGAACAAATTAACAGCATAAGTACTCAGTCGATACTTGATTTCGATACTGGACTTTCAATGAAATTTTCAGTATATTTAAGAGATTTTTGGTTCATTCCAAATTAATCAAAATTAACCATACTCATGATCATACTCTTAAGCTTAGCTTAACTAATGAAACCCACCTGTGACGCCGACGGGAAACCGCCGTATCCAAATTGTGTATAGGCAGCCATAGCCAGACTTGGTCACTCTTTAGCTTAGCAGTTGCAATTAGTTTAAATTTAGTTAAAGTATAGTTTGATATTAGTATCAACACACAGGCACACACAGGCACACACACACAGTGAGTTTCTTTAAGTTTGGTTTATCCAAATGTTGTGGAGGAATCCTGTGTGACAGTTTGACCGTTGGGGAACACGCGTAAACCAAATTCTAAACACGAGCCCAGTTCACAATAATCACCGAGCGAGCGACAGGCCAGTATCAACATTGGGATTATTGAGCGTGGCAGCAGCGACTGACGACGACGACGACGACGGCGACGGTGACGACAACAACAACACCACCGACATAAACATAACCATAACAATTGCAACGCTTATCGCCACACAGACACACAGACAGACAGCTACAAATACAGATACAAATACAAATATACAGATGCAGATGCACGCAAATGCAAACACGACGGCGACGGCAACGGCAACGACGACAAAACGCCAACGGCGACGGCAGGCAACGCGCTCCAGTTGTTGTTCACCTATGTACGTTCGAACACGAACTGGTTGCGCCTGGTTGCTCCCAACCGGCACGAGAGCTAATACGAATGCCGTTGCTCTCGTTGCTGGGCTCACCAACACACTCACACACCGACACACGCATTCCGTTGCACTCGGGGCCAACGTGAGCGAGACGACACTCTGCTCCAACTGGAATGGAAATGTTGCTGTCGGACAGTCAGACCACCGGCAATCACTGGAAGTACTACTATATCGTAGTCACACGCGGCTACGCCCTCCGAGCCGAACCGTATCATTGAGCTACTGTCAGTGGTGGTGGTGGTGGTGTCACACGCACACCGCTCTCACACACACACACTGATGGCAACTGGAAGTATTGAACGCCTGCACCAATCAGAGGGCTCCATTCGTGTCGTATGACGTAGCTTCTTGAGTTGTTGATTGCCTGCTCCGGTTTACCCATTGACAGGTGCGACTTTTATTACTGTTCTCATGGTAGCAGCAATATGCCACGCTCTGAGCCAAACAAAAGAAAGCAAAAACGAAATGGAAATACGACCATTAATTACTTCTTTCTTTTTATTTTCACGCCGCTTCCCAAAGTCAGGGGTAGTCTTCGTTTTGGGCAACGCCCATTTGTTTTGTTTGGCTAGTTCTCATGTTTGTTTACCTTCCATGCAATCAGCGATTTGATTCTCGTACGCCGATCGTGACAACAAAACACAAATATGTTGGCCTATATTTTCTAGATATGGAAGTTCTGATTACGTTTCGAAATGGGGAAATGTACGAGTACTTACTTACTACTGCTGTATTTGGCAATAGTTGACTGGCTATCTATCAAATTAACTAAAATGGGAAAAGTTCTAGATGTGTCGTATTTGAAACTTGTAAATATGAGTGCATTCATTACATTTGCTGAGTAAGTTCCTGGGAAAATATATGAAGAAAATTAAAATTATGATCATAGTATACATACATATGTACGATATACATATGTAATTCTATTAAAAAATCGCATCATATAGTATTTATTACATATATTATTGCATATTTTCCCAAAATAAGTAATACTTATTTTATTATGAAAACTTCATAAGAATCCCGATAAAGAAAACCATTTTAAAAACTTCTATTACAAATATAAAATGGATAAATTATTTCGATTTGTTGAATATATTTTACAATTTTTCAAACTTTTTATAATAATAGTAGTAACAAATATATATCCAGAGAGTTACAGCATGGAAAAGTGTTTCCTATCGGTCCAAAAGACCCTCCACCTCCCGTATGAAGTAGAGTACTTCCTTTGTTGGACAACCTAATATTATGTAATAATTTAGTATTAAAGCTATATTTACAAATAGTTATCCTAACAACAAGTAACTCAATTGACAATCTCTTTGATCTACCTCTTTAGATGCATTTTCGTCAGTTTACAAGTCAACAAAACCTGAGATTAATTTTCTAAATTGCATCTTAAACCCAAACTATATTCTGTGGCATTTCCAACATATTTAAAATTTGTAGTTTATACAAATTTAAAAGTAGCACTTAGATTCTGCCACAAATAGAAAATATGAAATACTTTTACGAGCCATTTTTCTTTTACGAGTATAGCCCGATACGCCGGGTGCTACATAGCACGGGTCGTGACGTACACACATTTACACGGTGCTGGAGTGTTGAAGTTGCAGTTGGTCCACTCTGCGCGTTCATTGCGGTTTGTTTGGGAGCATAAGGTGATGCTTAAATGATGCTGCCAAACTTGTTAGAGTGTGTGTGTTTTTGTATACTTTTTTATGATAATGTAATAAAAGCAAATTAACCTATAAAACCAAAAAAGTGCGCCTTACATGATGGAATTGCGCCATAAGGTCTGGGCGTGTCCTTGCGCAGCACACAAGATATATGAGTCCACACATAACAGTAAACACCACCCATAAGTAAGCTCTTACAGTCGTAGAACTAGGGAAAAAAAACCAACGACACGTTAGCTTTAAGCAACAAATGACCAAAAGAATTCGCGTTTTGCCACGATGGGAACTTGAATGAATTTTTTAAAGGGATGTGGCCAGTGGAAGGCGAGCTCGACCAAAGTGTTCCTATGGGTGTTAAGTACAATATTTGCTCTGTTGTGCGCTTTACGAGCTGCCCGCTTTTTATTTTACCCTGCACCCTTTGTGAGTGTTTTAAAAGGGTATAATAGTTTGATGGAGAGATGTGTAAAAGTTCATAAATGAAGGAAAAATGTGTAGAATAGGTATGTGAATGTATTCTTTGATTAACACAAGCCGTACCGTGGGTTCCATCTGTAAAAAACTTTCGATCTCTGCAAGTTTTATAACTAGAAAGTCTAAATTTGGCGTATACATATCTCAATATTGTTCACAGCTCACATATATTCGAAATCTATAATATCTATCTCCCAACTTTCATAAATTGTAAAAATTCAATAAACACTGTAATTTCAAAGTTATTGAGTTGAAATTTAGTATAGGGGCTCCAAAGATGTTTGTTAAACTATGCTTCGAGTTTAATCCAAATCGCAATATAAACACGAACGTTTTTTAAGCTATTTTGAGTACACATAGGTACTGCTCGTGCGTCTTACAGGATATCTTCCGGTCGTATTCTCAACTCTTACCCGATTTTGTTCATTTTTTGCAATCAACGAGCTGGCGCTGAGTCAAATGCAATCAATCAATGGGTCAGCATGACGATACACAACAACGACGAGTGCCAACCACATGGGGCGTTTCCATTTGCGGGCCGCCACATTGACCACCCTCTGCGCGATCCCATTCCCAGTATGCGACATTGACTCCCCCCGTATAGTATAACTTAAGCAGTGAGTCGAGTAGAGTAGTATACTCCATAGAGATGTTATAAGTGAGCTTCACTTACAAATCAGTTTGCTGCCACTTAGAGTAAACCTATTTTGACAATTGAGCTGTCCGTTCGTTTGCTCGTTCGTCCTGACAGCGTTCACTTCGCTCTCCTCCTCCTCCTCCGGCATAAATGTCATGCAGATGTACACGGTGGTGTGCACCCCTCTCTCCCCGGGCATTAGCCCAACTGAGGGACGCGCGTTTTATGCCGTTTTAATTGCAACATCTGTCACTGCGGTTTATGCATATATCAATTTCAAAATAGCCGGCAAATGGTTCGAAGCCCAAATACCGAAAACAGAAAACTGAAAACCGAAAAACCCAAAACCAAATCCCAATCCCATAAAGAAAAAAAAAGGAAATCATAGCAAGCAGAAAGAGAACCACCATGAAAAATGAATTATTTTTATTTTTATTATTCGCTTGCAAACTCAGGCGACAAAACTGTCACAACACTCGCTACTGACACGGACTGCCAGCAGCCCAACACAGAGGCCCATCGATGATGAAGACGAGGGCAGCGACGGCGACGGCGACGGCGGCAGCAGCAGCAGCAGCACGCACTATACGAGTACTACACACAGCCATTGTTTTTGGCATTGTTGCAGTTGTTGTTGTTGCTGCTGCTGTTGTTGTTGTTGTTCCTGTTGTTGTTGTTGTCATTGTCAGCGGGCTCGACTTTAATGGATGTCAGAAAACATAAAAATTGTCAAATGGAAGTATCGCACTGTTACATAATTGATTTCCATTATAAAATTTAAAATGTTTGTAAATTGAAGCACTTCACTGGTAGCTATGAAATTACACACACACATACTACACAGATACACATGTATATATGTACATTCAGCAGACAGTTTGTAAATACATAAACACATATATTTATGTCCATCAATGGCAATTTATGTATGGAGTGACTTGTGTTTATTTTATCCGTTTTCATTTAAATATTTCATGCAATTAAGTGCAGCTTGTTTATGTGAGAACAATTTCTTCGTTTTGTTTATTTACATAATTAATAAAATAATATAATAACCAAAAGAAAGGAGTGTTACAAGTAAGTCTTCATTTTTATAATATACATAAATTAAGGAAAAAAGTTGTTAATATTAAAAAATTAATCACATTATGTCAACGTAAATAGGTTTGGTTAAGCTTAAGGTTTCATTTGAGGACCTTAGCTCACTTAGGTCAAATGTTGAGCATTAAAAAAAGTAAATAAGTCAAAGCTAATTTATTTATTTACTATTAAGTACTGTTTATAAACACTCTACTTATTAGCTAACAAACTAAGCTATTCACTTTACAAATATAATTACAATTAATAATAGCAAATAAAATAATAATAATTAAAATTAAAAATTAAGATAAACTAAATAAAATAATAAGAAAATAAAATAATAAGAAAACCAAAATTAAATTATTTAATTTACAATACAAAAAGTACAAATAAAATATGTAAATCCTGGGCAAATGCTGGGAAGTATGGCTGAGTTTTTGTTTTTATCAATATTCTAATATAAAATAAAATAAAATATAACTAATACGGCCGCAACATTGACGCTCCCACAATCTATTTACATTACTAATACATTATGTTTTTATATTATTAATAAACATAAAATAGAAAAAAAAACTCGGAAAGCTACAGTCGGATGCAACCGACAGTAGGAGACTCTGTACTTTTCTTCGTACACACACACACTAACAAACACTAACACATGCACACATAGCGCAAAGTCGCATGCAACCACACATACGCTCGCGCTGCTCCCCCCTAGTTCAGGGAATTGAATCTTGAATATCTCCGGTGTTTACTATCCGATTGAGCCACAATTCACAGCACAGATAAAGATTATCATAAGATTTGCTAAATCACAAGTTTGTATCTTTAGAATTGGGGGTGTGGCAGTTTTTCACGGTTTTTGGGGGAGGGGGAGGAGGTATCAAAAATCTAAAACAAACTTGATCTGCTTGCACTATAGGGACATCTAACTGCCAAATATGATGTCTTTAGCTCTTACAGTTTCCGAGATCTAGGTGTTCATACAGACGGACAGACAGACGGACGGACGGACGGACGGACAGACGGACAGACGGACAGACGGACAGACGGACATGGCTAGATCGACTCAGCTCGTCGTCCTGATCAAGAATATATATACTTTGTGGGGTCTGCCACGCCTCCTTCTGCCTGTTACATACATTTCGGGCTTGCACAATCTTAATAGACCCTTTTGTACTTTTTTAAAGTACAGGGTCTAAAATACTGCTTACAATGCATACCTAATTCAATCGACTTTTGAGCTGCGGAATACCCCTACGCTAATCATAAGGCAGTAATGGAAGCGAGCAACTGTTGAAATTGACAGTTCAACAGCCCGCTGACATTTGAATCCCCCACTCCAACGCCTCTCCTGCTTCACACTCTCCTCCCCCACTCTCTCTCTCTCTCTTTAAATGGCTAAACAGTTGCAAGTGCAAATACATTAAATGTATTTGCCTGCTTGTAATTGGAAAATACTCTTAAGCGCTAGACAAACAATGGGCCAGAGCCAGAGCCAGAGAAATATCACACACATGGCAAAGTGACGAGAGGCAAGAGAACAGAGAACAGTGCTCAGTGCAGTAGTACTATTCGGATTGCCAAATGAGTTTGTCAATCAAAATGCAAATGTCAAAGGAAAGTGACATAATCCCACTTGGGAGCTGGGCTAAGCCGAGCGAAACGAGCCGAAATCCCGGTGCGAGTTAAAGCGTTTGACCGCAGCCGCTCTCCAGGCACATCTGAACGAATTCCCGTGCTGGTTTGGGTTTTAGGTAAGGATACAGCAGCATATGACGGAGAACATTTCGGGTGTGTGTGTGTGTATGGCGCCGTTTCGGGCATGTGACAATGAGTGCAGGCTGGGAACGGGAGCGGGAGCGGGGGTGTTAAATTGCAATAATCGGCTCTTGGGCTTCAGGACAACGACAACGACAACGTTTATGTTTTATGTGCTCATTTATAATGCGCACTGCTCATTTGGTAATGGTTCGATAATGATGGCAGGAGGAGAGGTACTTAAAACCCAAAGCGAAAGAACCAACTGCAGTGCAACCAACCCCAAGGCAGTGTGGAAAACCGGACATCTGTTTGCAACATACTCAAAAGTGTTTGACTTTCCTCTGACTCTGGCTCATCCATAATAAATCTCGCCAGGGAAGCGAAGGCCCCAAGTGACAGTTGGACGATCTGCTAAAGAATAGCCCGGAAAAGACTGGCGCGATAAGCTTGCATGTTACCTTAGGCGCCACTCGCCGGGGGTCAACAGAGAGGGATCTGCGAGTACAAGAGGCAAATGCCCAAGCCAAAGAGGCAACAACAGCAACAAGAGCCACGTTTTCGATGTGACTCAAATAGATAGATAGACTGCAACTCCGACTCCGACTCCATCTCCAACTCAGTCTCAGACTTGCAACAGACGCCAGTTAGAAAAAAAAAAGAGTCATAAAACTGTATAAGCCCATTCCCAATTGCCAATTATACTTACTGCCAACCAGACAAGACAAACGTTGCAGCTATCGACGATCGCAGCGCTTGTCAGGGGACAGAGACAGCACCAGCCACACTGATAGAGATGGACATAGCCAAACAGACAGCGTATGGTATGGAATGGTAGGGTCACACGGCACGGCACAGGAGCGCAGCTTCACGATGGAGCCGGCGACAGAGCCAGAGCCAGAGTCTTGGTATGCGGCATGCAAACACCTTCGGCTGCCTTTTTAAAATATATTTCATTTAATTTGTGGCGTTTATCAGGCGCCAGCAGCGAGTACAATCGGTGACAATTGCTCAATTCTACACGTACTACAAATGAATTCGAAATGTTTAATTGCTAGCGATTCTATAAAGATAATTTTAATTGAAATGGAAAACGGAAAATGCTAAAAATGGCTAAAGAGTGACCTGTAGATATATAGAGGTTCTCTTTATTACAAATTAATAGTTTAAATAAACTCCTATTAGCAGTAATAGCTGATAATGTATATTATAGGGAAACCCTTAGGCTCATAAGGCATTGTCTTGAGAAAAAATTTAGTAGCTATGTCTTACCGTTTGAGCTGTGGATAGTTCTTAAGTCAGTTAGTCAGGACAAAGAACTTTACATACGAATATAAATAAGTATATTACTGTACTTTCTGCTGTGTGCTGTTGTTCAGTCAGTTAGTCAGGACAAAGTACTTTACATTCGAATAGTATAAATATAAGTATTTACATAAGTAATATATACTTCACTTTCTGCTGTGCGCTGTGGTTCAGTCAGTTAGTCAGGACAAAGTACCTTACACACGTATATAAATTTTCTATATTTACTTTACTCCTTATTCTATTTAGCTAAAATCCCCTTCTATGCACATATTTAATTAATCAAGACATTGTTACTCCTTCTATTCCAGCACATACGAGTATATCCTACTCTCAATACAAAATTATACCACTGTTGGTAATTGCAAAATGCAAATTTATATTCGCCTGCCGTCTGAGCATGTCTGCCGAGGATTGGGTGGGCGCAGTCAGAAGACAACAACAGAACTTGACATTTGAAACTTGAAATGTAAGTGAAAGATACAATCCCAATCTGTGTAACCACATACGCCATTGTCATTCCCAGCCACAACTTGGGGACAGAGGAGCGAAGAGGCAAGCCAGTACACATTTGCCAGGCTGAGACTTGAACGCAGGCTAAGCTCCTGGTTGGCATATTCTCTCCCACCCGGTACCCATGCCAAATCAGTGAAATCTCACTTGTGCATGTGCAGATGATAAATGACGGCCTTTCGACAATTTCCTTGGCAATCGCATTTGGCAAATCGAAAATGAAATTAACACTTCTCTCATATGCTGCACCATTTCCACTCTTCATGCCACAAACAAACATAATCTCATTTTGTGTCGCTCGTTGTGACAGTATCTTTGTCTACATCGGTTGCGGTCAAATTGAAATTTAAACAATTTGTTTGCCATTGTCAGATGGAATTGTTTGTTTTCCGTTTGCCATACACTAAGAGCGGCAGTTTATCACTTTGCAAAGGAATATGCCATGTAGGGCCATGATATGATAATAAACTCTTCATTGTTAACTTCATGTTGCTTAAAAAATTAAACTTTATTATGCTAATAAATAAAATCAAATATATACATTTATTTCAAATTTAATTACATTTATTTATAGCAACTTTTTATTATTAAAAGCCGTAAAGAAATATTCATTTGATTAAAGGTAATAAACTACGTGCATGTGTGTGTGTTCTCACACACCGTCAGCACAGGTTTCGTACTGAAACCGCGCATAGCAGCCAGCTTTTTTCCATGAAGCAACAGGGCTGCAACGTCAATTGTGCGCTGGCAGCCAGCTGATGCTTGCTGCTCGCTAGCCCTGGCGACTGCATATTTGTTTAGTTTTGATGCGAAATATTTTGTTTGGCGTGCAATAAGTCGTGAATTGTGTGAAAAATGAGTGCAATGGATAATGCAAAGCAATTATCAGTTGCCGAGATACGTAATTACATGGTGCAGAACGACGGCAAGGTGACAAATCATGCGCTTGTTAAGCACTTTAAGAAATATCTAACGCACACCCAAAGTGAGTCAGAGGCAAATGTAGATACATGCCCATGTGTTTGTATTAGTGTTAATAACTACCTGTTGAAGTCGCAAAAAAGCAATAGCAATGCATGGGCCAAATTAACATAGTTTACTTCTTCTGCAGATGAAGCCGAGGCACGAAAACGGTTCAAGACCTACGTGACGCTGCTGTCAACGATTAAGAACGAGAACAACCAGAAATATCTCATACTGCGTAAAAAATATCTCAATGAGTGCCCGTCGGATGAAGTTGTGGAACGTGCAGTGGAAGCGGCCGGCAATGCCCCAGTGCCAAGTAGCCCGGGAGCTGCTTCGCTTTTATCCGTAACCGACTCACCCATGAGACAGCCACCGCCATATAAAGCGCCACCTGAGGTGCAGTCTCCTCTGGCAGTGCCGCCAGTCGTCACCGCTGGACTTGCTGTACACCAGGAACATGTGGAGAGCTACAAGGAGTGTGTGAACGAATTTACAGCTGCCATGCAGCGTATTGATCCAGCGCGTCTGGAGCGTCAGCCTGATGAAGCAGATGTGGAAAAGAATAAGGAACCCATGCCAGTGCCCAGTGCCAAGTCCGTATCCCGTGCCAATTCTGTGGACGAGAGCAATAACAAGGAGAACATACCACGTTTTTCCTTCTCATCAGGCGCATCCACCGATAGTTCGACCACAGACAAGGTATCTGGCGCAGAGGCCGATGTGACCGAGAATCCCATCAGCGTTAAAGAAGCTACACGCAAATTTAATCGTATGGCATCCGAAGAAGAGGCTAAAATAATATCACCACCAGCCAAGAAAAAACCAGAAAAGGTATGTTTATACTTTTATACTGCAATACTTTCTGCTTTTGCCACCACAAACCGGTTGGGATTGACGATGCGGGTGTGAGACTGTGTCTCGCATCGTTTGCTGCCTGACCGAACCGCCAACTATTCCCAGCTTGTAGTGGGAAATGTTTCGAGTGTTCTCGCTGACGTTTTTGTCCCAATATCAAATGAAAAACGTTGTGTTTTGCGTAGAATTTTGAAAAATGCTGGAAGAGTATAAATACTTCCCTTTGCAATAATTTACACACAGATTTTGTTCAGCTAGATGAGGGTCTGCGTACATCAAGTGGAACTGCTGGCCACCTGAAACTCTTCTTTAATGCCACCAGCACAACGAATTTGAATCCATTAAATGTGTGGAACATAGAGCTACTAATACCCGCCTCATGCTGCTAGAGTTAAAGCTAAGTTGGCCAATTTGAACAGTGGGTGAATCACAACTCAAAAATTGAATAATTTCCTAGTGATTTACAAATAAGTAATCTTCATTATGTCTACTTGATTCAAGTTCAAACTTATTTACAAAAATCTACTGAATACTGGAAGATGTACTCCGTTTTTAGCAAATACGTACTCCACCCTCTAGTTCTATTTTCCGAAAGAGTTGGAATGGACTTGGCCATGTATCAATGTCTCCATATAAGTGTATATTGACACTACACATGCGCAACAATAAAAGGCGACAACATGTTGAAATTTGTCAAGCGTTACGAGAGAATCGTTTCCGAGGCAAAATGTTTGATGCTAAAGATGCCGGCAATTACCATTGGGTTGAATTGTCAAACAACTGTCATCCACTCAGAGCTGTCAATCAAAGAATTCGGGTTTTAGGCATAACGTACATAAGTGCATAAATCATGCCAGAGAAGATATGTTAGAACTCCAGCCAGGAGACAGACTCCGGCAGTAGTAGGAACTTGTCAACTGCACGTCAAAGTGCTATAAAAACTCACTAAAACACCAAGGAAAAGACTTAAGTGCCTGTGTGTGTGAGTGTGTGTGACATGCACGAAGCGACTAGATATCATAGGGTATGGCAGCTTGTCGACTTTCTCACGTATTTCATGTTTCCGGATTAATATTACCCAATTACAAGAGACTCGAATTTGTTCCTGTTGTCTTTAGTCAATCAAATTTGAAGTTTACTTAATTTAAACTCGGTTATAACTTTAGTATTGAGCCACCTTATTATCAGCTGTTGTTGTTGTTGTTGTTGTTAGGAAGCCAGACTGATTGTAATACCACTAATCATTGTCTGTAAACTGTAAACTATGAAAATTGTTAACAAATCTGTTCGCTAACAAGCAAAATCAACATTGAAAAGAAATAACACGGCGCCAACAATCTTTTGGGTATCACAGGAATCTCTCCCTTGATGGTTTCTGTTTAATCAAAAATATTATTAATCATCATACAAAATAGAAGAGAAACAACGAAAGGAAAGTGCCAAATCATGCACGATAGACATTTGAAATGGGATCTTCCCCAATTTCATAAATATATTTTCCCGCAATCGGAGCTGTAGCTCGATCCATCAAAATGTACCGTGAAATTTTGGCGCCGCAACTGTAATGATTGTAATCGCTTCGGGCTGATCTGCCTGATCGGCTAGCTGATCAATTAAATTCGATTCGAGCGTTTTTAATTAACCGAATGAGTTGGCACTTTGTGCATTTAGTCAGCACCCACGGTACAGGGTTTAAATTAATATTTGATTAATATTTGTACGAGTAGAATGTAAGTTAAACAAAAATCTGAGCTTAGCAAATTTGAAGATGGAAGTAAAAGTTTAATAGTTAATTTTGAGTCTCAATTTCAGCTAGTTCTCGCTTTAATAACCTCCTTTTTAATACCAACTGCTGAGCATCAAACAAACCACATATATTTTTATTAGCCCAAAAGGTACTTTGGTGTGTCCCAATATGCATATTAAAACCGTCCCAGCGAGAGGGAGAGTCGTCCACACTCCTGAACCCTTTGCATAAAAAGCAGCAACAAAACAAGTTGGTGAAACATGTTAACATAGCCAATAAGCAGCAATAGAAATTAGTTAGGCAAAGCTATACTCATCACAGTCAGACAGGGCCAGACGGACGGACAGTCGGACGGGCAAAGGCAACCACAAAGGACCCAATTAAAAATGTAAGGAAACAAACCAAAAGTTGTTATTGCTGTTAAACAACAACGCAGTGTGTGTCCCGAAGCGGTTGCAAATTTACAACAGCAGCAACAATGTCGTGGAGTGGAGTCTAGTCGAGTGGAGTCGAATCGAGTCGGGCCGAGTCGAGCGTCAACTGGTGCCGCCTCCATGCCAAACATTGGGAGCGGACAATGGCGTACGGCGTAGAGCGTACAGTATGCGGCAAACATGACCATTTTGTGGCTTCATTCGTTTCCAAAAGGTAAGTTACGGGCATGGACAAAAGGCAAACAGCGTAGCACATGGACCTGGACATGGGTCGGAGCTTGGGTCCGATGTGACCAGCAGTGTGATAAAATATCTTGCATAAAGGGACACACACAGGACAGCACAGGACACAGGACACAGGACATAAGAAAGCCAGCCAGCAAACAAGCGATTGGGGAGAACTGAACTGAGCAAATAGACAAGGGGACAACGCAACAGCAACAGCAGTGGCTCTTCAGTTGTCCTCTTTTTTGTATTATTTTTTACCTGTTTTCTTTTTTTGCCCAACACACCCCATTGGCATTGAGAAGGGGGCGAAGTGGGCGTTACGTTACGCTTTTGTTTAGCATTGACATGGCCACTTTGCCCGGAGCTCTTACCTTTCAATGTTTGTCCTGTGATGTTCTGCTGCTGTTCCAGCTCAGCTTTACCTTGTTGGGCATTCGGTTCGTTCGGGTATTTGCAAATGGCGTCGTCGTCGTAGTCGGCGTCTACCTGTGATCGGGTGGTGGTGGTGGTTGCACAACTGGCAACAAGGATTATCCCGAGGGGGTCGAGTGCGTAATTGGGAAAACGTGAGGCACTCGCAGAGTCAAGTGGCGTGTAAATACAGGCATACATAGTAGTCTAATACACATCCTGCTGCATCCTGCGGCATTCAGAGGAAACAATGAAAGTGTGGCATGCAGGTAAACAAATGGCTTGACTCGCTTTATTCATTTTTTCGGGTGTATCTTGTTAGCATCGCGAACATTACGCGAATGGATAATTAGTTGCCGAAAATGTTTTTCCGCGCTCGTAAATATAAGGCACACATGTTGCCCCTTGTTGTTGCCACATGTGTGTGCCCCCTCGCTCATTAGAGTGCTCATTATCAGTGGGGAATGCGTGGTGGTTCAACTCTCACTCCACTCCCACTGCCATGCCGAATGTGTAAATCACCGAAAGAAACAACTTTCCTTTGGGGTACTTTTTTCCGAGCTCTAAAGAAAACCCGAATGTGTGCGTACACAATCTGCCTAAAGCACGCGCCTAATAAATAAAAATTATTACCTTCATAATTATGGGAAGAACATGGCAATGGCGCTGTCGAATGCGTGCGCATAATTATGCTTATGCTTTAGCTTTTACAACCACCCACCCTCCCACTCCCCCCACTCCCAATGGCATCCGCAAAGATTGGAGCAAACATATGTGAGTGTGTGTGTGTGAGTGTGTGTGAATGTGTGTGTGTGGAAACATGTATTCTAAGACGCGACTATGTTGGCGTTAATGCTTTCAATGGGCTTTCTATGTTTTATTCCCATTTTTGTTGCTCCGCTTTCCGCTCTCGCCTCCCCGCCCTTTTCACAAAAAATATATAAAAAGAAAGAAGCAGAGTAACATGTATAATTAATTTATGCGCTTTATGTCTTTCAGCAATTAATTGAGGAAAAGGATTCGCCCGAGGTAACGCTGGCACATCCAAAGGCAAAGGAATGGATTGTCTCCATGGCAAAAGCTAATTACCAAGAGCTGGCAAAGTTGGCTAACGATCATCCGGAGCTGGTTAAACTGCAGGTTAGTGATAGTAATAAAATATACAAAAATATGCATTAAGTAGGGGCAGAAAATAAGGAATGGAAACTGGCAAATAAAACAGAAAACTAGGAAATAAAAGCTTATATAGGTTAGCGATTCTCTTGAGCCATTCAGAATACATAAAGCTCTATAAAATATTAACTAAAATTTTGATAATAATTTTAGTATTATTCTAATAATATACAAAAGGATTTTACTTCTGAATTTCCTGTTTTAATCTCAAGGAAAATGAGGAAAACCTCAAGCACTTATACTTATTTCCACATGTAATAGAAAGGCAAAGCGTATAGCGACTTACGATTCTCTTGATGAATTCAGTATACCTAAAGCTCTTTAAATTAGCAACTAAAAATTTATATAAAATTTTCAATATTATTCTAACAGCATACGAAAGGTTTTTACAGCTGAATTTCCTATTTTAATCACAAGGAAAATGAAAAAACCTTAAGCACTTATACTTATTTCCTATAGCACTTATACTTATTTTCCTCTTTACATTTACATCTACTTCCACTTCTACTTCTTTTTCCTATGCCTACTTCTACTAAGCCAAAACTCAATGATTCTCTTGATGAATTCAGGATACGTAAAGCTCTATAAACTATTAACTAAAATTTAAATAATATTTTAATATTATTATAACAATATACAAAAGGATTTAACTGCTGAATTTCCTGTTTTTATCTCAAGGAAAATGAGGAAAACCTCAAGCACTTATACTTATTTCCACATGTAATAGAAAGGCAAAGCGTGTAGTGACTATCGATTCTCTTGATGAATTCAGGATACACAAAGCTCTTTAAATTAGAAACTAAAATTTCTATAATATTTTTAATATTATTCTGACAATATACGAAAGGATTTACCTGCTGAATTTTCTGTTTTTATCACAAGGAAAATGAGGAAACTCTTAAGTACTTATACTTATTTCCACATCTGCTTCCACTTCTACTTCTTTTTCCTATGCCCACTTCTACTAAGCACAAGTTCACCTTAGTCGCTCCCTCTAAGATAATCGCCACCTTAAAACAAGCGTATTCAAAAAGGCAAACACTCTAGATCAACCCACAAACCTAGAAACATACCTCAATACAAAGAGATGTGAGATCCGCAATGCATTAGTGTAACGGATTGAATTAGCCTGAACAAATAAACGACAAGTACAAACTATTCATAAGCATTAATTACGACAAATTAAGCAGCAACGCGTTGTTTTTGCCATGTCGAACAACGTTTAAAAATGCGAGAAAAATATAATGACAGCAGCAGCAGCAGCAGAAGGAAAAAAAAGAGGAAAAACATGAAGAAAACCATGCACAAACCATAGCTGGCGGCTCGGCTCGGTTTGCGCTGTGACAATTAATTGTGAAATATGTTTTCAGAATTTTTAGCACTTGTAGTGCATGTTAAGCAGTGGGCGTTAGCCTGGTCTGCAGCGCGTGGGCCTTAACACGCTCCAATCGCCATTAGGAAAAGACAAACATACAAAGAGACGGACACACGGACACACGGACAGACGGACAGACAAGAGTCGAGTGTAGCATAGACATAGCTGAAACATTCATACTTAAGTAGTAGCATAATGGGCACTTGACCAAAAAGGATGGGCCCCAAAACGAAAGAAATACTTACTATAGATTGCGCAAGTACTACGTGTACGAGAGTACAAGACTATGAGTACTACATGTAATTTCCATTCTCGGACAGACAGCGGAAAACAAGCATTTGACAGAACACGTGTTTATATTTGTTCACTCTCATCAAAATGATTTCAAGCAATCCCATTTGGCCGGCCTTCCTCCACCTTCTCGCGCGTGTTTAGCAGTGAGATACAATTGTCGCCAGGCAGTAAAACATACGAAAAAACAACAAGACTATACACATGTTTTAGTTAGTTTTACTTAGTATTATTTCTTGGCTTGGATCTCTGAAACTTGAGCAGTGAGCTGTTGGTGTTGGGTTTGGCATAGAGAATAAGTAAATGCAGTTTATTGAATTGGTGAAATAGGTACTTTCAATCAACAGAAACTATATGTTAGCATTGATGGGAGAACCTTGAGTTCAGCAGGGGTTTCAGTATATCTTACAGGCCATGGTATATGTTACCTCTTATCAAATAATTATATCTTAAATTCAGCTATATTTTTGGCATAATTATACCTAAAGAGTCTATAGAAACTGCTGCTTAGTGTTATCCCCTCATATCAAAAATAAAGTAGTGTATTATGATTAAAATTCTCCCTATAACTTCCCATATTTCAGTAGGGGTTTCAATAGATCTAATAGGTCATGAAACATATTACTCCATATCAAATAATCACATCTTAAAAGCAGTTATATTATTGGCATAATTGTACCTAAAGAGTCTCTAGAATTTGCTGTCTAGTCTTATCCCCTTTTATCAATATTCAAGTAGTGTATTTTGATTGAAATTCTCCCTATAATTTTTGGCATAATTGTACCCAAAAAGTCTCTAGAATCTGCTGATAATTCTCCACCCCTTTTTATCAAGATTTAAGTAGTGTATTACGATTGAAATTCACCCCCTAACTTCCCCCTCTACACACCTGGCCAGGCGTACTATATCTAGCTAAACTTCACTCATAAGTGTCACAACAAGAAATTGTTCAAATTCAGTTGAGTAATAGAACTGTTGTGACAGCCCAGTGGTACAGCTTTTGCGGTAACTTATTAACGCAGATAAATGTCAAATTAAATGCCTATAAATTAACTCGAGACAAAAAATGATAAACAAGAATTTTTTGGTTATTTTTTCTATAATATATGACAGCACTCAAAAATGTGTAAGGGACATAGAAAAATGCCCCTACAAGCCGGGGATTCAAAAAAGATTTTTCCAACTGTTTTCCCTTTTCTTTTTTTCCGGGTGGGCGTGCCTATGAGATGCTCATGTGCTAGCATTCTAATTTCCAAAAATATTTGCTAAAAGCGGCATACTACTGGGACTCTTGTCGCAGCGGTGTCTCTCAATTAGAGAAGATTTTCGGTTACACCATGCCCTGGGTATTTTTATGTCCCCAGTCTCATGTCGCCTAACCCCTGGTCCCCAGTTTGCCCTCCCCTGCTCGCGCTTTTTATGCCTTGGCGTCGCAGCAGCCAAACAGAAGATGATTTATGCCAGCCGCAAGCAAACATGGGTCCAACTGGAATGAGTAGTACTACGCGTGGTACGAATGATGAACGTATGAGTGCGAGTATTATGCTTCCCAACTTATGCGAACTAATTGCCGTACAAATGCACAATGTTCCCGGAAATAATGGATTCCGGGCGTTCTATATGCAAATCTTGAATGCCATCAGTGCAATCAATTAATAAGCGCATGGCTCCACTGTGCACAGTGTGGCAGGGGCAGCTCATTAGCGGCGCTTACAATTCCTCGAATCACTGAAATCGCAACGAGACGGAAATTGCAATAAATCAGAACACAATTGTCACTTAGCCTAAATGTCTCAACTTCATGGTAACTTGATCGAGTCATGAGCAAATTTACCATATACTCTGTGAAGATATTTACTTATGGTTGTCAAATTCAATTATATACTCTGCTACTTTATCAACTCGATATCGTTTAGGGATTGTCTAACAAGAACAATGGATATTATGCGGATTAGAAGTACAAAGACTGAGTAGATGATATTCATTCATCATACTATAAAATAATTTAATAAAATAAATAAAGAACTAAAATTAATAATAAAATAAAGAAAATAACTATTTCAGTTAATGTCAAATTAGAAAAATATAAAAGAAATATCCAAACATTTCTAGATATTTTTAAAAAATTATATTTTATAGATATTTTTAAATAATTATATTTTATAGATATTTTTAAATAATTATATTTTATAGATATTTTTAAATAATTTATCAGCAACTCTATTCATTTCATCAAAAGTCTGTTTACACTTTCAGTTATGAATACATGCAATTTAATTGAATAATTATAATATTTATAACCATTATTCAACTCATTCTAAATCCCATTTAAAACCTTAGCTGTATTAAGACAACTTCTATATATTACTCTGCCTCTTCTTTGGTAAAATATACCAAGTTCACTCGACTGTTTCGGCTGCACACTCATTGGCAAGTTTAATTAAATTTCTAGCTGTGAGCACAATCGGCCATCAGCTACAACTCACTCTCTGAATGTATTCGAAATTCATTGAAACGGGTACTCATAGCAGCACATTTGACCCGAGCACTGAGTCACTGAGTCGGCATGGGCATTTTCGACTACTCATATGTTGGCGCTGAAACTAAATTGATGCAGCGACAACATGTAGTGCATACAGACGGACGGACACACATAGATACACACACACACTAACACACTCACACAAATACAGCTAAATAGTATGTAGTAGCGGCTTATAAAATGTTACAAGTTTTGTATTAATTAAAAACTTCAGCTTGTGTTTGCCCTTACCAATTTATATTTTCATTTGCTGTTATGTTTCAATTCATGTATGTAAATCCTCACAGACACATGCTAACGGTGTGTGTGAGTGTGTGTGTGTGTGTGTGTAGTATGAAGCGCGAGTTTGACTATTGTTGTTGGGCCTGGGATCAGGGGCTGGCGCTATGGCCAAGGGGTTGCCTTGGTCAGCTTGGGTGGGGCAATTGAACCGCCCAATAGCGGAGCATGCAACGTTTTGCTATTTCAGCTTGTACCTGACTTGTTGTTAGTGTTGTTGTCACTGTTGTTGTTGTGCTTGGTGTTGCTGTTGTTGTGCGTCCCTTTAGCCATGCATCCAACCAACCATCTATCCATCCATCCATCAACGTGTTTGACCTAGCCGGCAATTCGGCTTGACATGCGAGTAAATTGAATTTTCCTTGTTTCGCATTTGTTTTGACTTGTTTTTTATTTTTTTCTGTTTTCTGCCTGTGTTGTTTTTTTCACTCTTTTTGATTTCGGCTGTTGTTCGAATTACTTATTCAAATTAAAAAAATATTGTTTTTTTTCTCTCTACGTTGAATGACTGGCCAAAATGCAGCTAGTGTGTGTTTCTGTGTGTGTTTCTCCTTCAACTCTTTCTTCTATTTACATATGTAGTTATGTACAGACATGTGTATGACTGTGTATGTATGAACTATGTACATAAATGTTTCGACATTGTTGAAGTTTGTCCAAAATACAAGCTTGTGTTCATTAGGCGAGGTTTATGCTTAGACATGGCCGTGTTACTCTAGGAATTCTGTATAAAGTTTGGAGTGTTAGACTCTGTGTATAGAAATCTACTCTTTAATATACTAAAATATTATTGTATCTTTTATAATTTATAATATAATTGGGATTAGATATCTGCAGAATCATTGTAATACTCGTACATCTAAGAGCCTTGATCCAACTACAGAAAGTATCTCCTGGGAGTTCCTAAACTTATACACGTATTTAACATAATTTTATCTGTATTCAGAATGGTCTTTCATCATTCCTCTTAATATACATCTCAAGATTCTGAATTAGAAACATCGCTATGCATCTCATATTCTTTGCTTTACTACAGCAAGAACCTCAAGGTAGTTCCCAACCTCACACACTTCTTTAACATAATTTTATCTGTATTCAGAATTGTCTCTGCTTCAATTACACTTTCATATTCCCTCTAAGCATAGTTCATAGTTGAAAGTACAAGTAGTTTCACTCATCCGCTTTGCTCTTTATTATTTTTTAAGAACAATGCCGCCTTTACCCTTTCAATTCCCCAAATGGCAATCATTGTGAATGTCTCTAAGAAATCTCAAAGGTAAAATTGTGACCATGAACTTTTCAACAGGTCGTCAAAGAGAAGTCATAAAACGTCTGACACCTAGAGCGGGCATATCATAATAATAAAACTACCCAAAATAAGACAAAAAGAGATGATATCAACTGTGCCACATTGGTGGCGCCTTTAACCGAGTGCCGAGTGCCGCATAGAACTCGTTTGAATCATGCGACATCATCGTCATCAGCTGCGGCTCTGCCTCAAGTGTCATTAAAGTGGAGGTGACAATTCAATCAACGCATCCGCCGTGGCAGCCACAACTTGGCTGTGCTGACAACTTGGCTGTGAGATGAGTGAATCCTTTCCAGAAATCAAATCAAATGTGTTTACGACTCTCTGATCCCTGCACTACACTCGCTCTATCTGTCGGACCGTCTGTCTGCCTGTCCCATTGCCTCGTTGGTGGCTTGACTCAATTTTATGCCGTTGCGCAGCTATTAAATTTAATTAGAGCTCTCTGTTGTCGCTACCGCCATTGGCCGTCAGCAGCACATAAATGTCACCAAAATATTCCCTTGCAAATACGTATAAACACACACACATACACTCTATATGTATGTGTGTATGTATGTATATAGATTTATGTTCAAATAGCGCCGCCCGCTGTGTGCACTCTTCAAGTTTGTAGCTCTACCCCAGGGTCTCTTTATTTAGCTCTGACTTATCTGTATTATAGCTATGTGTAAATATGTATGTACATAAATGTAAAAGTGTGTATGTATGTATGACTTTAGTTGAGTCAGTGTACTTAAATATATTGTCAGTTGACATGCGAAAGGATTTCCCAACTGTTTCCACTCAAGTTGATATAGTTATTAACTCGGAGAATAAACAAATTAAGGCACTTCGTATAGATATATAATCAGGCCAAAGTATACAGACTGAATATATTTATGCTCGTATTTTCATTGCTTTTAATTGAAATTTAATTGGAGATTCATTAGATGCTTATCCTGCGGATTAGGGCGCAGACAGTCTAAGCTCTTTTTCATTGGCATATATATTATATACCCTGAAAATTGGAAAAGTAAATGAAAGGGTTGCTTTTCAAATTATACGCACATCAAATATTATAAAAATTAAAATGATGTATGATATTTATCTATAACTATTTCCGCTAAGATCTTTAGTTCAGATGTTATTGATAGGAAACTTAGTGTTAAATTGATATCATAAAGCACAGAAATAATAAAATAATATTAATAATATTGTATTTATTCTATGATAACCAACTATACCTATTTCCACCGATATCTTTAGCTCTGCTTAGTCAGCCATTACAGAGTATCTCTTAGAACTTCTCTATAGGAAACTCAAGGCTCAGCTTTAGCCCTATCTAGTAAGCCTTGACTTCTCTTGCCTATCTACTCGCCCGAGTATACTAAAAGTGATTTGATTAATGGATTTCTATCACGATCGAGAGCTAAGATACGTGAGCTTTAGCTATGGGAATAGGATAAGGCCAACTCTGGTATTGGTTAACCATTTATTATGGCAGCACCTTTAACCAGCTTGTCGGCAGTAGCTCTGGCTTACAAGTAGTTCTCAGCTCTCAGCTCAAGCTGAATTCAATTTCAAAGACGCCGGAGCTGCGCCTCCTACAAGTTTGTGTGGAGTTGATTTTCAATTCACTTTTAATTATGAAGAATCGATGCACATGACAGCCAACATGAATTAAGACGAAAGTTATTAAATACTGGGCGTGGCACTGGCAAACAGTACAGCCTCCCTCCCAGTGCCTGTCCAATTGCCAACTGGGAATTGTTAAGCGAGGAGCGAGGAGATACAAGTTGAGAGTTCGATGTACAGAAGAAGACTTTGGGTTTGGGTTTGTGTTTGGGATGGAGTTCGTCGCGTCTTCAAATTGACAAAAATGCCGTGTCTGTGTTTTATATTGGGTGGCGCTGTTGGCGCCAACGATTTGCACGTTCCATTGCATGTCCGGTGTGGTTTGGTCAGTGGGACGTCTGCAGCATCACTCCACACTCCACTCCAGGGCCAATTGAATGTGTCCCCACAATTATTGTCATTCACAATTACCTGCGCATGCTTAAAGCGCGCAACACGAGCATAAAAAACAGCGCAGACATGGCACACACAATAAGCGAATACCCTGCAAAAGATAACCGAAATGAAATGATATTTGCTCTGTCTAGTTATGACATAGTTAAGCACAGTTTAAAATAGTTTCCATGTGCATTCCAGTTAGTCTTTAGGTACGTATACCCTACCCCCAGCATAAGTACAACTGCCACAAAACTCACTCCGCGTGACTTGCAGCAAAGCAACAAAAAATCAACAAAAAACGTGCAACAACCGCCTCCAACTCCAGCTCCACCTCTACTTGGCTACCTTGCTGCAACCTTCTGGAGACGTACCCAAAGTGTCAGCAAAAACGAAATTGAGCTTATCGGTTGGTGCATCACACAACATTGGAGCATTGGGAGGCAGCTCCTCCGACAAGGACCAATGCGACTCTCAGGCGAGTCGTCGATGCAATCGTGCAGTCGTCAAATTAGCGACATTCGAAATACTTTCCACAGATAACTGCGAAAATCGTAAACAAAATAAAATGCTCAAACTGGCCACAGACACAATTTCCTGCTACCAAAAAAACAACTAAACGAGAACCCACTATGGGAGTAGGAAAAGTAGTAGGCTTAAAGATACGCTGGAAGAAAGGAGACAAATTGAAGAGATATGTACATATGTTATAGAAAGAGATATGATATTGAAACAATGATATACAGTTTGATCTGCCAGGTCGAAGTACACTGTATTATTATTATGAGTATAAGCTACAATAGAAATTTCCTGCTCAAACATATACAGCTAAAGATTGAAGACTTACAAGAATGTCAGTTAAAATTGCAGAGTTCATATCATATCATTTTGATGTCCAATTTATCATAATCTTTAACTTGAGCTTACTTGAAATTGAATTTTAAATTAAATTCTCCCTTTCTCCACCTCATTTTAAACACTTTACAGTAACTGAAATTCTGTTCACTGGATATTTGTGTCACACAGAAAATTCACTATACTATAGTTTAAAGTTTTCGAGTTTAGTTTGTTTTTTGGAAATATTTTCAAATTCATTTACCAAACAATAGCTCAAATGCAGTACGATATTTTGGACATGCTGTGTCTGTATATAATACAAAGTCTTATTGACCATTGAGTGTTTGTGTACAGGGTATTGAAGGAAATGCTAAAAGACACTTGGCCAAGTCGACGCTTCACGATCATCATCAGGCAGCCATGGCAGTCCGTCCAGAGTCAGTTTGCAGTCGTCTTTCCGCGTGATTTATTCGCTAGTCCAATTGAATTGTTTTAAGCGGGCCCCCATAAGAGATCAGCCTGGATTGGATGCGAATAGTAGCAGTAGTAGTGATGGTGATGGTGATGGTGGTGGCAGGGGCTACTTGAATTGTGAGTGACATTTCATGAGCCGAGGAATGACGGGCATTGCAGACGCCGCCGCCAACAAAAGACAATGACAATGGCTCTGACGCTGACTCTGCATCAGCGTCAAAGTCATTGATGATCATCTGGCTGATGATCTGATGGCCAATTCCCAAAACGACAAACTCAGGCGCCATGTTAACCACCAAGAAGTCACTGACTAAACTTACTGCCACTGCAGCAGCAACTCCAACTGGTAGCATAATCAGGATTTGACGAAGATGGATTCATGATTGACTGCCAGGGCCATTGTTAGTGCGCAAAACTGATTACAATCGCCAGCCAGGAGACTGGGAGGAGGGGGACAGACGGAAACTGCAATCTGGTGGCGGCGTTTGCATTTTATTGAACACGATCCTTAAGATACTCTCGTCGTACGAGATTGAATTGATGGGGTTGCTGTGGCTTTATTTGGACAGGCAACTTGTCACGTTTAATGGAATGCAATTGTGTGAGATGCGGGTATGCAAGTGTGCCACAGATTTCCATTCAATTACTGTATATTGAATAGTTATTAAAGCCACACTACTACACACACATGTAGTACCTCTTTATGAGTTTTGCAAAGCAATCAACACCACATACCGAGGGAGAGATACCCAGACCCAGACCCTACTCAAGCTTTAATTGAAGGAATATATTGATTAGCTTTCGCTTTTGGGCCCAAAAGCATGTTCCTGTCGCTGGCACTGCCACCGTTCTGTGTACTAGCGCCAGCTACCGAAGACCCTGTCCCGCAAATTTGTCAATGGTCAATGCCATGGTGCTGTCCCCAGGTCCTCCAGTCCTCCTGTCCATTGGCTCATAAATTGTGCACAACAAATATAAATAATATTTCCTCTTTCTCGGCACCCATCGCCAGCGGCCAGAGGCGTTTTGTTTATCTGCCTTTTTTTATTTCTTCAGTTAGCCACACACATGATGTTTTTGCACACCTCTCCGAGTACACACGGGTGGACAGTGGGACAATCGGACATATGTATATGTATATACATATATATGTATGTACAAAAGGAGGTGTTGCCACGTTGTTATGAGTTTTTAAATCTGCCTAACCCCCATCCATCCTTCAACATTTATTCGAATTTAATCGATTTTTCAAATTGACTTCCCCCCTCCTCGCTTCGTGTTGCCAACTTGGTAGATGTTCGCACACAATACGAGCTCGAGTACGAGTACAACATTTGTTAAACGCCCCTGGCAGCACGCCCATATTTGTTTTCGCCCAGTTTGTTAAAAATGCATACAGTTAAGGCCTTTGTGCTTGACTCTGACTCTGCTATTATTTATACTATATTGAACTACGGCTTATAGTATTACAATTATTATATTTACTAGTTTAGTAGTACTTTAAATAGAGTAAAATGCCTAGACGTACTTTTATGTTTAATTAGCGAGAAGTGATAAAAAGAGCAAGGGTTTATTTGAAGTAATTCTAATAAGAAATATTCATAATATAGATTTTCATTATTTACTTTTTTATCAGAAAGAAAATGTAAAGAATTAATAAGGGTAATCCTAGTAAGAAACTTTTAGTATTTAAGTTCAAAAATCTGTTATATTATCTATATCTATTATTTACTTGAAGTAATCTCTGTTAGGTTATGTTAGGATGGCTGATGGCGCTATCTGAGGATTGGTGGGGTCTGCAGCTCGCTTGGGCCACTGTGATGTCACATAGACTAAATTCTACTGACGCTTGAGGCTTTTTTAGACCGTGTTCGATTTCTTGCTATCTATTTGGTCTGAGAAGTAGTAGACTCCCAGGTACCACAGACTGATCCCACAGAATTTCAGTATAGTAATTTGCCTCTTATATTTAAGAATTGTATTGAGCATAGGTTTTAAACTGTAGTATATTTTAGTTGTAGCCGTTTTAACATTCTTAAGTAAATCTGTCATCTGAAATGTTTTTAAAGATATCCCTTCTATTCCAAAGACAATCGTGGTTTGCCACAGATATTATATACCTACCTATTGCAGTTTATGTGGGACGCTAGAGATGCAATATTACTTAGAACTATTTCTAATCAGACTATTTCGTCTGATAAAGCATTGATCCCAAAGATTTGTCCAATATTCAGTCAAACTGTTGTAGATATTATCTGCAGAATTTCAACAACACTTCAACGATTTCTATGCGTATCTATGTATATGTCTTTTGGACTTTGGTGTTTCAATACCCTTCCTCACTATTCCTCACTCCAATAGTACAATTTATCCTGGCAGTCTTAAATTAAGTGCAAAGTACTTGGTTTGAGCACTTGGTATTCGAATCACAGCTGAGACGCATGTTATTTACTACAAAATACAAATTCTAGTTCAAGTTGCGTGTTAAAGTTTGTTTCCAACTGTCAGCTACTTGGGTTTATATTAAATTCGATGTGGATTTATGCATAATTAATGAGGGAATCTGAACAGGTGCTGCGCTAGGCGACAAGCGTTTGCTGTCAAACACGATGACAAAAGATTACAATTCGCAAGTTGCGGCTGTTTGTGCCACCGTCAATCCCGACCCCAGCATGCGAGTATGTTGGACTCAAGGGAAGGCTCAGGGGAGGGGGAAAAGGGGCACAGGAACAGGCTGGTGGCAGCATGCTTAAAAATTAACATAAAACTTCTGATAATAGTTTTCCATGTGATTGTGATTGCGAGTGTGTGAGGAGGCGCAAGTTGCCAAAACGAACATCCCACGCAGTGGAAGGCAAAAGGGTTTCTGTTTAGGCAGAGAAAAAAAAAAACATCTGATGATGGTGGTGGCATGAGCGACATCATAAATTACGAAAATAAACTTTGTGCTAAAGGGACGCAAGTTGTTGTTGTTGTTGTTGCTGTTGCTGTTGTTGATGCTACAAGTCGCGTCGACTAAAATGTTTGTAAGATCCGCGCAGAGAGGCAACAGGCATTGGCAATGGCTTTGGCTTTGGCTTTGGCTACGGCTACGGCTTTGACTCTTCCTGAGTCTGACTTCGACTCTGACATTGGCATTGGTAGTGGCTTTGGCTTTGGCTTTGGCCTGGCTGTGGCGGTACATATTCAGCTTGAGTGCATTTGCTTGTCAATAAAAAGGTTCCGGTCGAAACAGCATAAAGCAAACACACACACAAATACTACACAAGAACCAAAATAAAGGCAAAATAAAGAGAGGAGGAAAAAGCGACGAAAGAAATACATAAAACATTAACAGCTGAAACTATGCGAAAGATGTTGTATGTTTCGACTACAAGTGAATTGAAGTGAAAGTTATTTCAGGTATTTGATTTAAACGTGGCTTAATTAATTAGCCCGGCTTATCGAGAGGGCCTCATAATTAATTAGCAAAATTAACAAACAATTACCGAAGCGCAGACACAGACACAGACTGCAAAACGCACGACTTGAACGAAGAAAAAGAAGTTGAGATGAGGAGAAGGAATAACAAAATTCTGTTAGTCACGCATGCTAATCTTCGTGTTGTCGCAAAACCTGGCAACTGTTGCAAACAGCAGCAGCAGCAGCAGAGGCAACAACGACGGTGGCCGCGACTTGGTCATGAGCCAGGGTCTCCTCCACTCCTCCAGCGCTATCGATGCCGATGAGCCTCATTGTTGGGAGCCCAAAAACAAATGACTATTGTGGGGTCTATTTAAGGCTAAACGTGTACCGTCTGAGTTTGAGTGAACCCAGGTTTGGAGTCTAGACTTTTGACTACGAGTACGAGTACTTTCGTGATGTGCTGTAGTTTGCCCAGTTTGCCCAGTTTTAGTTGACATTTTCGATACATAAATGCTTTGCCAAATTTCTGCTGCCTATTATCGGATAAGCTTCTGGATCATTTACTTAAACATGTCACTTGACATTAATCTGGAGTTGGAGCCCAAGCAGGCAACAGGTAGCCTCAGCTCCCGAGTGGCCCGGCCCACACACAGCGCCAGTGGAGTGGAGAGTGAGCAGAGAGCTACCACACAAAATCGAGATTATCATAAATAATATGGAGTAACAGTTCCACGCGTAGTGCGGCCTCTAGGATGCCTCATGTTTGTTGCACGTACCGCCATGCCGCGCCGTGTCTGTTCTGTTCTGTTTGTTTTCGGTTTTCAGTCTTCAGTCTTCAGTTTTCTGAGAAAGGATGAGGTCACAGAGTACTGTGTGAATGCCAGTTCCAGCGGCGCGACCCTGGTCAGAGCAGAGAGAAGACCATTATCTCTGGCTTAAACTGGGCAAGGAAAGAGTGGCCCAAGTCATTCTTAATGACGTCTAATTTGTCATCGTTGAGGAACTAATTTTTTACCGTGCTGATATGGTCCCAATAGAGCGCTACCTGTCTTGAACACGACGAACCGCACTGAGATTTCTGCGTAAGTTACGAAACTTGCCACGATGACGATACTATCGCATGATGGAGAGCTCAAGCTCCATCTGTGTGTATACGTGTGTGTGTGTGTGTGTGTAAGAAGCGGAATTTACATATAATTCCGGGAAATAATATGTATTTAATGTATTCGTTAAAGGGAAACCTCTAAACTAAACGCTGGCGATAAGATAAAGCTGTCTTCGCATTCAAAATTCGCTGTAAAAAATATATTTATATTTTTATATTATAACTCTCTTGCAAAAGGGCACTTTGGGTGAGTTTTATGAGAAACCAAAGTTAATTTCCAACTCCCGTCACCTTGATGATCTCAGATCTTTCAACGAAATTAACTAAATTAAACACACCAATGCTTGTCTTACACACAGGCCTAGTTTATTAGTTGTAACCACGCACAAAACAGGCCTCATTTATTAAAGTCTTAACTGGGGAAATACATATAACTAGAACGCAGTTATGATACAGTTAGTTGCTAGTACTGGAGGTTGGTAATTGAGCAATAAGATCGTGACTAGGGAAGAGTTTGTTATAGAAAATGGCTAACATTAGAATGAGAACTAGGTACAGTCTCTATTAGCTAACTAAAGCGATGGATTTGTGGGATATTCAACTTAATTAGAACTTGACTAAACTGTAGAATATATGCTTTTAAAGAGACTAGATCTGCTTAGACAACACATGAAAATCTGGAGTCTCTAGCTCTTATAGATGGCGAGATCTAGGTCTATACAGCTAGACAGACATTGCCATATCAAATCAACAATATATATACATATGTATATATTTATCTATTAGTTTATATGTAGCTACATTGTGTGAGGTCTGACAACTTAACAGTCTTCGTTGTTGTTATTCATAAAGTCTAACTCTTTCCATTTTAAGTACTTTAGTTACCTACAAAGGGAGGCATATCTTATAGAGTTTACTGTTGCAGAAATTTCATAGATGTACTACTAACTTACTACATATTTCATAGATTTTCAAACATACGAACTAGTGGAAAAATCTCCGTTTACAATCCCTACATTCCGTATTGTGGAAACAATCTATTTTTATCCATAAAACATAAAAAATGTCGGATGCACTGCTTCAATTGAATAGAGGATGTTATTAAGAATGTATTTCGTATACTTTGAATTCAATTATTCAGATATTTTTAACCAGTACTCTAGTCTCTATTATTATTCTAACAAATTAAGCAAAATTGTTTGAAAATTTCTGTAGAATATAGAAATAATATATAACTCTTAATTAAATACTTATTAAAATCCATTTTTTGTAGTCAGAATAAGCTGATCTTAAGATTGGTTTGTATACTTTATTCTATTCAATTTTCAATATAAAATATCAACGAGTATATAAAAAAACTCAAGAATAATTCTAATGCTAATAAGCTTATAAGTTAGCACTAGCTTTCAGCTCGAACAAAAAATACTTTTAATTTTGTTTAGGCCCACTTTATTAGTCACTTGAATTCACCATATTATCTAGTATAATAGAGTCTAATATAGAACGACCATTCTCCTTAAACTACTACATAATTCTCAATTAATGACTGGTTTAGCATTTATGGAATCAACTGCTCAGGAATTATAGCAAAACATTTGTTGAAAGGCAAAAGAATGGTCGTCATATCGATAAATCTTTATAGCTATCGTTGCTTCTGATCTTGAGCACACAGATCCACGCCGAGTGCCGATCCATGGCAAGTGGCAGACAGTATTGAAAGTATTGAAAGTGAAGGAAGGAAGGAGCAAACGGTGCATATTGAAGTTGGCTGCGATGCGTGTAGTTTCATTGAGTCGCGTCAGCACAGAAATTGTAACAAGACGCATGTCTTGGCAAGTTAACATATCCGGCGCCTAAGCGATGACGACGATGACTTGGCCTGGCCAGAAGGAGTGGGATAGGGACTGGGACTCTGAAGACTCTGCAGTGCAGACTGTGGCATGTCTGCGGGCCGTATTAATAATTTTGTTTGTAAGCTGGGAACTGGGAAGTTGTGATTTGATTTAGGGTGCATTTAAAGCGTGAACGAGTGCATTAATAATTTCTTAAGCAATTTTATTGTGCATAAATTTCATTAATTTATAATTTTTTGTTTGATTTTAACTGCGACTAACAACCACAACCCGCTGCTACGGTTCGAAGTCAGCATGTTGCGCCAATGTGTTGCACCGCCCCGCTCACCTCTCGCTCTCCTTCCTTGCACCATCTGGTGGCATGGGGCATAAATTATTTAGCCGTAGTTTTGGCAGGCGCCCGTTGACCGCGCACTGCGTAGATTTCGCGATTGCGTCCGGGTAAAAGAAGTGAGGGCTTAGGCTTTATCCATTTTGCCCAATGGAGTGAATCTCAGTCGCTCCTCACTCTCCTCCGATTCGAATGTGTGTATTGCTGTTGCATTTGCATGTATGTCTGTCTGTCTTTCTGTTTTTGTATTTTCGTTGCTCGGGGTCCATGCTTCATTGAGAAACTTATGCGCTTGTCGCTGCCTGATGCTGATGCTGCTGCTGATGCTGATGCTGGTCTGTGGCACAGTCCACAGAGAGGTCCTGCAGCTGTGCCCGGCATGTCGCCTGCCAATGTCTTCAGTTTCTGCCCGCGCAGTTAATTATAAATAAAAAAATATATACACTCACACACACACACACACTCACACACAGAGAGAAAGAGCTTGGACATTTTGGCTTCGCTTCGGTTTGTTTTCATTTCCAGATGCAGATTACATTATGATTTATGCAAAATAGTAAATGCGCCTGATGGCAACATGCGCCAACCGCCAGCAAACTGTGCCTGCAACTCAGTTGCTCCCCCACCCCCCCTGCCTGGCCCTAGAGTTAGAAGTTGCCACAACGCCTACAACCTGGCGGAACCTCGAGTCTAACAAGTGCCTCAGTGCCTCCCCATGTGAGCAAGGCTTCTAATTTCATTTATCGCCCCCGTTAAAGTCGATCATAAAACTGGCCAAGGATCAGACGGAGCATGTGGCACACAGTGGTCTGGACAGTGGGACTGTGCGGCGCTCCACTGACGCAAATTCGTCGCACGGTGGGGCAATAAATCAGCGGAGCTATGAGTACAGCTCGTAAAAGTGCTTAAATTAATCATGGCGATGCCGTATGTGGATTTGTTGCTCAGCTCGTAAGGTTTTACGATGGGTGCCAATAGCCACGGGGTGTCCATAGGCGGGCGCAACAGGTTGCCACCGGTGCGGTACGCAGGCAGCGCGCTGCAGCGGTTGCTGTTTTGTTTTCTAAGCGCCACATAGAGGAAGGAGTTCGACTTCGAGTTGGAGTCGTATATCAAATCGTAAAGTTAACTGTGTAATATTCGCAGGTATTTTGCATAACGAGGAATTCTTTGTTATCGCTGTGGATGTGCTACAAGTATTATCGGGCATGTAATCGTCTGTCCGACTGTCCGTCTGTGGCATGCAGCACAGTGGTCAAATGGCTGCGTTCATGGCAGTAAATTGCAAATGAAATTGCATTGTTATTACATGTTTTCAGGGGCAGCGCAAATTAAATTCCATATGGAAAAGCAATCTTGCCCAGAGCCACCATCATGTATTTATTTAACACAATTCAGGCCAGCGGACCAGACCAGACCAACCCAGCCAAGCCCTGGCAGTAGTACGTGACAAACCTGCAACTGCCCAGGACAAGATGTTTGACAGCGCGTCCAGAAATTCTATCGCCAGGCATTACGCATCATCGGAGTCTGGGTGTAAAGGGGGGGAAGGGGGTGAGTGTAAGAGAGCGAGTGCGTCCTTACAATCGCTTTTAAATTAGTTTAGTGGCATTTAACTTAATCGCCTACAAGGGAGCCAAAATTGTCGGCAGACTCTTAATTTAAGCCAACTCTTAGGTACTACTACTACTGCCCTCCATCTCACTTTGACACTCTCTCCCTCGCTCTGTCTCGCTGTCTGTCTCTCTCTTGGTTTTCCAGTCAAAATTGGGCAGACGTGATTCGATTTTCAAGAAGCTTACTTTAGTCGTGGCCCCAGCAAGTGCTTGTCCTTAATAGGCAATGCCAGCCGTACTACACACACACACACTCACACACACACATGCAGCTCAACAGCAAATTGAGTTGTGCATCAAAAAAATATGCAGCTCTGGGATGTGTAGCTGACATTCAGTGCACACACTCACACTCTGTCGTGATATCATTTGCTCCCTATATACTATATATACCCTTATATACATATGTCTGTCTGTCTGTCTGTCTATATAATCGTATTCTTTGCATAAATCTTGCTGTCGCCTGCGCTGATAGTAATGCCTTGTAATTAAATTGCGACACGGGCCAGCCAATGGCAGCTAATGGCGCCACAACATAGATCCCAAAGACAAACAATATGTGTCTGTACACAGCAAGAAATCTGGCTTAAGTTTGGCTGAACATAAGTTGCAAATGTTGAGTGTAAGTTGTGCTGAAATATAACTAAAGAAATACTTGAAAAAATATATAAAATAATTGCAATTTAAATTCATGAATTAAATAATAAAATAAAACACTCGATTAAAGTTGAATCTGATTCTATATATACTATATATATAGTATATTGTATATATATAGTATATATATATACATATATTGTACCTAGAAATTTACTATATTAAAAGGCCATAGAAAATTCTTGAAAATAAGCAAAGATGCAGTCTGAGTTGTGAAAGAAATGAAGCAATAATTGAATACAAATTTTAATTAAATTTAAAAATATTTAAAACAGAAAATTTTAAATTAAATAGATTCATTTTAGTCTGAGTTGACATAGAAGTAAAGCAATAATTGAATACAAATTTTAATTAAATTTAAAAATATTTAAAACAAATTGTAAAATTAAATAAGATACTAGATTTATTTTAGATTTGAATCATTATCTACTACAACTACTGTTTAGCCAAATGGAAATTACTTAAAGCTAACAGTCAAAAGAAAATGCCTAATACAATGGTATAGCTTTAGGCCTACTATACAGAGATACTACAGTCGGTCGCTATTGACAAAGAAGACCCTGTACATGGACTTGGTCTCAAGGGTTAATAATACTAATTTCAATTTATATTGAATTTATATTCTATACAATGCTATCTACTGTTGCTAAGTATATAGAGAGTATAGAGTATTGAAATTAGTACTAATTAATTTCATATTTTGTCTACGACATTTCGTGCAGTGTACGCCTGTGTGTGTTGGCCTGTGTTGCTGCAATTCATGACAGAGCCAACAGTGGGGACACGACCTGCCTGCACACTGGCGCTGTTCTCAGAGTACAGGGCACGTTTCTCAATGAAATTCCAGAGCGATCCGTTGCCCAAGTGCTTCTGTGTGTTCCCGTCTGGGCAACCATCAAATATCGGCGACTGAAAAACGCTGGGCGCCCGCAACTTGGGCGGCTGCCTGAGCGGAGCAAGTGAGTCGCCAGAGCAGTTAATTAATTCTGCATGAAATTTAAGGATTTCGCTTCAGTTTTTTTTTCGTTCCGTTTCGTGTGTGACCAAGCCGCCCAGCTAGTGCATATATGGGCAAAGTCATTGTCGTTGCGGTGGCGGTTCTGCACGTACCGTATCTGTATCTGCCGCTGTATCTGTATCTTTTGTCTCCTTGCTTCCTCTCTGCTATAGTATATATATTGTCACTAATCAACTGGCTACAATCAGGCGAATCCACGAACTGCAGGCAGCCTGTAGCCCAGCCTCAGCCTCATCCTCATCATCAGTTGGCCAAATCAAGTCATTAAGCTCCGTCGAGTGCCAAATGGAGCAAATAACGCTGCAACTAGGCCGAATGCGCGTCCTGGGAGTTCACAGATGGCACAAAGGCAAAAAAAAAATCTCTCAATTAGTCAGACAATTAAATCAGCAGCATTGGCATCGGCTCCAAACGAATCCAACTGCATTTCATTCATTCAGTTTGAACTATATGTACGTTCAATAACTTTTCATTCTGTCTTCAATCGATTGAATGCTTAATGAGAGCTCAGTGTAAACTGTAAACTGTGTGGCTTATAGTTTAGTTGACGAATGCAGATACTCTGTAATATAGGCGAAGCCTGAGATAAGACTTATAGTACTTAAAAGTTTGACAATGTATAACTGTGATAAATCTCCTCTCTGAATTATACATTTTATTAGAATTATATCTGTATTTAAATTATAATTTATACTATATTTTTATTATTTATATTAATAAAACTATTTCTCTTGTTTATTTGCAGGATCCTTCGACGGTAAGTTGAAAACTGTTAACCCACTTTTATTATGTCTTTAATTTAGTAATATTATACTATAGAGATTACTATTAATCTTTATTATTATCATTTAAAATATAACATCATATTTTGCCATTTAATAGATGTAGAAGAAGTAAACTTAATCTCAATTCATTTGCTTTCCTATAGCAACAATTTTACTTTATTTCTAAGCAACTTTTAATACCCATTAATGAAGCAAAAGTTCCATTTAAAGTTGAATTTATCTTGTACTTATTTTAGGTACGAAACTTACCACTAATTAACTAAGAATTTAGAGCTCGAAATATACTTGTTATAAATCATTATACACATTCAAGTTAACAGGATTATTCAGGCTTGATTCAAGCCTCTTCAAACTAGTTAGTGATACGTCTGTCTACGCATAGCTAATGCCATTAAAAACTTTCTTTAAATATTATGCCTTTGTTCTATAAACAAACCTTTGATTAACAGTGACTAATCATAATATATCCATCAGGCACATTTAGAGGTCACATAACTCTTTGCGACAGGTCATATACAGCATGAACTGTTAAGTGTCGCCGACGGGGCTCAAAAGGAACGAAAATATGAATGCAAAAGGCAGAAACAATAATTTAGCTTAACAACTTAATAACAAAAGGAAAACACGCTTTGCCGCGATCACCTGTTGGGCTTAGCTGAGGGACATACCGAAGGACTGACAGGCTGACAGACTGACAGAAGGACAAACTGAGAGACTGACGGAGGACGAAGGCGTCACAAAACAACCCTTGTCGAGGCAGAGTTTGATACGTGGCCAGACTAAGAGGTAGGATATATTTCCACCTGTCTGCAAGTTTATCGACATGCCCCAATTGACAAATGAGAACGAAAGCAATTAATGAGTGGATCGTGGCCAGGATATAAAGATCTATATAATATCAAACGGAGCTGGGAATTGGCGTGAAGTAATTGCACTACTCTCGAAGCAAAGATTCTATAAATCAAGACAGGATAATCAAACAAATAATCCCAAAGAGTTTATAGTGGAGAAAGGGAATGAGCCAAGCCCAGGCAAGCCCTGTAGGCCGACTGCGACTAATTAGAGGCACTCCCCATGAAGCACAAGCACCTGCCGCACTATGCCAACTCCCGGCATCATTAATAATACAGGTAGCAAGCGCAGAGAGAACAAGAGCAGAGGCAGACTTATTCGGGCGAACGCATAATAACCACGATTAAAGCAAACAAGGCTCATTGTCGGTTAAATGACAAGTTTTGACAACTTGTGAAACGACAAGTGGTCAGTGGCTGCCCGACAACAACAGCAACACACCACACAACACACATTTCGGGCCAAGGGACCGAGCAGCCAGCGACCCAGTTAAATTAATAATCCGCATAATTGGAGAACTTAACTCGCCAGGGAAAATGGTGGCGACAAAAAGAGCGTTATTTGCTTTGCGCTTAATATATCATTTAGATCGTTGGCCAGAGATACGCACGTAGCGAGGACTTTTGCTGTCATTATTATTGTTATTTTCATTTTATCGTATTATTGCTGCTCTCACCCATAGTACAATATACTGGGTACTGGGTACAATGGGGTGCGTACGCATACCAAGTTAACATACTACTACCACAACTACATTGTTAACGTTGTTACTCGGCCTTTTTGGCGATTAGGTCAAGGCACGGACGGAAGCATGTATATAATTTCTAATCAATTTAGTTAATCTGCTTGTTCAGATACATATAGTATAATACTACATACCAGCATACCAGGCATAAAGACAAAATAATTGCTTCTGTTTCACATTCGTGTTTAGTGAAATTGTTTGATTTTATTGCTCTGGGAACTTGTACACATTTCAGGTGTAATATTACAATCAGATACTATTGAACTAGGCGCTCTTAAGTAGCCTTTTGATAGGAGTTATTAACAAGAAGTAGCTTGTTCTATGAAAGGTTAAAAGTTAGTTCAGATATTGGAAGGAGAGAAAGGTCTAAAGTTGTTTGATATAACCGATAAAATACTGGGACTAAGAGTTGATCTAGTGAAAGAATTTTGATCTTTATAAAACATATTTGAGATAAATTTTATAGTTCGAAATAAAGGAAGATTCTCCTAGGAATAAGAGTTTCAATTTGATGAAAGATTATTCATCCTTTTTGGATACACCATATTTTAGATGAATTAGAGATACTTCTTGCTAGAACTAAGTACTAATCCTTACTTGAATATATGCGTATTTTATTTATAATATTAGTTCATTTTATTATCATAATATCTACATCAAATCTTACTAGATTTAGTGAAAGAATTTTGATCTTTATAAAATATATTTAAGATGAAATTTATAGTTCAAAATAAAGGGAGATTCTCGGCAACTCCTAGGAATAAGAATTTTGATTTGGTGAAAGATTATTGATCCTTTTTGGATAAAACATATTATAGATGAATTAGAGATACTTCTTGCTAGAACTAAGTACTAATCCTTACTTGAATATATGCGTATTTTATTTCATTTTATTATCATAATAGCTACATAAAATCTTACTAGATTTAAGCAAGCTTTCACTACAATTTTGAAGCTAATTTTTCCTATTTTCTTATCTACTTCCGCTGAACATGAACCTCAACTTGTCTGCTCCTCTGAACGCTAACCAGGGTGTAAGTATTCCAGCAATTACTTTAATTATTACAATTTTAGTTACGGGACAAAAACAAACACAATTAAATACTCATTAATGCCAAATGGCAAATTATGCCAAGTTTGCCTACGATAATATATTACTGTAATGAATAGAAAAGCGAACCGAGGCAGAAAATTGTCGACTGGCGTTGTGATAAATGAATTTTTACGAGTGCAGACAATTGACACTTCACTTGGTAAAAGGTCAGCGAGGATCACTTACCACAGGTAGAGACCCCGCATCCCCTCCCCCTTTAGTTCGAGTAATTACGACCAGTAAAATACTTGTTAAACATGACATTTTTCCTGTGCCGGCGATCGATCAAAACGACAGCTACTGAATGTGCCAAAAGAATCCAGTTCCCACTTGCCACAGTCCTGCTTGTGGCAAGTTGTCTGGCTTATCAATGTAATATCGAATTTCGATCAAGAGTACGCCTTCGAGCGAGCAGACGCTCGACTTTTTGGCGCAAAATGAAACGTTGATCATTTTGACGACGTCCAGGAGGCAGCCCACATTCCAGCTCTCGCATGACCCTCATTATCATAGTTGCCACCATTAGGGGCACGACTAAAGGCTGTCGAAGTGGCCTCCATACATCTGCCAGGATCAGGAGCGTTCGTTCGTACAGTGTAATTGCCGTTGAGTCCTGTCAATGTGTTATTATATTGTTAAGGGGGCAAATTGTAGGCACATAAAAGCTATATTTAGCACTTAATAACAGCTAAAGCTTAACAAGCTCAGCGATCGAATGGTTTTCTATTATGGAATTGTGTTTATTGTGTTTGTTTTTCAACTATAAAATTATTTATGCAGCTGGAAATCAATAAATAATAATTGTATATCAATTTATACCCTGTTTCTTTTCATATGTGCTGGACGAACTCTTGTGGATCACAGTATGTAAGTATATGAAATTTCATATGATTTTTCTAGCTTGCGTTCGACTGTAGCCTTCTTTAACTTGTTGACTAACAAATTTGCAACATTTCAACTTATTTAGGTTATACTCTATACTCTATACAATACTCTATCTACACTTTCCATTCTGTCTACAATTTTATCTCTCGCCAAACGAGATTATTATCGCCAATTGTTATCTCAGCTCTCAATCAACTATTGTCATGAGCTAGAGCGATCGAGAGACTACCGCATTTTTACCATATCGAATTCCAGCTGTGACACCTTCACTACTCCTGTTCTGTACCAAAACGAGTGACAAATATTTGCTGGCCCATCCTTTTATGATCGTGAGCCAGCAAGGCAGCAAGGACTGTCTCACGATCTGTGCCCGCGAGTAGCCAAGTGGCTACCATGTGTACTCCTGAAATTCCACTGCCTTCTGCTGAAGATCCCAAGCCTATGGTCAACCACTGGTCCGGATTTGCTGCCACGATATGTACACTACTAAGCGAGGCGAGGCTCCAGAGAGCAAATCGCTCTTGGCCTGTCTCTGAGGGCAGAGTACAATGCCACAAAACTGAACGAGACGCAAGAATTTATGGCATTTCACTGTCAGAGACGCAGAATTCCTGTCCCTTGCCACCATTAATGGAATGGACAATAAATTTAAACGTGCAGACGGACAACATGCCATATGTAAAGAGGCTGAGCTGAGCTTTAGGCCAAAGCCAACCAGCCAACCAACTCTTTTCCTTACCCTGTGTAGAAGCGACATTCACGAAATCGCCAAAATCGCTTCTCTTCTACTGCTGCTCTGCTCTGGCTGGTTCCTTTTGCGCGTGAGACGATTTGTAAATGCAAACCAGCCCAGTCCAAGTCCCAGTCCCCAGTCCTTGCATCTGTCATATGACAAAAGCGATAATTATTTTCACGCCTTTGCTGCACTTTGTTTCAGCTCGGGCCACTTATTAATCAATAATGTTATTGCAATTGCTAGAGAAGTTTAATTGACATAGGTAATATGTATAGTAGGGTTTGGTAGGGCGCAACCGACACAGTTCCACTTACACTTCATTTCCACTCATGCTTTGTGTTATGCCTTAGTAACTTCTATGTTTACTATGCTATTGTAATTAAATTTTGAACATGGATGTATAACAATCGTATGTGTAGCTATGCCAAATTGAGATTGAATGTCTTATCAGTTTATTAAAATTTTATTTATTACCTTTTCATGATATAATTAACTAGCAGTAACTATTGATTGCTTTCTTTAAAATGAATTACAAACTCTGTTTTATTATATAACTTTCAGATAAGAAAGGTGAAGAGAAGGTTTCATTCAGAACATCCACCTGTAGCTCGCTCTTTTATCATAATTTTTAAAAAGAATTTACTACAATTATACAATTTACTTCCCTCAAAGTTTCTTACTTCTAGGATAAGAAATGATCAATAGTAAAATACTTATAATAAATTATATAGATACAACTATTATTTACTAACGTTGTTAAAGCCAAAGCAAATCTTTTCATGCACTCGCAAACCCGTCTTAAATTATAAACTTCAAATAGAATTAATCTCTGCTAAATTTCTACTAAAATTTCATACCGTAATCCTTAATACACCTGCCTAAATGAACACTTATCTTTTGTATAAACGGACTGCATCTCAGTCTCAATAGCTGCATATACATATTTATCGTTTTGTCGGTTCAGTTTGCTGATAAGCTTGATAGTACGTATGCAGCTTCTGTTTCTTGGGCAGTTGTTCATGAAATGCTAAGACAATGGGCTGAGATTAAATGCCACAGAGTGCAGATTAAGATGCATCGACAGCAAATAGCGTTGTCAGTGCTCCATAGTCAGGCTCTGTAGCCTGGCATACCACCACCACATACGATATGCCAGCCAGTGTTTAAGACACTGGGAGACACGAAACAAATTTCCCTTGAAAAGAATTACATACCAAACGGGGAGGAAGAGAAACTCTATTTGTTGTGGTCCGAATTGGAGTTGTTGTCCTGTCGCTGCTGCTCCTACTGCTTGTTTGTCGCTGTATGTTCAAAAAGTGACCGTCTTCATTGTCAACACATGGTGCTCTGATGCTCTTTGGCAAACAATTCTATAGAATATCATCGCATGCACTCGCGGTGATCTTGCAGTTCAGTTCCAGCTTCAGCTTCAGCTTCAGCTTGAGCTTATCTGAGCCAACCGAATCGCTGAGCCTTACTAAATTATTATGTTAACATGAAAATAATTGAGGCAAAAGGCATTCGGCATTCAGTTTGCAGTTTGCTTCAGCTTCAGTGGCTGGCCAATTTAATTATATCGTAAAATCTGGAACGCAACGGCTTTAAGCTCGTTGTGCTTTTTGTTTCGGTCAATTGATGTTCGAACAAATAGTTGCAGAAGTGCAGCAGATTATACCAGCAGCGACGCCCTGCTGCTCCCGGTCTCAGTCTCTGAGAGATCTCACTTTTACTCGCATTGTGTCTGTCAGGTGATTTGTTAGCCCCAGCCTAATATGCATAGATGCATGTGTTATAGTTTGTTGACTCAACTCTTTGTTGTTTTTTACCTTTTCAGACTGCTCTACACTGGGCTGCCAAGCATGGTAATGAGGATGTGGTTAAACTAATTGCCGGAACCTACAAAGCAGACGTGAATGCCAGGACGGTAAGTACTACTGCCTTATCTTATCTATGATAAATTATGTATTAACTTGAAACTGCTTTTCATTTCATGTGATGACAACTGTCGACATCTTTGTGGGGGCTGGCTGACTGGTAGAATGGGGTAAGTGTATCTATGTTATTGAAAAATACTTTTAATAATATACGAATCGACTGATTGCCTTGTCACGCGAAAATCTGCGTCACATGTCACACGCTGAAAGCGCCGCTGTCTTAACCCTTCCCCAGAGGCAGAGGCTGGCATGCCGCATGAGGCAAGCTGTGACAAATCGTGACGAGCAAATCCAATTGTGCCACAATATGCCCAACCTCAAATCCTTTTTTTATGCATGCAAGTTTACACAATTTTAAATTGAACCATCCTGTGTTCGCAGCAAATTAAATTCACTCTCAAATCTGTTTCAAATGTCAGTCCCGAAAATCTGAAACAAAGTGAATTGTCAATCACGAAGAGAATGGGTTACATGCCAGCGATTGGATATGCATACCCCGGAATTATCTGCAATTTATAAATATAATAATATAAATCTAATATAATATTACTCTCTACAGGGCTATACACCGCTACACTTGGCTACACAGTTCGGCAGGCATAACATCTTCGAGCTGCTATGGAATGTATACAGTATGTATTTGATATATTAAAAGTTTATATTGAGGTTCACTAATTGTCTACTCTTCCTTTGCCAGAGGCCAATCGTGACATTATGGATTGGAGCGGTAATAAACCCTTGGACTACAGTCGTCAGCGTCCCAGCGTCTCGGCCTCAACCTGTAGTAGTGAGTATCAAAAGCATTTCCTCAACATGGAGCTAAACAACAACTACCACCTGGGAGGCCAGTATTTTGAGAGCACCTTAGCAAGCGGTGCTATAGAGATCACCGGCGGCACAGTCGGCAGCGCACTGACACGTGGCAAGAAGCGCTCTCAATTGCGCCCCTACGGCACAGTTAGTGGTCGTTCAGGTGGGGGCACTGTGGCACGCACACAATCTCTGATGTCGTCAGCATCCATGCGACGCTATAAGAAACCATCGCTGCAAAGCGTGTTTAAAGACGAATCGGAAGATGCTGTGGCAGAGCTGACCAAAAAGGATGACAATCATAATGAGGCACAGAGCGAGGATGCTGCTGCCATCAGACGCAGTGCCCCCACTCGGCGCAAGGAGAGCTTTTTGCGCAAGACTTTGCGGTCCGCTGCCGGTGCAAACCGACCCATAAAAGAAGATGTTACTAACCCAACCACATAGTTAAACACACAATATCTAATCCAAGCATGTGCTAAATATAATTTAGTATATATATAAGAGGGCACAAGTTTAAAAACTATATACTACTGGTATCTATTACACATTGTACACACTAGTTTAAGCTACTATTTGGGACATTGGTCAAAGTAACAAAACTAATGTATAATCAAGTCTATACTGCACGATGTAACAATAATGTAAATGAATAACTTAATAATATAAGCCAAAAGTTGTCAGATGTATAAGAAATAACCCAAACTAAGTTATACAATTTAATTGCATCCTTTTTTAACCGGAAACTATGCTGAATCGTATACTATTTATAATTCTCTCCTAACAAAGCTATACCTGCATGTATTGATTGGAGATTCATTCACACTCCACCATATCAAATAAAACCCAACTTAAGCCTACTAAAACCCGACGAGAACAACTACAATCGGAACTCATACACAACTCATTGCTAGCAGCAATTATAATACCCCAGCTCCTGCCACATATTTCATTCATAATCTGAGCTCAATCCACTCACTTACTGAAAGTATTGTGTTAAATTTATATACTTATCTTAAGTTCTCAAATTGATCTAAAACGGGCACCTCTATCTATTTTTATAATCTGACTATGTAGAAATTCAGGCGATGCGGCTCTGCAGCGGACCCAATGGCACCTGGAGGCAGGTTGAAAGAACTAACGAACTTGAATGTTTACAATCAATTAGCGTTCTATAAACCTATTGTTTTTTATCTTTTATAGTTTATACTAATTGTGTTTACTATATATTTAAGTTATGTATGATTTTCTGATTTGTTTTCAAGCCTTTTACACACGCTTTTCTGTAGAGTTCTTTATTTTATTTTTATTAAAAGCATTTGATATTGATGCCTGTTATGCTTAGCGTTTATTTGGTAAGTTCTTTCTTTAACGAGTTTCCTAAACACATTTCTCATTTGTCTTTGTTAATTAAGCTACTAAAGTGCATATAGGGTTACATATTTTAATCATTATTTATTATCTAATCCACTCGGTGCATGTGCTTGTTTTACCCTTCCTTAACAAACAACTAATAAGAGATCTTTTTCTTGCTAAATCCTTACAGAAATCAAGGCACGAAAAAAGCATACAAGTGAGTATAGTAAATGTTTAACTATTCCATAATATTTGTATTAATTTCGTTTTATTTTTCCCATCTCAGCCGAAAAAGATTTGGGATTCCTGCGGATTGGTTCACTGAATGTCCGAGTAAAGAAAACAACCGAGGCGTTCAGCAATTTCTTGGGAGTGGGCAATGGCAGTGGATTAGCACCGATGGCATATGGACCTGGCGGGCCAACGCCAGAAGCCAGTCGCCATCACCAGCGAACTCACCGTCACCCTCATCAGCGTCATCATCATCATGTCAATGGTACGACGCGGGATCGACATCCGAATCAGAGAGCATCGGCGACAATACCCTACGGGACAACTAATATGCTTGGCTCCAGATCCAGTGTACCAATCAATATGAACAACGACATGTACGATGCCGTTCATAAGTCCTGGGGCTCCGCAGACAATATAATACAACAATCGAATCTAATGCCTCCACCAAAATCTGTGGACTTCATATCGAAGCGCAACAAATCATCGAAACGTTCATCGTATGCCTCGAATGCAACCGATTCACCCCGGGACTCAATCTGCTCATCCAATTCCAGTTCAAATCTCAACTCCGGCTATAGCAGCATGCCGACTACTCCAAATCAAATACGTGCACCCAAAAGTATTGGCATTACAGTTGATTCCGATTCAGATTCTGCTTGTGGTTTCGATTCCAACTGGTCGGTGAACAATCGCAGTTCCCTTAACAGCAATAAATTAAAATCTTAATTCGCAGCTGAATTTTATACTCTTATACTCTTACTAATAAATACATATGTATATGCATATAGTATGCATAATTTTTTTGACACAATAACTGAAACTAAAAGAGCAATAGTTTTATCAATCAATAGTTTTATATAATCAAATCGGTTGAATAAAAAATGCATATTCCATTTATTCATTATTAAATTAATATTCAAATATGTATATTGTAACAGCATTATATATTTGTAAAAATATATATTTTATTATAATAATTATAGTTATGTGGAAAGTTTTATAGTCATATGTATGTGTTCTGACACCGGTCAAAGCTTTAGAATCTCACTAAGGATACGCTGAGTATCGTGAGGCGTATTCACCTTATGACCCACCACGCGTGGATCTGTGTAAATCTCATAATCATTGCCGCCTGGTTCGGTCTTATCGCCAAAGAAGTGGATCTCTTTGAATTTATAATATGCCTCAATGTGACGCAGACAGAAGGTTTTGTCCCAGCCGTGGGGAAACACATCGAAACTGATTTGTCCACCAATACTGTAGGTAAGATCAATGTCTGAAAACTCCTCCTTGAGTTTAGCTATCATCTTAGCTCGAATCTTGTGCTCATCATCGTAGGCAGCAAACATGTTACGCTCCTCCCGAGTGCACTGACGCCCTATGGGACAAACGTTCATCATGCCGTTGCGAAACTCTATAAACGTCCCTCGCTTAATGGGCAGCTCCAACTCAGATAGATAACGCAATACATAGTTAATAAAGCGTTGCAGAGTCTTCTCTCCTAAATGCTTTATAATATTTTGTTTGCCGACTTCTTTTCCACGTTCTATTTGCACCAGACCATTTTCCGGAAATATGAAATCGAATTCATTCAATATTTTCTGTCCATTGAGCTGCTCAAACATCTTCTCCAGATCAGAGCCCCCAACAATGCCTATCGTCGCACGGGGCTTCACCTTTGTGTAAAAGAAGTCTTCAAACTCTGGTTGCACCGATGATCGAGGGAATGTTAACGTTCCATCCACATCAAAGAGTAGCAGGATATCCTCACGCTTTCCCACCGTGTCAGACATTTTTCTTTATTAATTTCTGAGTCAGTTTGAAAAATACTGCGGAAGCACAAATCGTCCACGTAAGTTGTTGAATGTGTGTGTGTTAATAAATACACTAGAATCAGCTGATTTTGGACTGATAACTGAGCTGCAGTGCTGGAAATGTTAAACGGCAGCATGTCGAACTAAGGCCGGGATGCGTTAAGTTTTAAGTTACATTTATTACAGAAAATATTATCGGTCTGGTATATACAAATCGGAGAACTTAATCTTTACATAAGCATTAATTTCATTATAATTATGCAGTTATTTAAACTCTTTTCTTGCTTCTTGCAGCGATTTATATTTCTCCGTATTTATCATTGGGTCTACAATAACCGGATAAACAGTTACTCCAACGGCGCCAACTATGCACGCCACAAAGCCAATAAATCTCCAACCGCGTAATACTGCCATTTTACTGCAAGACGATAGTTTATTAAATTCTTAAAACTTATTAACGATTATAAAACAAAACACCTGCTGTCAGCACAAAAATGGTCTAAAAAATGCCAAAAACGCATACAATACTTTGCAACACTGGAGTGATTATCGATAACTTGTAAAGCCAAGCATAGTCGATAATTATGTGCTGCGGGCGTGTCGCCGTTCTTTAATTCGTTCAATTGGCTGTTGCTTGAAAAATAATATTTAAAATAAATGCGTGTTGCTATAAATGTGTAATAATGTTTAAAGTTTCGATTTATCTAACTATTATAAGCTCGTTTTATTTCATCAACACTTACGGTGCGTATAATATTCAATTCACAGCTCGCTGACTAAACATTGGGCGTTGTTATTTAAGTCCACACACACATGCATACGCAAACAAGTGTTTGTGTGTAAGTCTAGCTTGAAATTAAGTTTCTGTTTTTATAAAGTTTGTTAAATTGAGAAAAATGCACAAGCCATCAATAATATTGAGTTTCTTATTAGTATTTCAAACAAGGCCTAACAGATTGTGAAAATATAGCAACTGGTTTGTTGTTTACTTTGATTTTCATATACTGGCGTGTATGTGTGTGTGTGTGCACCTGATGTCTTACAAAGGAGCTACAAATATTTGGTGTGAATACTAAACGAATTTTCTAATTAATGTTCTTTGGTTACAGCACAACATCATTATGATGAACATAAGATCAGCAACGTCATTTGGTGCACAAAAGGATTAGAGGAACAATACAAATGCCAAAACCTAACTGCAGCTATCGAAAGGGATCGGGCTCTCTTCGACGATGTGTTCCTAAACCTGACATGTTTAATGGGATTCAATGCGGATGATTGCATCCATAAGCTTGATCGTGAGCATGCACATATCACAACGCTGGATGCTGGAGATGTTTTTACCGCTGGCCGTTACAACTCCCTCATTCCCATCATGCAAGAGAAGCTGGAGGGCGGATTTATGAACTACTATTCCGTGGCTGTGGTCAAAAAGAATACACTCCCTGACGTCACTGAGCTGCGGCATCTTCGTAATAAACAAGCATGTTTCCCTTGGGTAGGCAGTCTGGCAGGTTGGATTGTGCCAATATATATGGTAAGGGTTTAATCCTTATTTTAAAATGCAGTATTGTTATTATTAATCATGTGCTTGCAGCTACAACATACTGGAGATATGGAGGTGGTCGATTGCAACAACCAGGTTAAAACAGCGGCGAACTTTTTCAACAATTCCTGCGCGGTTAACTCTTTGATTGATAAATACAATCCCATCGGCGACAACTCGGACAAGTTAGTTCAATTGTTTACATTTAAAATGCTCCTATAGTTAACATTTTCACATCTTTTAGACTGTGTGCTCTGTGTTCGGGAAAAATATCTGGTGGACGTTGTTCACCTGCTGATCCGTATTATGGTTATGATGGTGCATTCCGCTGCTTGCTGGAGGTGGGAGACGTCGCTTTTCTCAGGCATTCAACCGTTTCTGAAATGCTACAAACTAGCGAATATAGTAAGTAAACTCTGATGCTGTGGTATTAGGCAAGAAACGAGGCTAATAGAGGGTAATCGCAGACAACTGCTATTATAAGACCTGTACAATACAGCTTACTAATTCAATGTTTTGTATATTACAGAAAGCCTATCGCCTGATAAATTTGAATTGCTTTGCCCTGATGGTCGCCGCGTGCCTGTTACTGAATATCGTCAATGTACCTGGGCTGAGGTGCCTGCTGATGCCATTGTGACGTCATCCGCACGCAGTTTTCGGGAGCGAAAGCAGTATCAGATGTTTTTGAAGCGAGTTGTAGAGTTGTACTCGGATGCTATACGTGAGGACCCAAAACAACAGACCCAGTTTGGTTTCAACAACAACAACAACAACTATGATCGCAACGATCAAAGTCGCAATCCCTATGACAGTTTTAATAATCCATACGACAGCAGCAACATTGGTGGCTTCAATAGAAATCCAAACCAAAACCCTTACGATCGATTTGACAACTCGAATTATCGTAACGAACGACTCGATAGCAGCTTTACAACAGAAAGGAATCCACTTGATGGCAACAATACGGCCATACCATATGAGAAGTTCCGTATCTTTGAATCTAAACGATATGGAAAATCTAATTTGCTGTTCCAGGTATTTTACAACATATTAGTTATTGCAACATATTTTCTAACTCAATTTGATTTTCACAGGATGCCTCTAGAGCTCTCGTGGCCATACCAGAAGATGATCAGTCGTTCACAAAATATCTACAAAAATCCATTCAGTACATTTACGGAATTCGTGAGTGCCCGATTCCCGCAATGACGCTCTGTGTCACCTCTGAACCAGAATTGGAAAAATGCATAAAGATGCGGGTTCGTTTGCTTCTCGAATTTTAACTTTCACAATAGATTCATGAATTTTCTATTTGTAGACGGCTCTGAAAGCGCAAATCTTGAAACCAGAACTTATTTGCAAAAAGATGCACTCTCACATAAACTGCATGCAGCTGATCCAAACTGGAAAGGCCGACGTGGGTGTTTTCGATGCCGGAGACGTGTATACTGGTGGCTTAAACTACGATTTGATTCCGTTTATGTCCGAGGTTTACAATTTGGGAGAGCCGGAATACTATGTAGTTGCCGTAGCTAAGGAAGAAGATCCAGATACAGAACTTACCTATCTGAAGGGCAAGTATACATGTCACACTGGCATCAATACAGCAGCTGGCTGGACATATCCTATGGCGTTCCTACTTTCAAACGGTTGGATACGGCCCTACGGTTGTGATTCTATACGTGCAGCTGCTGAGTATTTCACCAAATCCTGTGTTCCCGGAGCCATTAGCAGCGAGTACAATACTGGAGTACCCTACGACAGTATGTGTGACTTGTGCCATGGCACCAGCTATAGATACTGCCGGCGTGATGCATCAGAAGATTACTACGGCCACACCGGTGCATTCCGCTGCCTCGTTGAAGGTGGCGGTCATGTCGCATTCATGAAGCATACTACCGTAATGGAAAGCACTGGTGGAAAGCGGAAGGAATGGTGGGCAAGAAACGCCCTCAACGATGACTTTGAATTGCTATGCACGGATGGCACACGTGCCGAGCTACAAGATTACAAGCGCTGTAATCTGGGCAAGGTAAAGGCCAACGCTCTGGTCACACGAGGCGGTGCTAGCTTTAATGAAACCCAGATGAATGCCTACATTAACCTGCTGGCCTATGCACAACAGCTATATGGGCGAAAGGATGTGGATGCCTTCAGTTTTAGTATGTTCTCATCGCCCATTGGTCACTATGATCTTATCTTCCAAGATGCCACTAGGCAACTGCAAGTTATTCCACCAAATGAGCGCCGTTACGATGCATACTTGGGCAGCAACTATATGCGCGCTCGCCGGATAACAGATTGTTATGCCGGAGCCAGCCAAATAACCCTGTCCCTAGTCGTACTACTAGCCAGTGTATTTGGTCTGAGAATACTACTCTGATTGCTGGAGACTCTATTTTCTTTACCTTTTGATTCCATTCTAAAATGCAGCTAACTCGAATATGCAATGTGAATCTCCCATAAAGATACATATCTATCTGTAGCTTAGTATAAATATAATAACTCTCAACTCTGCCTGGGAATCTTTTTTACCATAAACAGTGACACAATTTTCTAATTTTTACCTCAAACAATTTTGACTATAGAGTGCCTTAAAGTCGAATACGATAATCTCTTTTACATAATGGAATTGAATTGACTCTAAATTTAATACTAATACTTTAAATATGAAGTAGTTTAAACATAAGTTCAAAGATTCAACATTCCATATATGTATGCAAATTTTGTTTACAAGAATTTACAGAACAAAACGTTTTTGTCATATCATAAGATTGTATATCCGTCCAATCGTACAACGTATATTTCGTCCAAATGTAGTTATAATAAATTTTTACAAGCCATGACATTTACACACACAACTATAATTATATTCTATTATTTTTAAATTGTACACAGGCAATATTTAATAAAACAAACTTTTTACAAAATATTCACACGTCTCTGTAATAAATTAATTTAAATTTTCACACGTTTCTGTAACAAAAAAAACTCGGAAAGCTACAGTCGGATGCAACCGACAGTAGGCGACCCTGTACTTTCCTTTGCACACACACACGCTAACACTCACACAAGCACACATAGCGCAAAGTCGCATGCAACCACATATACGCTCGCGCTGCTCCCCCCTTACCTAATGCAGGGAATTGAATCTTGAATATCTCCGGTGTTTATTATCCGATTGAGCCACAATTCACAGCACGGATAAAGATTATCATAAGAATTTCGTATGCCAAAACACAAGTTTGTATCTTTAAAATTGTGGGCGTGGCAGTTTTTCGCGGTTTTTGGGGGAGTGGGGGAGGTATCAAAAATCTAAAACAAACTCGATCTGCTTGCGCTATAGGGGCATCTAACTGCCAAATATGATGTCTCTAGCTCTTACAGTTTCCGAGATCTAGGTGTTCATACGGACGGACAGACGGACAGACCCATGTCCGACTAGATCGACTCAGCTCGTCGTCCTGATCAAGAATATATATACTTTATGGGGTCTGCCACGCCTCCTTCTGCCTGTTACATACATTTCGGACTTGCACAATCTTAATAGACCCTTTTGTACTTTTTTAAAGTACAGGGTCTAATTAATTTAAATTCGGCGCAAAACTGATGCATGCAGAGCTGACATTTTGAAAAATGTAAATTGACAACACTGGTCAATGCTGACGTCACACGGCGTGTTTACGCTTCATGGGTAATGGCATATATTGCTTCTTGATTCAGTCTGACCAGGGCTGGCAAATTTTAATTGGAAAAATAATTTCCATTTCTGACTGGAAAGAAAGTAAAAAAAAAACTGAAATATTTTAGACAACAACTTTAATAAAACCGATTATTTTCCAAGTGGGCAACGGCGAAGATAACATATGGGGCCACAGCTAATCAAGAAAACTACGGTTGCCATCAAAAATCTTTCACTTTAAAGCATAGCCGTGCCGCTAAGGTTTTTCCATTAGTTGAAATGAACATCGAATACTTTATGCGTAATCTTGTTATTGCCATTTAACCGCACTTTTGGTATAAAGCATATATTGTGAAAAACAATAATGAAACTACCACTTCTACCAAACACCATTCAAAAAAATTTAAAATTCCCGCTTCCTTCTAATTCGAAATCGGCAGCCCTGGTACGGACACGCGTTGCTTTTTGGTGGTTTCGTGGGGACTTTCTTCAGTACGACAACAGCGGGAGAGTGGAAAACTGAAAGTAGTTTCACAACTGGTTAAAGTTGAACGGAACGGAGCAAAAGCAAGTGGAAAAGCGAAACTAATCCGAATTATAATATCAAAATTGTTGCACAATGTCTATAAATTTGCGTACTGTTTATGCCTTTGCAAGGGAAATGTATCCGAAAGTATCTAAGGAGCAAATACAGTATGGAACAGCTGGCTTTCGCGGCAAGTGAGTGTTTCTCTTATGAATATTTACTATCTATAAAATCATACATATGCATAAGTACAGATGGTGGCGTGCAAGTATCTCATAGGTTCACCCGCATCTGCACAGATACATTTATACACTCAATCATAGATACTAACTCATACAGATGTATGGCTGTTTTGGGAGTGGTGTGGATGAGTAACACGACTGCACTATTTTGGCATTTCGAACTATTTATAGCATTTCCTACGAATACACTTTATCAATCGCCATGCACATTCGAGGAAAGGTACAAGTATAAATATGATCACTCATACATATTTACTTAGTGTATCTTCTACACGAAATGTAAACTTTTGCTTGATAAGATACTTTCAATTGGGTTAATGATAAGTTACTCATGGCGTCAATTACTAAAGAGAACTCTTCTTTGAAATGACATTCATTAATTAAATATTCATAAATTATCTAGGGCGGAATTTCTGGACAGCGTCATGTTCCGTATGGGTGTGCTCGCCACTCTGCGCTCGCGATATCGCGAGGGTGCTGTAATCGGAGTGATGATCACCGCTTCACACAACCCAGAGCCAGACAATGGCGTGAAACTTATCGATCCGAAGGGGGAAATGCTGGAACCAAGCTGGGAGTCAATAGCCACAGATTTGGTGAACGTTAGCGATCAGGACTTGGAGCAGCATGTGGGCAAGATCATTAAGGATAATCAAATCGACGTAACCACAAGCTCACACGTATTTGTTGGCATGGACAATCGGTACCACAGTCCGCGCCTCCTTAAAGCAGTGGCCGATGGTGTGATCGCACTGAAGGGGAATGTAAGAGAGTTTGGAATAGTCACAACGCCTATGATGCATTACTTCGTCGTTGCAGCTAACACAAAAGAGACGTATGGCAAACCCACAGAGGAGAACTATTACGAGAAACTCATCTCTTCCTTTGAGAAACTACGCAATGGCCGTCTAGAGCATGGCAACTACCGCAATAAACTAATCTTTGATGGTGCTAATGGTGTTGGTGCTAGGAAAATGCTTCAGTTCATCAAGCGAATGAACAAGTCCCTGGACGTGACAGTCATCAATCAGGGCATTGGCAATGGCAAAATCAACGAGGAGTGTGGAGCTGATCACGTCAAGGTGCAGCAAAGACCACCTATAGCGATGCCAGAAGTGGAACCCTATACGCGTTGTGTGAGCGTCGATGGCGATGCTGATCGGGTTGTCTACTTCTTTATGAACGAAAGCGGACAGTTCGTGCTATTGGATGGCGATCGGATTGCCACATTAGTGGCAGACTATCTAATGGACCTTGTCAAGAGCTGCGAGCTGGATTTGAGAATAGGTCTGGTCCAGACTGCCTATGCCAATGGAGCGTCAACTGATTACATAGTCAACGAATTGAAGGTGCCCGTTTCCTGTGTTCCCACCGGTGTCAAGCACCTGCACCACAAAGCCTTAGAGTACGATATTGGTATCTATTTTGAGGCGAATGGTCACGGCACAATAGTCTTCAGTGATAATGCGAAGACTATAATTGGCAATGCCGCTAAGACCAATGATCATGCCAAGACCCTATTGCTCGTGATAGATCTCATTAATGAAACTGTCGGCGATGCCATCTCCGACATGTTGTTGGTCGAGACTATATTGAATCACAAAGGCTGGGACGTCAAGAACTGGATTTCCACCTACAATGACTTGCCCAACCAACAGCTAAAAATACAAGTTCAGGACAGAAACGTAATCCAGACCACAGATGCAGAACGTGTCTGTGTGAAACCAGAGGGATTGCAGGATGAAATCAACAAGGTGGTATCCAACTACAAGAGGGGCCGTGCCTTTGTGCGTCCCTCTGGAACGGAGGACGTAGTACGTGTCTATGCCGAGGCAACGACGAAAGATGTAAGTATTTACATATAATAACCAGCAACCAGTATAATTATATTTCCCTCTTTTTAGGACGTTCTTGAGTTGTCGTACGAAGTTGGTGTGCTGGTTCAGCGGCTTGCAGGCGGAGTCGGGCCGGAACTGGTGAAACCAAGCAATGCTCATTTGTAGACAAAGGCTTACTTAAAACAAGATGTGTTCAGGCGTATTAACGTACAGATATGCATTTAATGAAAGAGCTTCGTAGTCCTTTAATTAGAGTGCTGAGGGTGGCTTACACTTTGCCTAAGATAAGAGTATAATCTTTGAACGAATCAATTGCGAATGCATTTATAATATATTAATATTCAGAGTGATTAATAAATTAATGGAGTTACTCTCCACTCCAATTTAACTTAATTTATAATCCAGAGAATGTTATTCAAAATCTCGCTCTTCTTTTAATCCTAACAAAATTAAATTGTGCCTTCGCAAACCTATGTAGTAAATTTAGTAACAAATTTTAGTCACTGCCTTTTAAGATTTGTCATATCGACTTTTAATTTTTATTGAAACAGATTTCAGGAATATTTTTGAGTCGAATTTAATTGAATGAGATTATTTCGCATGTAAGTTGAAGGAGGTTTAATCGATGTTAAAAAAAATATCAACTTACTTAGGAATCAAAACCAATAATACGACCCTTATTAATATTGTTTTACTTTGACTATATTTGTAAAAATATATACAATTATCATTAATTTATCTTTATTATTAACGGGAGCAGATTAAGAAGCAGACCGGCCGAGCTGTGTGTTCGTTGTGAGAGCTACGGTAGAGTGGCGATCGACATATTACCACTATAGACAAATTAATTTCTTTTTATTCTTCAATTTTTATGGAAAGAAAGAGTGGCAACAAAAGCATAAATGTACACTTGTATCAAAACTGGTAAATTTTTTGTTTTGGTACATTAAATACATTTCGCGCTTCAGTTCAAATATTTGGTTCACTATACCATTGGGGTTGCAATCGAACCAATTCCCGATTATTCGATTACCCGATAACCATTGGTTCCAAACATAATTTCTTGTTCTATTAATTACCATGTGCGTTAAAGTCTAACATTTAAATTGGCGTTTTTATTGCCCATTGACCCTTTATTATCCATTTCAGTCATGCCTTTAAATTTTCAAGTTGTAACAGCATTAATGAGTTCTGACTTTTTCCAGAACTGTAGTTAATTTTTCTTGTTCCTTTTCGGTGCACCTTTAAATTTTCGCGCAAAAATTGCAGCATGTCATTCGAAGGGTTGTAATCATGGTGTTTTTTCTTATAAATTTGGTTCTTTTATTATTCATTTTTGGTGCATTTTGCAACGGGCAACCGGGGTTGTAGTGACTGTGAAATTCTGCCGTGCTGTCACAAATAAATTTTTCTGATGCAAACCTTGTAGTAAAAAGCATAATTGAAATTTAAAATTTAACACATACTTGTTGGACAAAATAATCTAAAATGGAGGGTGAAGACGTAAGTACTAAATATAATCACGTATGGTTTCATCGCTAGCACCATGTCTACATATGTAAACCAAACATTCTCTGCAATTAACCAATTTCTGAGGTTATGTTCGTATGTACATATGGTGCTCCATTTATGCCTGCACATCTAAAATACATAAAATATTTGTGTTCCATACAAATTTTAGGGTTTTGATCCCACTTTGTTGAAAAAGAAGAAGAAGAAGAAGACCACTTTTGATTTAGATGCCGCATTGGGACTTGACGATGCAGGAAAGAAAGAGGATCTGGTAGATGAGCCTAATACCGACGCCGCAGCAGCTGAGATGGATGATAATCTCGATTTGGAAAGCTTCGGTAAGAAGAAGAAGAAAAAGAAGAAGCCCTTCAATTTGGATGAACTAGAAGGCGCCTTGCCCGAGGGTGGAGATGATGTCACCGTCCCTGCCGTAGCTGATGATCCAGAAGAAGAGGAAATAAACTTGGACATGGACTTTTCAATGGCTAAAAAGAAAAAGAAGAGCAAAAAGAAGGATCTGGATGAGTTATTCGCCGATAAATTAGATGAAGATAGGGGCGAAGACAAAGAGAACGGTAGGTTAATATGATGCCATAAGTGAAATTCATTTGTAAACAAATATGTTGTTATTTATCTAAAGTGGAGGACAACAGTACGACATGGGCTGGCTCTGATCGTGACTACACATATGACGAGTTGCTTAAGCGTGTTTTTGAAATTATTCTGGACAAGAATCCGGATATGGCTGCTGGACGTAAACCAAAGTTTGTGATGCGACCACCTCAGGTGCTGCGTGTTGGCACCAAGAAAACATCATTTGCGAATTTTATGGATATTGCGAAAACCTTGCATCGTTTGCCCAAGCATCTGTTGGACTTTTTGTTGGCTGAGTTGGGTACCAGCGGATCTATGGACGGCAATCAGCAGCTAATTATTAAGGGTCGCTTCCAGCCCAAACAAATCGAGAATGTGCTGCGTCGCTATATTAAGGAATATGTCACCTGTCACACCTGCCGTTCGCCGGAGACAATATTGCAAAAAGATACCCGTCTATTCTTCCTTCAGTGCGAATCCTGCGGCTCTCGTTGCTCCGTTGCTAGCATTAAATCTGGTTTCCAAGCTGTCACCGGCAAGCGTGCCGCCATTCGAGCAAAAACAACATAAAAACATGTATATTTAAATTCGGATTTTTTATTATGAGTAAAATTACAACATTTACAGATAATAATTTTGTTGCTTAATTTATGTTGCCTTATTGCTTTGGTAAAAGTCTATCAAGCAGTCAGAAAAGCCGAGCTGCAGCTTTCGTGATTTCCCATTGTCCACTAGGAATGATATCACTTTTAAGCTAATTTTATTTCTATAAATATGTGGACTTCCAACCAGGAGTATATTACTTCCAGGTAGTATTGTCGAACCATCAATATATTCTTTTGCTTGCCCTAGGAGTCGAACCATGCTAGAGCTTGTTCTCTCATACTGACATTCCGGTGCTCCAACGAGCGTAACCGCTTCATTATGAAGAGATGTGATCAGTTTTGACTCCTTTTCCTTTGTATATATGCTGATATCTATTGTCCCGGTGCCATCATCCACTATAAAGTGGTAGAATGATTGATTATGTACGCCCCGACCAGCTACATAGGCATAGACAACGCAGCTTCTATAGCTTACGTTAGCTGGGTTGCGAGCCGTAAACACTTTCTGACTTTCGGGATCTCTATATGATTGCAATATGTCTCTCACAAGTAAAGGAATGCGCTCGTGAATCTTGTTTCCTTGCTTGGTATGTTTCTCAGCATTTGAAAAGGAGGTTTGTTGAGCGGTTGTTCTCCTTATAATAAAATTATCAAGCAGTTCTTCAAAATCATTTTCCGACGAACTTGACATTTTGACAATATAATTGAAGAATCAAACTTAAATACTTGATCTATGTATATTATCTCTGCGCCTTAAAAAATGTGTATTTATGTACATATTTTATATTGTATTTGGCGCATTGATTTCCGGCATGAAATACTTTGCCATTAAGCATCGATATACATCGGGCTGTTATCGTTATCGATATTTTGTGTGCGAAGTTTATTAGTTCTTTGTTTCAGTTCGAGCAAACTCCAGTTCTCTTCCATAGTAAAATGTAAGTGAAAAATAAATATTCGTACTTGAATAATATTGATTGTAACTAAAATTAGTTACATTAATGGTACATAAATATTGTATGGAATTAAATTGCGTTTTACATACATATATTGATAAAAACACTTAATGATATTCGCCATCCCTGGGAATAGCGTAACAATTGCTTCTTGAATTTCACCAGCCCTTGCAAGCATTTTCGCAGATTGTGAAATCTCAACGTAAATAATATATATTTACAAAAAGAGCAACAAAGGGATGTCCGGCGGTCCAGCAATAACATTAAAGAGTCAACCAATAGATGGGAGCAATAGCAACAGTGGGAATGCCGCTGGCCAACAACAACAGCAGCAACAACAATCTGCGAATGGCGCAGCAGGAGCGTCATCTTCATCCCAAGCTGTAGTTGGGAATCCCCCAACTGGCCACGATGGGTCTCGGACAAACAGCTTGCACCGTATACAGCTGCGTAAGCAAAAGGTATTCAGCTTGCCAGAGGGTCAAAAACTGGCCAAGCTCTCTATGTATTCTTCCTGCCAAGAAGAGAATTGCCGCTGCACGGGATGGAAGACGCCCCAAGAGAACCGTCACCGTGATGTAGAGACTAACTACTGTCCTGAACTTAACGAGGAGTGTCGAAATGCTGGCTGCCGTCATACGTTGCGGTCTCACATCTCTCACTTGTCGGAAATTTCTAGGTCGACTTTGGACGATCTTCTAGGCGCAATCATTGATATGGAAAACCTCTTTATATCCATGCAGCGTGTTGATGATGAAGATACCAAGAAAGTGTATTTGTATCTGTTTAGACTGCTTCGTCAGTGTGTCCTGACACGTCAACAGGCCGTTATACGTGGTCCCTTGGGAGATCCTCCATTCGAATCGCCATGCATAACGAAAGCAGTTCTTAACATGGTTTTCTACAAATATAATCATTTGAATCCACATGAACTGCACATAATGAATGAAGTGGCTAAGACTTTTATCAATTTCCTAAACCACTACAATTTTGAGTCGCCCAATCTCCGACGTGGTGATTTTCCGCTAACCATTGAGGACGCCTCCACTTACAAGATCAATTACACCCGTTGGCTCGTATTTTGCCATGTTCCCGCCTTCTGCAGTTCCCTGAGACAATTTGAAACCTCATTGGTATTTGGTCGCACCTTTCTGCGAACCGTCTTCCAACACATGAACTACCAACTGAAGAGGAAATGTTTTTCGGAACGTGACCGCTTTCCCGATGACAAGAGATCGATCCTCCTACAAATGCCCAAGTTTCTGGAGGCATTGAGGGCCGAGTTGCTGAAAGATGATTCGCCCATCTGGGACGCCAATTACAAACCACCAAATGCGTTTGTCTCTCAACAAAGAAAACGGGAGATAGCACCACCCACATTTACAGCCACAGCTGTTAGCGCCGCTCTAGTCGGCACTAGTAAGCGCTCAGCCGTGGGAGAACCTCCGCATAAAAAAGCTAAAAAAGAAGTTTTGGAACGTTCCCCAAGGTAAATTGTCATATTTATTGATTTAAATGCATTTTAATCAATTTTTCTTTTCTTTAGCGATAACATGGAAGATCTTCCCACAGAAGTTGTATTGCGTGCCATGAAATCGGTCTCGGAGTCAAAGACAACAAATAAAGCTGAAATCCTATTTCCGGTTAACGTGTCACGCGATGAAAATGTCAAAGCTGAGGAGCAGAAGCGCGCCATCGAGTTCCATGTGGTAGGCAACTCCCTTACAAAGCCTGTTGACAAGCAGACCATCCTGTGGCTCTTGGGTCTGCAATTGGTATTTGCTCATCAGTTGCCCGAAATGCCGCGGGAGTACATCAGTCAGCTGGTATTCGATACCAAGCACAAAACGCTGGCGTTGATTAAAGAGAATCAACCCATTGGTGGCATCTGCTTCCGTCCGTTCCCATCACAGGGTTTCACAGAAATCGTGTTCTGTGCTGTCACCATGGCAGAGCAAGTCAAAGGGTATGGTACCCATCTGATGAATCACCTGAAGGACTACAGCATACAACGGGACATTAAGCATTTGCTTACTTTTGCCGATTGTGATGCCATCGGTTATTTTAAGAAGCAGGGCTTTTCAAAAGACATTAAGCTGGCGCGACCCGTGTACGCTGGATACATCAAAGAGTACGACAGTGCCACACTTATGCACTGTGAGCTCCATCCAAGCATTGTGAACACACAATTCATTTCAGGTGAGTGGAATACGCCAATTCATAAATTAGCAATTTCTATAACTATTTTATGCTCATTGCAGTGATTCGCAATCAAAGTGAAATCCTAAAGGAGCTCATCGCACAACGTCACAGCGAAGTCCAGAAAGTAAGACCTGGCTTGACATGCTTCAAGGAGGGCTTGCCGTCTATACCAGTAGAGTCCATACCAGGACTAAGGGAGATCGGCTGGAAGCCACAAATGCGGCCTGTGCGTGCATCCCGACCACTGGAGGAGTCGTCAGATCCTGAAAAACTGGCCACCTCGTTTGCATCTGTGCTGCAGTCGGTGCGGCAGCATACAACGGCTTGGCCATTCCTACGTCCTGTGACAGCGGCAGAGGTGCCCGACTACTATGACCATATCAAATATCCAATGGATCTAAAGACAATGGGAGAACGCCTAAAGAAGGGGTATTATCAAACTCGTCGCTTATTTATGGCCGATATGGCTCGTATTTTCTCAAATTGTCGATTTTACAACTCCCCTGACACCGAGTATTATCGTTGTGCCAATTCCCTAGAGCGTTATTTTCAGACCAAAATGCGTGAGCTGGGCTTGTGGGACAAATAATGCGAGGAGGCGCTTCCCCCTGTTGGGTAATGAGAACAACAGATATAACTATTGCTTAACCATAATCATATGCTATAACCGTATTCTATATCATTCGCTAAATCTTATTTATTATAGAATAAATAATCAACTGAATTCAATATTGATTTTATAAGTCGTTTGATTAATGCTAATCTTGATATGAAAGTAAGCACTTCCTGTTTCCGACCCCCTGCATCATTTAAGAGTGTTATTCTTTTGGAGAATAGGACTTTTGGTTTACATATCGAGATATACATATATTTATTACAATTTGATACATTATTTGTGCTCAACATAGAAGTAAGTTCCCCTTGGCTTAGTGTTTATCATTTGCCGCAAATGTAAAACCCAACGTGCTCATAGTTATTCTGCTCCGAATTTAATATGAATGGTATGGCTTATTTATACGAAACATTTACAAGAAAAAACAAAGGAAGTTGAATTCTCTCAATAAATCGCAGTTAAATTGCAACAAATCAATACAGTTAATCAGTATGTTAGTTGTTAGAAAATACAATTGATAATTGATATTACTGTTTAAATTAGCTCGTACCATGTATTTTGTTTGAAATCTTAGGCGAAAAACAGCACAAAGCTCACAATGATCAAAAGCCTTAAACATAATTGTGGTATGAGACAAGTATTGTGCTTTGCTGGGAAACATCGAGGTGGTGTGGTGGGTGGTAAAACGAAATGAATACACCTATAACAGGTGGCTTAATTAAAAGTACAAATATTGTATAATTACATGCCCATGAGAAACACATTCTACGCACTAAAGTTAAAACTGTTTGGCTACAGACTCTCTAAAGAAGGAATTCATCAAAAATGATATAGTAACTAATTAAATAGTTAAAGACATGCACTATAATTTCATTGTATTTGCTCTTGCTCTTGAGTTTGTTTGTAATTTATTTATAAACATCAGTTTGGGTAGATTTGATTGGTTTGTTGCCCATACAACTACTGATAGCACTGATGCTTAGATGTTTGGGTGATGATTTATTTCTGCTTTCGTATTTAATTCTTAGTTTTGTTTTTACAATTTTTGGGTTCAGTATTATGTATGTGTTGTGGCTGCTAAATTTAATTATGTATTTATATATGCATGTATTTCCATATTTGTTGTTTCTCCATCATCATTAAAATGTTCTTAAAAAAGTTTAAATGCTAGTAACGCTTTGAATTAATTTATTAATGTCGTTTGCCCACATGAATTATAGTTGCAGGCGTATTCTTTTAAAATATATTTATATATAAACATGTGAATTTGCGTTTGTTTTGTTTGTAATTGTAATTGTAATTATGTTGGGAATTCCATGGATTCTTTTTGTTTAATGTTTATGTTTAATGTTTGTTTGTTATTCTCTTCTTTCTTTGCTTTAATTTCATTATTTGCGACTCCTAGAGTTTTCTTTCTTTAACTTTTCATAGACTTATGCTTAATATTTTCTTCACATTTATTACTAAATATATTTATATATATGTAGAGGTGTGTATGTTCTCTCTCACTATCAAGTGCTGCCTCGCTGGGAACGACGGCGTTATGTTATTAGCATGCGCCATTTACACAGATTCTGTAACATACATAATATATATATGGTTCATGCCTCTTCACACGCCTTCGATGTATATGATAATGATGATGATGTCGATGTCGATGATGATCATATGAAAAGCAAAGCAACACGGTGGGCGGGCATAGTGCACGCAGGACGTCATATGAGCGTTACAACACCAATTTAAAATTTTACAATTATTATTCTTTTAATGCCGTTAGATCCAAAACTCCATCTATGTTTGGTGATAAGAAGAGCCTTTTATTCGTCGATCGGTCGGGTCGCTTGGGTCGATTTAGGTGTTGCATTCGGGTAATTTTTAGCTTTGCATTGAGTAGGACAGTTTCTGTTGTTAAGTGTAAACTTCTTCGGCAAGGTGTTTCCGCTTGTGCGACATTATTGAGCTGAAAATATGAAATATTCGACATCAATCTAAATGAATTCCCATCTAATTTTCGTATATAGCTTACAAACTACTGCCGCCACTTGTTGCGTCTGCTCTGAGAGCACAGACGCGACCGTCTTCGTTACTGCAACGGTTGTTGTGGAGTCCGTAGAACCTGCTGTGGCAGCAGCATTGTTGGCCGCCTTAATAGCTGCTGCAGCATTACCATTGCCATTGGTGATATTATTCTGACCCGGACCGCGGTTTCCGTTATTATTGTTGCGATTGTTGCTGCGGTTGCGATAGTTACCGCCACCTGGCATGCGATAGTTGTTGCGATAGTTGTTACCAGGTGCACCACCATATCCAGAATTCATGCCACCATTGCCAGCACCGCCGCTCATCGTGTTGCCATTATTGTAGTAATGGTTGCGCCCTCGGTAGCTACAAAAATCCAATTCAACAGGTAAATATTGTACTTATGCCAAGTGATTCGATTGAGACTCACCTGCCACGTCTAGTCGAAGAGACGCCAAAGGTCTCAGTATTCAATTTGCGCTCCTGGCGCCAGTCATTCTTCTTGTTCTTACTGCGATCCTGGGCAGCCTCACATGAGATGTTGTCAAAGAATGATTTGGTCTTATCGTAACCCACATGCACATCATCCTCCTCTGGCTCATGCTCACCAGCACCGGTCTCATTGCCAGAGTCATCCTTCTTATCGGTCTCGCCGTTCAGCTGTGTGCGAAATCAGATTCAATTAGAATGATGCATCTTCAATATAGACTAATCTTTGTAGTCCAAAAGGGGTGCATAGACTCCTATCATATATACTAAACAAATCAGAGATAACAAACGAAACTTATACCTGCTCAGTGGTGCTAGTAGTAGTGGTTGTTGTTGTAGCTGTTGTTGTTGCTGTTGCAGCTGTGGTTTTGCTATTGGCTTCATCGCCCACCTTAAGCTTCGCCAGCTGAGAGCGCAGTTCTTCGAATTTATTATTAGCCTGCTCGAAATCAAAGTCACCCTCGAATTTGATCTTGTTACGGGGTTTATTCAGGTTAGCCGATTGTGGACGATAGCCCTGTTGAACGATTGATTGAGAAGAATAAATAGATCAATCTGCAGTCCAATGGAAATTTCATGTGAATAAACTACCTGATTGGGTCGCATGGGTCCGCGTACTCCCATTCCGCGATTGCTGCGCATCATCATGTTGTTGGAATTCTGTGGACCGCCACGATGCATGGTCCATGCGTTGTTGCCATTGCCGCCACGCTGTTGCATACCACCGCCCACACCACCTGCGCCACCTCGATTACCGCGCTGGTTGCTGTTGTAATTGTTGTAGTTGTTATCCAATTGACGGCCAGAATCACGGCGATCGCGCTGCTGGTTTGAGTGGGGATTGTAAAAGTCGTTATTGTGGTTGTGGTTGTTCCTCTGCTGCTGTGAGAGATTTTGTCCAGATCTCTGCTGTTGCTGTTGCTGCTGGTGGTTCTGGCGCTTATGTCCGGCATCGCGCGCATTACCACCGCCAATAGCTGCTTGTACCGCATTCTGCTGCTGATGCAATTGCTGCTGCTGTTGCTGCTGGGAGTGTTGCTGGTTCATATCGGCGGTCGGACTGATGATCAGGCTAATAGGCGTTGTCGAACGTGAAGCGCTCGCAAGCATATCTAAAACGGAAACTACACATATAGAGACGGGCGAAAGGAAAGGAGCACAATTTGCGTGTTTAGATTATTCTGTGTATGTGTGGAAGGTGGGCAGTATGTGTGTGTGTGTGTATACAGAAGCCTATACTCACTTGGTTGTTTTGTCTGCTGCTGAGGCTTCTGCTGCTGATTGCCACCGATGTTCATGAATGGACCATTGTTGCCTGGTGCACCAGAGCCGGGCGCCAACGAGCCAGGACCCAGGCTAGGAGCGCCCAAGGCTCCAAACGGATTGCCATTTCCGTAGGCACCTCCACCTGGTCCCCCACTACCACCTCCACTGCCTCCAGGCATCGAAGAAGCACCATGCTGTGGTTGTTGCTGCTGCTGCTGCGGTGCATTCATTGGGAAATGTTGTGGCATCACCTGGGGACCATTCTGCAGCTGAGCCTGCATAATGGCGGGGTCATTATGGTGCGGCAGCGTATGATTGTTGACAACGCGAATGTCTTTTATGTCCGATCCACGAAACAAGATGTAGTCGTATATCTGCGACTGCGGCGCTATTTGGAACTGAGTATCACGGTCCTCCGTGCCAAAGGAGCGTACTAATTAAAAGAACGAAAAATACCAACCAATTTAGTACAACATAACCTCACTTTTTGGTATGGTACATGCAAGGAATATCTTCTATTCAGAAATGGGTGAAGGCACATGGTTACACTAATCTCTCCAACAAATAGAAATCACATACTTTTCAGTTATTTTGGTGATCATCGTAAGAGAATAAGTAATATTGAGCTGCTTCTGCATGAGTGTGTGGACTAGGATACGGATACATGTCATTCGATTGGGCTGAGCACATTGACTTTTCGACTTTTCACTTTTACCGCTCACTTTATTAACGGTTGTTACTTATTGAGAGCGTTGCCACACAATCCGTTAATTGGCCCTGGCGCCAAAAATTCGTGGGCTCTTCCAAGTTGTTTTTGCCATAGTGTGCTCGCACACACACGCACGCACACACACACATATCCAAATACATATGTATGTATATTTCCATTATTTTGAAGCACTCGCACTTGCATACATATACACTCGTGTACATGGTGTAATTTTGCAGTTTGCATGGGGATGCAAGAGCAACACTGTACAACCCGAAGCTCTATCTGTGTCGACAGCAGCATCTGAGCTTCGACAACATGACAAACAAAAAGCATAAGAGAGAGAAACGGAGAAACGAAGAGAGAGATAGAGTGAGAGCGAGTGCGAGTGGACGGCTACCGAGTGTCTGTCCGCTCTTTGCGCGGTGAGCAGCAAATTACTGTAAAAACTAACTGAAGCAGCCAAAAACGTGAACAAAAACTTCCAAGGAAACCATTTTCTTTTTAGCACCCGCCTTTGCATTTTACCGTTTTAGTTTTACAACACATATATATTTGTACATATGTATTTTCATACATACATATATACATACATTTGCAGTCCACTTGAATTTGCATTTTATAAACTGAATTATTTGATACCAACTAGTACATACGCATGTGTATGTAAATATGTATGTATATTTGGGGCATTACTTACCACTCGACAGGGCAATAGTACACTCCTGTGGATCCACCGTATACAAGCGGCCTTCATACCTAATGTCCGCTTTCGAAATCAGGCTGATCTTCGAGCCTAACTCCGGTAGTCCCCCACTCATGTTGGATTATAACTGTATCACTCCTATTGGACTCGCGTGTTAATTTCAATTGGTAATTCACAAAGATTTGGAAAGAAATAAAAATGTTTCTGCGTATGGCCGACTGTTGTCAACGAATGGAATAATCAAGTGAGGCAAACAATTATAACGAGCGCGACGTTGCTCCGTTGCCGAGCGAGTTTTGTCTGCTGCGCTGCAGTTTCAACCTTTCGACGTTGACAAGCACGCAATAACTTTTCAATTCCAATGCAGTTATTTGACGATTTCACTATCAGAAGGCAGCTTTTTAACACCACCAGAATTATGCACAATTTGATAAATTAATCAAAATAAATTAATAAAATAATTAAAATGTACAATTTTCGCAATTCGTAATGTGGAAAATTTTTTCACCTTGCGTCTGCAAAAACCTACCCGTCGAAAGTGGAAGAGTTCAACACTCGCTGCTTTATGCAGGGTTGCACAATGACGAGCACCAGGACTGCATTAAAATAAAAATGGTTCCAAGACTTTTATTTTTACTAACAAATTTGGTATGTGCAATGTAAAAAAAATGAAAGAAACTTAAATAAATAGCAATAAAACTGCCTCATGATATAAATCTATTTACATTGAAGTTAAAATGATTTGAAATGCAATGCCGGAATATTGACAACAGCTTGAGCATCCCTGGAACTTATTGGTTCAATTACACATTTTGTTAGATTTTTAAAGATAGGCGCCAATAAGGGCGCAAAATGTGAGCTAGTCGAAATTGATTTCGATAAGTGTCGCTCCGTGATCGTTGTAAATTTTGCGAACTACAGAGCAGGGATGCATTCAATGGAATCGTACTGCCATTCAAAACGTTCGATTTCCAACTGCGCGTCGCTTGTGTTTTGTAAATGGCTTCGGTTTCAAATATTACATTTTAATTAATTATATTCATATTTAAACAATAGTTTAATTAAACACAATTAAAATGGCGCCACAACGCGATCCAATTAGTGTGCGTACGACGCGACTTAACAATTTGATATTGGGTAAACGAGTTGGCGCCGTGCAAAAGCCGCCTTCAGGCTCTTCAAGACGCAGCGTTGTGCCCATAAACATCACAAGTGCAGCTGTCGCTGAAGCCATTTGCCGAGAGGGATTGTTAGACGCCTTCTGCCTGCTGTACAATGAATGTGACAAAGATACACTCAAGAAACGCGATCGCAACATTGCGGAGTTTGTCAATAAGTGTGAGTTTATTACGGAATATACTTGGGATTTTATTAAATTGAGTTCTTTGTCTATTCAGTTCGTCCTATTGTGGAGGAGACTCGCCAGCTCCGCGTTAATCCTGATGATTTTGTTATAAAGGCTCTTATTGGCAAGGGGTATTTTGGCAATGTGCATCTGGTGATCGAGCGCCAAACGTCCGATGTGTATGCCATGAAGAAGATCAAGAAGTCTGCGGTAACCACCTCACAAGTGGAACGTGACATCATGTCCCGACGCGGCTCGGAGTGGCTTACGAATTTGCAGTACGCTTTCCAAGTGAGTGATTACGCAGTACCCGTATCCGCCTTTCTTTTACTCTTCTATTTTTCCAGGACAACGAACACTTGTATTTAATTATGGAGTATCTACCAGGAGGCGATCTGCTTAGTTTAATGTCACGACATGGACCATTTGACGAGGACTTGGCGCGTTTCTATTTGGCTGAGCTAACCTTGGCCCTCCATGCTCTGCACCTTATGGGATTTGTTCATCGCGACATAAAGCCAGAAAATATATTGATTGATCGCTTTGGTCACATTAAACTGGCAGATTTTGGTAATGCAGCTGCATTGGATCGTGATGGCCATGTGCTCAGCCTGTCTCCTGTGGGCACGCCCGACTACATTGCTCCTGAATTGTTGCAGACTATATCAACTTATAAACTGTCTAAATCTATGCATGACGTGAGTTTTAACGTATGATTTAGTCTATAGTTCTGTGGATCGGTAAAATCTCTCGTAAGAGCGATAAAATAAAGAATTTCTTGCGGGATTTTTTATGGATCCCTCCTTTATATACTGTTTAAGTCTGTGAGTAATATATGCTTTCTCCAACAGGTCAGCTGCGATTACTGGTCAATGGGCATTATTGGCTACGAGCTCATCTGTGAGATTACGCCATTCCATGAGGATAACGTGCATGAAACGTACTCAAAAATACTCTCCCACTGCGAGGAGAGCCCTTTGAAAGAGATTATAAACTTTCCTAGCGATTTAAAGATCTCTAGCAACATGAAAAATTTGATCGGATCGTTGGTTACAAACCCAACAAATCGCCTATCATACGATCAGATTACAAGGCATCCATTCTTCGAAACCATCCAATGGAGCACCGTTCGTTCGCAGGTCCCTCCCATTATACCCACCATTAAATCGGATGATGATATCTCAAACTTTGAAGATGGTATACGGCACAAAGCTCGGCGTGAACAGATAACCAAAAAGTCGCTGACATCAAATATGAAATCTCACGATTTCAGCGGCAAAGACTTACCATTCATTGGATATAGCTTTGTTCATATGGAAAATGAGGATATTACAGCTGATGATTCGGATACGGCAAGAGTATCGAAACTGCAGGATAAACTCAAGAATTTGCAGCAAAAGTTAAAATCACGTGAAACGGAAATTCTAATGCTAAAACAGGATCTGGTTAGAGCGCAACAAACCCTGAAACAGACTGATAATAAATCACAGGTGGTTCAAGAGGCAAAGGTCGAAATCAAAAAGCTGCAGCAAATTATTAAAGAGAAAACGATGGAACTGACCACCTGTAAGACTCAAATTAAAACTCTACAGAGTTCGGCAAAGATCGATGAAGAAATGTGGTCAAAGAAAGAAGCCACCATAACCGATTTACTGCGTCTGAATCGGCAAAAGTACGAAGAGGCAAAGATTGCCTCAGAACAGAGATACGAAAAGCAATTGGCTGAAAAAAAGCAAGAACTGGCCTCCACTATCCAGAAGCTGGAGGCGCGTGAACTGGAGTTTCATGCAAAGAACGACGAGTGCAAACATTTTGCCGATAAACTGGACAACTACAAGGAAATGTTGAAACAAGTAAAGGATCAAAGCCTCAAAGCGGAATCAAATCACGAGCATCAACGGGATCAACTGAGGGAGAGCTATGAGCAAAAGCTTGCAGATATGCGTCTCAAATTGCGAGATTCACAGGATACTCATCGACGTATGACCATACAGTTGCAGGATATACGTTCAGAACTGGACGAATCGATAAGTTCTGGCAAATCCACCCAGGAGGCCAAGTACGCCACCGAGCGTAGCATTGAAGACATTCTGCAGCGTCTCAATTGCGAAATATCGGCCAATAATGAACTGCGATCAGCTAAATCTGCGCTGGAAAATCAGCTCAACGGAGCCAGGAAGGAAACTATCGAAATCAAAGTGGAATGCCAACGCTTGGAGCGAGAGTTACAGGTAAATAGTTATCTATAATGTGATATATTCATACGTAATAATGTATATTATTAACTAGGTTGCCGAATGCCGCTGTAATCTGGCGGAATCTTCGTTGGCTTCTCATGCCTCACCTTATGAAACAGCTGTCGGCTCGCTCACTGAACTGAATGCGATTGAGGATCAATTGCGTGCCGATTTGCTGGCCGCCAAGGAAGGCGAATCGGAGCAAAAGACACGTGCCGATCAACTGCAGGAGCTGGTGACCAAGATGGAACAGATGCTGGAACGTTTCAATGAGCAGAGTCTCTCGCCCGTAAAATCTCATGCGGGTGCAGCACGTCATGGCAGTAATGCTGTAGGCGACATGCTGGAGCGTCAGAATGAGAAACTGGAGGATAAGTTGGCGGCTGTGCGCGAGCAGATGATTGTGGAACGGCAGGCAGCTCGCACGGCCAATTTATCGTTATGGAAGGTAGAGAAACAGCTGGAAGAAACGCTATCCGAGAAGAAGGTGCTATCACGTCGCATGGAACTAACAGAAGATCGAGTAAAGAAGGCTCAAAATGATCGTGAAGAGGCACAACGAGCTCTAAAATCGGTCCAAGACGAATGTCGTCTACGAGATACTCGCATTGAGGACCTTAAAGGAGAGCTGGCTGCCAGCAAACGAGATGTGCTTAAAGAGCATCGCATGTGGGAGAAGGCCGAACAGGAACGCATGAAGTGCAAGTCGGAAATAATTGAGCACTTGGCCAATGTGCACAAGCTGGAAAAGCAGGCTGCCGAGGTACGCCAGAAGCTACACCAAACACAGCTGCGTTGCGATGGCCTTGGCTTGGAGCAGAAGCGATTGCAGCGTGAGCTACAAGAGGAACGTGAGCGTAGTGCCACAGCTGGAGAAGGCACCACGGCACTGCAAACCGAGCTCAAGCAGCTTAGTGACAATTACCAGCGCCTTAAATATGCCTGCAGCATAACCGACAATCAGTTAACAGAAGTGGAAACCATGCTGCAAGCAGAGCAGCAGCGTAACAAGAGCCAGCAGTCGCAGCTGGACGCATGTCATGTTAAACTGCGTGAGCGGAATGATCAGCTTACCGATCTGCGCAAGGAACTCACTGTGCAAGAAGCCGGCAAGCGGATGGCCGAGCAACGCGCTCAAGTATTGACCGTGGAACTGGAGGAGTGCAAGGAAAATCTAAAGCAGTTGCAGAAAAAACTAATTGCCCAGCAGAGTCAGTTGGTGGAGCAGACCAATGCGCTCTTCGGAGCTCAGGAACGCACAGTACAACTGGAAGAACAGAGTGGCAATTGTCAGGCTCAAAACGTGGAATATGAACGCGAGCTGCATTGCCTAAAGGAGGAGAACGCACGCATTCTGAGCGAGCTATTCCATAGCAAGGATGAGTTATGTCACCTGCAGGATGAGCTTAAGAATATGCAGAGCGTCCAGACGAACCTTAACGCCGAGATTGATGAGCTGCAAAACACTCTGACCGAAAAGGAACAATTCTATATGCAGAGGGATATCAAATCGATGGCTACATTGGCACAGCATAAAAAACTGATTGATTATTTACAGGTAAGCTGAGATTAAGTTAAAGCAATTGGCTTAAATTAATGAAGTAATCCCTTGCAGCTTAAGGTTGAGGATTTGTCGTCCAAGAAAAAGAAGACATTAGCGGACAAAATCTTTGGTACCAGCAGCCATGCGAAAGAGAACATTATGCCCAACGATGTCGAATCGACCATACTCTATCGCGCTCTAAAAGAGGAACTGCGTCGCGAGCAAAAGCATGCCAAGACATTGCAGGAGCAGCTGGATCAAGTGAATGGTACGTTTAATAAATAAATAATAACATTTTTTTTAATATTTAAACAATCTCTTATTAGGCACGGCCACCTTGCGTTCATCGCGTAGGTCCATTGTCAACAGCGACACAGATGGCAAAGTTGAGCGACCTGTCAGCATTGCAACCAGTGTACCACGTTCTCCAGTCAAGCAGCCAACATCCGTAAAGAGATCAGCCAGTCAAGTGGAGTCCAAGACCAAATTGAAATCCCCACAGAACAAGACCGTCAGCTTAGAGTCAGAGACACATCATCGTTTCGAATTGGCCCTGCAGGAATCGAAGCTAGATGCATCCATTTGTCTGGCCTGCGAGCAGCCCATTATGGCCGGCTCACCCTACTGGCGTTGCAAGGAGTGCAAGGAGGTAGTGCATCGAAAATGTCGGTCGAATGTAAGCAACAAATGTGGCACCAAGCCTGAAAAGTTATGCGATGAGCTGAGCGAGACTCAGTCGAACTCAACCCGCAACAGTCTGTGCACAGTGGACAGCGATGTGGATTATGTGGGCACACTTTCGTACAGTGGAGCAAGCAGTCATAATGAGACCATCGAAATCAATTGCGCCTTCGAGATCGTCGAGCAGAAGATACTCCTCTTTGGCTGCAACAGTGGATTGTTTGCCTACAATATAGATACACAGCGACTGCTGCAAATCGCTGGCATTGAATCCGTTAGCTATTTGTCCATATCCACACGCCTGGCCAAGGCCATCATGGTGGGTGCGAGTGGCGAGAAGCTGTACCAGTGCGACTATCGTCAGCTGGAGTCGCGTTGCCAGAGCGCTATTCCATGCCAAAAGCCTGCTTTGGAGACTTCTGTCATCGATTTGCCGTTCGCCAATCGTGCCGCACACGAAAAATGGAAACTTGTGCAGATCTCTAACGAATCCGAGAATGCTCTCGACTCGGTGGCCATTGCGGCAACCTCGTCGCGCATTATTATACTGAAATACGATCTGAAACTGCACAAATTCAAACCGTTGCGAGCCCTTGACACGGCCACTTCGGTTACATCGATATTCTATACACGACACTCGGCCATTGTCAGCTCGGACAAGTTCTATGAAATTGATCTGGACAACTATGCGGCCGAAGAGTTTATTGATCTGGCGGATAAGTCGCTGCAACATACAGCCAATTGCCAGCCTTTTGTGGCCGTACGCATCTCCAGCCAGGAGTTCCTGCTGTGCTTCTCAGAGTGCGGCGTGTTTGTCGATGAGTTTGGCTGTCGCTCGCGTCCCTACGATTTGAACTGGGTCTACGCCCCAACCGGTTTCATCTATCGCGAGCCATTCCTGTATGTGTCGCATTATCAGTACGTGCAGATTATACGCTTGCATCGCTCCTACAGCAAGCAGTTGGCCAACGGCAATAAAATGGAAGACGACGGCGCTCCCGAATTGCAACGACTCTACTTGCCGCACTACATGCCGACCCTGCTGAATGCCAGTGGCGAGACGAATCTCTACACCTTGTCCATAGAACAGCAAGCAGGTACCCAGCAGATATATCATTTGGATGCCTTGCAAGCTTTCAAGCACAAGTTGAACGTGTCCATGGAGACTATATCTTCGGTGGCGACATCTGTAACAATCGGTTCGACAACCACTGCGAATAGCGTTTAAGTTAAATCAATTATAATCTCATAATCTGTCTGCTACTATAGCAGATGCTATATATCTATACGTCTTTGCATCGATATGTATATGTATTCATTTACGCTACATTAACTTTTTTATTTTATGTATTCTTGTGCGATTTCTATATGTATTAATTAAAAAATGTTTGTATACGCTTTTAAATTTGGCGCTGAATCTTGAAACACCCGATGAGGCGCTATGCATAAGCAGAAACACCCTGTGCTCCATAACAGTTTTTCAATCAAGCTGCAAAGCTTTTGTGAAGAGCATCTAACGAACGATTGCCCAGCTTTTATTATCCAGCGCAGTAAAAGCACTCAAATCACTTGGTGCGGGTGTTGCGACCGAAGGGGTTAGTTGCCTCAACGTTTTGTTATTGTTACTATCGTCGTAATTGAAGTCGTTAATTTTTTTATTTTATGTATTTTTGTGCGATTTCTATATGTATTAATTAAAAAATGTTTGTATACGCTTTTAAATTTGGCGCTGAATCTTGAAACACCCGATGAGGCGCTAGGTATAAGCAGAAACACCCTGTGCTCCATAACAGTTTTTCAATCAAGCTGCAAAGCTTTTGTGAAGAGCATCTAACGAACGATTGCCCAGCTTTTATTATCCAGCGCAGTAAAAGCACTCAAATCACTTGGTGCGGGTGTTGCGGTGTCGAAGGGGTTAGTTGCCTCAACGTTTTGTTATTGTTACTATCGTCGTAATTGAAGTCAATTTGCAGTTTGCCGGTAGAGCAAGTGTAACCCAACGATGTTCAAATCAAAACGAAATATAAGCGCGCGTCGAGCACTTGCTGATAGCACAAGCACCTCGCGTGGCTCCACGGGAAAAATGTCTCTATGCCGCGCCTGCCTAGTATTGCTCAATGCCCAGGACACGACTTATGATTTATGCCGGGAGAAGGACTTGGCGGAAAAGTTTTTCAACTGCACAGGAGCTAAGAGTGATTTTCAATTCCGCCCCGAAGAGGAGATGGAAATCGCTCCTCAGCTGGTGCTGAGATGTATCTGCGAATGCTGCTATCAATTGGTACAGAAATTCCATGATTTTCAACGGATGTGCCAGGAGTCCTTTAGCAACTTTCGGAAACTCATGCTGCAAGTGAATGAAAATATCGATTCAATTGAATTAGAGGAAATCTCGCAATACAATTCACTTGACGACAATGTGGATTCAGAACCAGAATCATTGGTTAAACTGCAGGAAACAATTGACGAAATTGTGAGTGTTTAATTAGAATAGAAATGCATGCCTACACACATACATATGTATGTATGTACATCCCGCAGCCCGCATACCTGCATGTAAGTGGATAATTGTATGTATGTATGTACTCAAGTTCGGCATAATCTAATCATATGTGCGGTTGATTAGCACCGTGTGTGTGCATATATGTATATAACTGTAAATAAAACGATACGTACAAACACACGTTGGATGCGGAAGCAAAGAATATAAACACTCATACGTTTGTGCATATGTATATGTAGGATATTAAATTGTTTATTTATTGGTTTGGCAAGCGCTGGCACAATACAATAAGCTCACTGATATACGAATTTCTGTAAATATGTTTATATGTATATTTATGATTTCTGTATAGACATACATACATACATTCAAAAACGGCAGCATGTGTAGGCAATGTTTTGATTTGTTGAAAGCTTTCAAAGCTCTGGCAAGCGCCGTTTTCAAAGGGATTGATAAGTTACTTTTGCTGCCAGTGTTGTAAAACACAGAAACTGAATAGCATAGTGTACATAACTGTTGCATGTTTGAATGTCTCATGTTACATTTTTTTGTGTTTAGTTGCATGCATTACTCATGATACGGTGCCATATGTTTATTAGCAGTTATTACAATAACGAAGTATGTAATTCGAGAACTTGTTTATATTTCTAGAACTCTCTCATACAATTTTACTTATTATATACTTACATTTTCTCTGACTACAGGAGGAGGTCTACATCATTGAAGACAAAGTTAACAAAGACTACGTTGGGCAAGAAAAAATAAGCATATCCATACCAAAAGCCCTTCCTAAAGGACCTCGTTATGTTCGTCACAAGAAGCAATGCGAACTGTGCGGACGGGGATTTTACAAGAATTCTCTATATGAAGCGCACTTGCTGAAGCACCGTGGAGAAGAGCCCTTCAAATGTACAGTTCGCAACTGCCAGCGTAGCTATTCCCGGGCAAATTCCTTGATCGCACACCTGCGTGATGTTCACCAGGAGACGGAAACCATATTTGCATGCTCAGAGCTGGGCTGTGACAAAGTCTACACTGCACTCCGCAGTCTCAACTATCACATACGGCGGGAGCACAGCTCGCAGGAGCGGCAGACCACATACATGTGCGATAAATGTGACAAAAGCTATGTACGAATGGCTCATCTGACTCGACATCAATGGGTGCATAAGAGTAGGAGTGAATTCAAATTCGAGTGCAGCTGCTGTGGCATGCGTTTCTATACCAAACAGAATCAGACTGATCATTACCTGAGGCGTCATGGCAAGGAGAAAGTATTTCGTTGCCGACCATGTGGACGTATTTTTAAATCTCGAGCTAAGAAGTCTGAGCACATGAAGACACATAAATGAAAGGACATGGTATCCTTGAACAGTAACTATGGATTAATTCGATTTATTCGAGTAGTACATGAATTGAGTAACACTCCGCTAGCTAGCACAACTTGTTCTAATGTAAAAAGTACAATTCATTGAATACTAAAATTTTATTATATTTATGTAGTCGATGAACTGCATCATTAAAAGTAAATACATATATGCAATGAGTTGGGGATTTGGGTGGTTACTATAAAATTAGCTAACATTCACATAGGGGTTTGCGGGCTTGCATAATTCCTTGAAATCAGTACAAATTGATGGCATAAGCCCGCTTACATTATTCAAAAATCATTTATAAAAACAATTAACTAAAACTCGTGCTTAAGCTTAAAGAAACAGACGATTTGAGAATTCTTCCATACACATAGATATATATACCGTTATATTCTATATAATTACGTTCTTTTAAAAAACAGCGAATAAAAAAAATAACTCATAAAATCCAATCGAATGCCTATCAATACACATATCCAAATCAGACTAACATAATACGAAGGAGAGTGTTTGGGGACAGTATGGGTCGGTGTGTGTGCAGGTGTTGCTTTTGCACCATACATACAAATGGAAATAAATACGCCGCAATATGAGCATAGAATGAAGATGAACGGTAGCAGCCGTCTGGATGATGTTGCTTTAGTATTTAGGTATCCTTGTGCTTCTCGTAGAACGCGTCTAAGTATTTTTTGTACTCCTTTGGGTCGTTCCACATCATAGCGGCCTGCGCATTGAGTGGACTTTCGTTGTTCGGCTCACCAAGCAGTGACTGTATGGAGAGGAGAATGGTGCGCACATCGTACAGGGCGGACCATTTATCCTTCAGGATGTCTAGGCAGATTGAGCCCTGCAGATCCACGTTGGGGTGAAAGCAAGGAGTCAGGAATTTAACCACAGGCGCTGCATACGGATAAGAGTTTGGAAAGTCCAACGACAAGCGATACGTCTGGTTTGAGTATACAGTATTTATTGGTCCTGCAATGGTGCCGACCCATTTAAAGATGTTTTCGCCGTCCGGAAATGCCGATATCCCCTTCTCGTTAGCCATCATTAGATTCATGAGTTCCTTGTGCAGTCTGTTAAAAAAATATTCATTTATTGCAAATCATTTCCTAGTGTTATATATATGCATTATATATTTACATACATACATACATGCATGCCACCACGCACATGTATGTAAATATGTAGATGCATCAAAATTTGGCGCCTTACCTTTTGCTCACAGCATGATTGTCTTTGACAGGCAGCGAGTCATCGTTGTGTTTGCTACTACCAGCAGAACCACTCTGTTCAGGGCTGATATTTTGTGCCATTTCTTTGGACTTGCGGAATCTGGAATTTAGTTAGTTATGCTGAATGTGCTTAATGTGTCACTAATTATACTGTAATGTAAATTTTGTTACTTCGCGTCTGTTACTTTTGAGAATCTTTTTTCACTGAAACAAAATGGATGGAGACAATACAGAGTTGATTTGAGCGTGCACAGTGTTGTATTTGGTGACAGCTGAATAACAACTAGTCGCCTGCCTGATGACGAGTAGTAATCTAAATCGATAACAATAATATTGTTATTTTCCAATGTATTAAGCAGCTAATTATAAAAATAGTGAATAAGTGCAAGCTTATGCCAAAATGTTCTGCTGTAATGAATCAAAATAAATTGCATACAGAAAGTAACTTTATGTGAAAACTATCGATATGCTGCTATCGACACATCTGCAATGAAATTTACCCATATTCTTGTTTGCCAAAACATTAAATACTTTAAGTTAGTTTTGGTGAGTATTTCTGCTTTCATCAGTTAAAATGCTGTGTTGAGGAATATAAATTTAAATTATGTATTATTTTGCATATAACATGACTAACATGGATTAATTTATTTCAGACAAATAGCTGCTTGTTTATCCTTGTAACGGAAACAAAGTGGATCCTTACGAATGGAAGACAGTAGTTTGATTTATGGGCTGGAGCTGCAAGCTCGTGCTCTGACCCCACAATACGGTGAGACCAATGATGTGTGCTTCTTTATAGCCACAAATTCGTTGAAGCCTACCAATCAGTTGCATTTGCTGCAGTATGATGAGGAACAGAGCACTATACAGTCCAAGGTAATGCAAATGTATTCCTGGTAATATGTTTCTTAACTTAATTATATTTTTTGTAGATTTTCGAACATGCCCTGGGTGAAGTCTGGAAACTCAACAGCTGTCCCTATGATGCAAAATTGTTGGCTTCAGTGTATAATGTGCAAAAGGGGGCACAGGTGCTAACCCAGGCAGCGCTATTAACTTTGCCGGATGACGAAACAATAAGCTCAACTGCCGAGCAATTGAAAAGTGAATACATTCCCTGGGCTCAGGTTGAAGTGCTGGAAACCGGTGACTTGGGCGAACGAGTAAAGACGGTAGAATTTCACCCCAGCCAAGAGCAGACTTTAGCCTGTGTAGTGGGCAATAAGCTGGCCATTATGCAGCGCACGGAGGCATCGACTCGAGTTGTAGCCGAGACGAGCAGTGCCTCCAGCGGTGGTAAAAACTTATCGCCATTTACGACTGGTAAATGGTCGCACCATCATCAGGGTCATCAGTTTTTAGTCTTACACGACACCAGCGTCAGAGCATACGATGTAAGAGACACACAGCACTGTGCTTGGAGCATAGACGATGCGCATGGACAATTGGTGCGTGACTTGGACTGCAATCCAAATAAACAGTGTCATGTGCTCACAGGCGGAGATGATGGTTGCGTTAAAATATGGGACTGTCGCATGGTCAAGTCGCCGGTCTTTGAACGGAGCGATCATTCTCATTGGGTTTGGTCTGTCCGGTTTAACACATTCCACGATCAGTTAATCCTATCTAGCTCCAGTGATTGTAAAGTACTGCTGACTTGTGCGGGATCTGTTAGCTCCGAGGCTACGTCTGCTGAAGATACCGATGCGATTCCAGTCAATTCACAGGAACGCCACAAAGTGCTGTCCGATGGTTTACTACAGACGTTCGATCAACACGAGGACTCTGTGTATTGCGCGGAGTGGAGTAACGTGGATCCTTGGATATTTGCCTCGTTGAGCTATGATGGCCGGGTTATAATCTCAAAGGTACCTAAACAGTACAAGTACCAAATTATTTTATAAACTATTTATATACCACTTGAAATAACAAACAATATTTATAATAAATACTTAAAATAACAATACGCTTGTAAATTAAATATATCTAATGGTTAACCAGTGTCCTCGGACGTACAGTCGGATGAGTCATTGGGATTCGCAGTCTCTACGGAACACACACGCTTTATGAGCTCATTTTCGACCTCAACTATGCCATTATCTATAGCCTCCTGCATTTGCACATACTCTATTGTGGCAGCACTCTTCTTGGGTGCTGTTTCCCCCGACGGCTTGGCCTTGGAAGGTTCAGCAGTTTGCGAGCAACGGGCGCTTTCTGTTTCATCCTCTGCTTCCTCAGCTAAACTACTGCGTTGAGGCTGAACATCAGCATATATTGCGGGATACTGCTGTTGCAGTTTCTGTTTGATAACACGCACTTTGCGAAATATGTAATCCAAGTCCTTTTTCATCTCACTAAGCAGCTTAACATGTCGTTTGAAATCGTCAGTTGCGCTCTTTAAACGGCTCTGGGACAACGCATTGCAGTTGAGCAGCATTTCATTTGTTTTCTCAAAACGTTGCAGCCTGTAAGTTGTGAATAAAGTTATGGGACAATGGGATGACAATTACATCAACTTACATTTGCTTTTGTGCCCTTATCATTGTCTCGACATCGCCCTGATTAACCATGCCTGACAGTCCTTGGATAAATGCTTCAGCAGCCGTATAGTTGTTAAATCCATAGCCATTAAAAGATTCCAAATCTGGAGTCGTATCTACGTTTTCCTCCATGGTATTCGTGTTTTCCACAACAATGACAAAACTTTTGTTTACGATGTCGTCGATGCTTATTAATCGATAAGTCGTGACTGCTTAATAGAGATGAGCAGCCTGTGATTTCGCATGAGAGAAAGTCACTGTTTTTGGAAAAGAATACTAAATTCAATTACAGTATTATTGTAAATGTAATTTTTTTTAAATAAATTTTAATAACAATATTAATATTACACAATCAGCAATATGTATTATGCAAACAACACTTGTACAAACAGTAATATGTGATATTATGAACTGATACAGGACCTAATCAGTTCCAGTTCGTTGATCGACCAATCGGCAAGTTCACTTATCAGAATTATCGTACAATAAAAGCTGTAATGTTATCGATATTCTAGAACATCTCTAAACTTGCCGGCAATTTTTTTGTGGTTCCTTGGAAAAAGTTGGTTTAATTAAATATGAAGCCTGCACCGACAGTAAAGTTGAGCAATGGATACGAAATGCCCATCCTCGGATTAGGCACATATAATGTAAGTGTTCATTTGATTAAGTATAGTGTACTTCATCTCAAAAAGGCGTTGGCATTGTCAGGTGCCTTAAAGGTCATTTGAAATGTTATCAGTGTAAAAGATAACTTTATTTCCAATTGATATTTAATTACCAAAATTGTCTGTGCGTTATTAATTTTTGTATTACTTGCAGTCCAAGAACAATGAAGGGGAAATTGCTATTAAGCATGCCATAGATATTGGCTATCGCCATATAGACACCGCTTATTTTTATCAGAATGAGGCTGAGGTGGGAAAGGCCATACGAGATAAGATTGCTGAGGGCGTTGTTAAGCGCGACGAGATCTTCCTAGTAACTAAAGTGAGTACATTTTAACATGCTAAACTATTTTTAATACACGAGCAATTATTTTAGCTATGGAACATCTACCATGAACCGGCACGCGTTGAGGCTATTTGCCGTAAACAGCTAACTAACCTTGGCCAGGACTACATCGACTTGTACTTGATGCACATGCCGGTCGGCTATAAGTACGTAGATGAGGATACATTGCTACCTAAGGATGATAAGGAAGCCCTCCAACTGAGCGATGTCGACTACGTGGATACCTACAAGGCGATGGAGAAGCTGGTGAAACTCGGCCTAGTGCGCAGCATTGGTGTGTCCAACTTTAACAGTCAGCAATTGAAGCGTGTGCTCGATAATTGTGAAATAAAGCCTGTAACAAATCAGGTTGAGTGCTCGCCCATGCTCAATCAGAAACCACTGACTGCATTCTGCAAGGAACATGGCGTTACCTTGACCGCATACACTCCTCTGGGTAAACCGAAGCCAGAAGAACAGAAGCCGGACTTCATTTACTCGGACAAAGTGAAGGCCATAGCCGAAAAGTATAATAAGACCGCAGCTCAAGTGGCTCTGCGTTATCTAGTGAGTTTAATGATACAATAATAATTTAATTTATATTAATTAATGTATCTTATTGCAGATCCAGTTGGGAGTCATGCCCATTCCAAAGTCATCTAATGCTGGACGCATCACTGAGAATTTCAACATCTTCGACTTTGAACTAACTGAGGCGGAAATGTCTGTGCTGGATGGTTTTCACACTGGAGAGCGTAATGTGGCCTTGAATCTAATTAGGGCACAAAATCATAAATATTTCCCGTTTACCATTGAGTTTTAACATGCGGATTGTGTGTAATACTATAATTCAAATATCTATATGTATATGTTACTAAAATAAACTGCAGTTTTGGCAAGCTTTGTGTAATATGAGTTAAAACTCAACTTCAGGCAGTCTTTGTAAGAGAAATCACACACTTTTAAGAAATAGTTTACAAAATTTTTGTATGAATTTTATGAAATATTTTCCGTAATGATACCTGCACGCTGCTTGACCACGTGTGACGACGATGATGAGGAGGACAATTCAAAGGTCGCCCTAATACTGGGCGATAAGCCCGTTTGTGGAGTCAAGACCATACTGATGGCGCCAAAGATTTGCCTGAGCAGTGGCTATGAAATGCCTGTCCTTGGCATGGGCACGTACGGCGTGAGTATGGCTATAATGTCCGCTGTTTCTCCTATTAATCGATATGCTTTCAGTTGAGGGGATATCAGTGTTTGTCGGCAATACATTGCGCGGTCGAGACTGGAATCAGGCACTTTGATACGGCCTATAACTATGAGAATGAGAAGGAAGTGGGAGACGCGATACGCACACAAATCCAAATGGGTAATGTCTCCCGAGAGAACATTTTTCTGACCACAAAGGTATGTGGTGCGTGTACAATCGGCGTCTGTTAATCATAGATCTTTTACAGCTCTGGAATACATATCATGATCCTCGCGAGGTGCGCCGCATTTGTGAGAAACAACTGGAGAGACTTGGCTTTGATTATATTGATCTATATTTGATACACTTTCCAGTGGGCTATAAGCACTTGTGTGATGAGTTTCTGGTCACCATGGAGGACGAGAAGGTGCAAACAACGTGAGTTTTTATTAACCTTTATTCATATTCATTTGACTACTGAATATCCCGCAGTGAATTCGATTATATTGACACCTGGCGCGCCATGGAGGAGCTTGTTAAGCTGGGCTTGGTGCGTAGCATTGGAGTCTCCAACTTCAACATGGAACAAATACAGCGGATCATACAGTGCAGCTCCTCGAAGCCGGTAGTCAATCAGGTTGAGATCTGGCCAGGATTTATGCAAAAGGATCTGGTCGATTACTGCCGCTACAACGGCATCGTTGTAACCGCCTACTGCCCACTGGGTAAGCCCGATAAGGAGCTGCATTCTCCAATCTACTTCTTCTCCGAGGGCATGAAGCGTTTAGTCAAGAAGTACAACAAGTCTGCCTCCCAAATAGTTTTGCGGTACTTGGTAAGTGATCTGTAGATAGCTCGGATTGACTTTAATATAATGTATTACATCTCATTAGATTGACTATGGTGTGGTGCCTATACCCAAAGCAGCTAATCCCGTGCATATCAAAGAGAATCTGGATATATTTGACTTTCAGCTGAATCCAGAGGATACCCGCGCTCTACGTGGCATTAAGCCTAAGGCGCGACTCATTAAATATGAAGAGGTCAAAGATCATCCCTTCTATCCCTTCGAGCACGAGGAGATAGAGGAGGTACCGAAGGATAAAATTGAATCAATTACCAGTGTGCGGCCATCATCGGCGAGTCAACGATCTCAGAAACCCGAGGAGGGTGACCCGGACGATGAGTAGGGGTATCGCTAAAAACATTCTATACGACTCATATGAATCTGTGTATCGAATTAAAAATACAGATAAATTTTATGTGACAATCATTAGTTGCGCCAACACTTGAAATGATCCGTTAAATTTGAATGTAATTGTTTCTCTCGATATACTATACTCACAGCCAGCAAATCATTTCCTCTAAGTGATCTATATATTTAATGTATAATAATAGCTCTACTGATTGATCTACATAGTAGTAATAATATGTGTAATTAGAACTAATTGCAGGATTTGCATATGGACTGTAGTCTAACTAGAGAAACCAGTGCACATGTGCTTAATCAAGTGTATGTATAGGGAATGCTTTTCTAATTGCCAAGTTAAAGGTTAAATGAAAGGGTTAACGTGTATAATCTGGTCGTAAGGCTTGTTATAAAGCTTTAATGTATAGAGCAACTTTTATTATGAATAGCATGTAAACACTCTTTATTAAATATAATTCCAGCCAGGCATCAAAGTCTACACATTACACTCTTAAGTGTTATGGACTTTGTAGGCGTGGCTACATTTAATAGATATAGTATAACCTTAAGTAATATGGAAGAGACTGTCATCTGTGCCATTTTAGACTTAATACAAAATACAGATATATTCATTTAATGAGGTTTATATTGTGCCAAAATTTAATTCTTTTGAATATTAAGACACTAATTTAATGGTTGTTATTAGCAGTTAAACAAGCTTAGTTCAAGCAGAGTACAAGTCCAGAATGATTGACATTTTTTTGTGCTATGAGCGATAAGTACATATCTAGATTTATCTTATCTTTTGGTATTATTAAATAATTAGCCAACTTCAGCTGCTTAGGCAATGCATGATCCTAACAAACAAAAAATTGTGTCTATAGCTCTTATACTTGGCGAGATCTACATATGTGGGAGTTCATACAAACAGACTGACAGTTCTATATTGATAGAGCTCGTCGTCCTGTTCGAGAATATATGTATGTGTATGCTTTAAGGGATTTTAATAGGGATCTTGTTAGACACCCTCTAAAGTACAGGGTCTACACAGATTCAATATTCGCTAAAAATGTACAATTATTTATTTATACTATAAGTCTTATTGGAAATTTGGCTTCAAAATTCGCTATAAATTTACAATGATTTATTTATACCATAAGTCTTATTGGAAATTTGGCCTTTGATAGGCAGATGTCACTGCCGAAATAATACACTATTTTTGCCTGAAAAAAAGCTTTCTCTTCACACTGCACTTACATACTTACAAATGTATGTATGTACATACACACTAGTTCGCAAACCAGGAAGCAGCAGGAAAACGATTGACGAGACCGTGTCTGAGCCGGAGATGAAGAGAGAGGAGTGTGAGAGCGCGCGTTGAGCGGAACGCAGCTTTTCGGCTCGGCGTAAATGCGACTCGATGACGTGCGCTCAATTCGAGCGTAAGTGCTGTGAGCGAGGCTTAAATTCAGTTTTCAGTTAACGAAACTAGGCAGTTTGGCTCAAAGCGTCCACACGTTAACAACGTCGGCTCTGTTGCTGCAGCACGAGTGTCTGAGAAAATAGCCAAAAATCTGTGTGTTAATAAAAACTGGGCATATTGCATATTGCGCCGCATCGTATAATTTATATAAGTTTTTTGCAAGTTGTGAAATTGATCGCGCCACTTAAGTGTGTGTGATTGTGCGTGTGCGTGCGAGTGTGTTGTGTGTGTGTGGTGCAAAAGAAACAAGTCAATCGAATTTTTTACGGATATCGAGCAAAAAGTGAGTTTATGCAACTGGGAACTTGACACATTACATAATGGGGAAAGGATATCAATAACTTGTTTATCCAGCACACCTACACAACGACAACAACAACAATAATACTGATACTGATAATAGTAATACAAGTAAAAATAATCCAGCCATCTGGCCAGGTGGAAAACTTTCGCTTTCACTCGTGTGTGTGTGCGCATGCGCCACAGTTTATCACATATGGCTGAGCTTTTCTTGGGGTATTCCTGTGATAGCCAAGAAGTGCTGCGACTCACATCTGATTGTGCAATAAAGCCCGATTTCATGGAGCACGTATAGTGCGATTGGGCAATATCTCTATAGTAATGCTTAATTAAAACCACGCACTGGCAATGGGCAGCTTGAGTTTTCCATTTTGAGCACCGTACACTCCGCAAGGTCTCGTGCCCCAAAGTTGGCTAATGCCATAAACTGAAGTGAAGAAAATGTAATCAAAGTGTGAGCAACCACTCCGTGTGTATGCAGATAGTTACTTTGAATAGTCCGTGTGAATACTTGCGTGTATTCACTCGGTGTATTTGTGTTTGTTTTGTTATTCATTAATATTCATGGCAAGCGCAATTTAGCAACTGCATTAACGGTCAACGCTGTGGCCTCGAGCGGACACCATCGGAATGAGGGTCTCACAATAATGAAGCAGTCATTGCTTTTCGAGCTGTTGCTAATGATCAAGTTATATCCGTACAATTTGTAGACAATTGTGGAACGATCTTGACCAGTTAAGCCAACGTGTGGCGAATTTGTTATTAATTATCCAATCTGTAAAAAGCTGATGAGTTTCTTCAATATGCCAATATTCCAATATGCCAATATTCATTATGGCTGGCTACTGGCTGGGTGCCAAATTTCCATTTCCATTTGCATTACATCACGTGGAGATGGAGCGAAGTGTTTATAGATACAAATTACTATTCATGCGGCTAACATTAGCCGAGACTTTTAAATGAGAACCGTCGTGTTTAGTCATTAGCTGAACCGTAACAGATTAAATTAACTCTACTCATTTTTAGACCCTGTACTTTAAAAAAGGACAAAGGGTCTATTAGGTTCGTGCAACTCAGAAATGTATGTAACAGGCAGAAGGATGCGTTGCAGACCCCACAAAGTATATATATTCCTTTATCAGTGCTGAGAATTCTGGCCCAATCGGATAATAAACACCGGAGATATTCGAGATTAAAGTTTCCGTACTAGGCAAGGGGCAGCAGCGAGCATGCACATATGCCATGTACATATGTAAGTGTGTATGCGTCTGACTTAGCGATGTGCGTGTGTGTGTATGTTTGCTTTGTTAGCCTTAGCTGCTGCAAAGGAAAGTACAGGGTCTCCTACTGTCGGTTGCATCCGACTGTAGCTTTCCGAGTTTTCGTTACAAGGAATGGGCATACGAAATGCATGGGGAAAACAAAATAACATTACTTTACTTACAGCTGAGCGATAATGCTGAAAGCTCACCCAACCCCAAAAACCTCAAACCGGTTTTGAGTGTTTCTTTCTCCTGCTGCCTCTCCTTTTATTTTCTTTCTGTACATGCATAATTTTATATTTATCTTTGTTGTAGTACTTCGTCTTGTCGCGCTTTATGCTGTGATGTAACCTGTAGGCTAATTGGCAGAGCGGATGCAGAAAGAGCGAGGAAAACAAAATACAAATTGCACGTTTCGAGCAGAGCTTTGCCTCTCTCGTTGTGCTCCTCCTCCTCCTTGTTTGTACATATGACCCAATAACGCAATCATCAATACGCTGCGAATATGCAGACATTCATACATACGTACATCCGCAGCTGTAAGTAGTATGTATGTAATCTGGGCATAGTTAAAAGCAGGGCATGTTACCAATTTCATTTTCGTGCGTCTGCGTCTGTGTCTGCCCCGCTCAATGAAATCTGTGTGAAGGCCATGAAAGTGAAAAAAATAAATAAAAATAAAAAAAAACCTGATTTCGTGTCCAATGGGCAGCGGCCATCTCTCACTCTGCGAACGGCAATGGTTATGGCTTTGACTGTGGTTATGGTCGTAAACAGTTTGTTGACCAAATCTGGTGTGTTTTCTTTCCACTGTGAAATACATTTATCGCTTATCCAGATGAACGTTTAAGGAGCTTGCATCACTCTAATTAAACGAGTAGGTACACACTGCAATCAAACACAACTGCTTGCAAGCAGTACACAGTGCACTGCTTACGTTTACCTTTCTTTTGACCTTCGCTCGTTGTTGGTTTTTGTCTTTCATCATCTGATAGAAATTTAAATAAACCATCGGATGATATCGCTGGCTGTTCATATGCAAAACGCCATAACCCTTGATTTTAGGTCATTGCCAATGGACCGGACCGGTAATACAGCTCCCGCTGCTGTGGCAATACAGCTACCATATTTACGACTCCTCCATTTCCATTTCCATTTGGACACACGAATGTGTGATAAAAACCATATCAAGTAGTCGCATTCATGATTAATGTTCATCAGGCGGATAATTAGTTTTTTAGACCCACACACAATAAATATTAATCGAAACTTCAACTTCCCGGCGGTTAAAGCCAATGACCCATGCCCACTGCCAATAACCTGACTATGGAAATATTAAAAGTGGGTTTATCTCTCGGCTACCACAATGTTTCCATGTGTGAAACGTAGGCTGGTCAACAGTAGCACCTCTTGAATTACCAGAGTTCGTTGATATTACCCACATTTTTTGGCCAAGGCTAACCACATAGTTAGTAAAGAGTATTTCGAATTTAACTATGCGTAATTGTATGTTTAGTGTGCTCGTTCTACCCTATAATTGACGAAAAAACAAGAATTTTATTGCGGTGTATTAAAATTTAGATAGAGTACTGAATTGAAGATAACCAATGGACACAGACAGCTGCGCATAGCTAATGACATTTGGCCATAAATACATCCATCTGTCACGGCTTGAATAACAGGCAATAGCTAGATTGATTTTTTTATGGATATTATAAGCCCAAAATCGAGTTAAAGAACGGTTTTTTTTAAAGTGTATTTTTGAAATTTAGTAGATTTATTTTAGATTCTTTTTAATTTAGGTCATTTTTTTAAAGTGAGGTCGCATTAGCAAACATTACTCAATCCAATTTTAATCTTATATAAATAAGTTTGTATAATAGTATATTTAATAAATAATTTACTCTTATACCAAACTCTTATACCAAAAACTCTACTAATAGTATATATAATAAATAATTTACTCTTATACCAAACTCTTATACCATAAACTCTACTAATACCCCTTTTCACATTCTCTTTCATTTGCAGTGCTGGAAACTGAGGTGCTACAACAGCCCAAGCTGGATGGACCGGCCGACAGCTCGGTGGATTACGATCCCTATGTGTGCACGCTGAGCGCTGCCATGAAACAGGTGGCCAAGGAGGAGCTGCACGAGGATGAAAATATACGTCGCCAGGCCTTGGCACAGTTCCGCGAATGGATAGAGAAGCATCCGCATATTAGGAAATGCCGTACGGACACTATTTTTCTGCTGCGTTTTCTGCGCACCAAGAAATTCTCGGTACAGGGGGCTTGTGAGATGCTCGAACGGTACCTGACCATACGTCAGTTGTTCCCGCAATGGTTCCAGAAACTGGACATCAATGATCCGGCTATTAATGAGATATACGAGGCGGGCTATTTAGTGCCGCTGCCGGAACGCGATTCCAGTGGACGTCGGGTGCTGCTGTCGATAGCCAACAAATTTGATCCCTACAAGTACACGTCGGCGCAGATGGTACGCGTGCACAGCCTGGTCTGTGAGACACTGCTGGATGAGGAGGACAGCCAGGTGGCGGGCTATGTCTATGTGAACGATCACATCGGCATGAATATGGGATTCGCTAGTCTCTGGTCTCTCACGGACATACGGAGTATCATGAAGTGCATACAGAACTCGACGCCCATGCGGCACAAGGAGACACACTTCTTGAACATACCTCACTATGCCAATCGCATCATCGAACTGGGCGTGTCCCTGCTGAGTGACAAGCTCAAGAAGCGTGTGATTGTGAGTACTGTCAGATATATCACATTGTACACTGAAAATAATCTGTTGTCTCTACTCAATAGTTACACAAGAATACTGAGGCGATGAAATTGAAAATCGATGCCTCCATTCTGCCCAAGGAGTACGGCGGCACGGTGCCCATTGCGGACATGATACGCGACTTCAAAGTGAAGCTGCAGCAGCACCGTGCGGCCATTCTCGCCCTGGACGACATGCAGATTGAGGTCACCAAGTATGCGGCCAATTTTGCTGGCAACGACTGTGGTGAACTCGATGCCGGCATTGTGGGTAGCTTTAGGAAACTGGAAGTGGACTAGTTCCGCACTAGTTCCGACTAGTTCCACATTCGTTTCACTTAGGTTAAGCTAGGCTAAATCGGTATACCATTGAGACAAATGACAAACAAACAAAAAACAACAACAAAAAAAAAAAAAGAACAGAGGAAAAACAATCACAAATTAAAATTAAAATTTATCGTGTCTTTGCAAACCTTAAATTATAACTAACATAAATTTATAAATTTACACACAGCCGGCCAGGGCTGCAACATCTAATTTGGCCACGGCAGAGGCAGAGGAAGAGGCAGAGGCACGGATACAGGTACAGGTACCACGAAACTGAAGTTGTAGTTGAGTTCTAGTATATAGCCTACATATCGTACATTCGTTTACATCGTCGTTTATTCTATATTCTGATTCTGTCCGTGCATTATCGTATTTACTGTATGTGCACTTGCTATTTAAATATACAAAAATATATTCTATATATGTGTACACCTCGGCTAATTGCCTCATTGTCTCTAATTCGAATTTGCAGGCTCATTTGTAGAGGTATGTATGCTAATATTTGCCAGATCTATTGAGAAAGTTAAGCAGGCACGTTTCTCGACTGTTTGCCAGTGATGTGGGCCGGCTTTAGGTTTCCGCCGGAAACACAACACGGGTGTTTACCGTAGCACAGTTTAAATACGAGAAATGCTTGTAATGTATTGGTTTCTCGTGTGGATTAATCTAAACACATCTCTATATCATATAACACATATTAGTATCGATATCTTTGAAATAGAATGTCTGCTAATTCATAAGTCATAAATTCCTTAACAATTTTATAATTGAATATAATGTCGCAACTTTATTGTTATCATTATCTACTCATAAAAAGTTGTAACTAGGTCTACATAAACTCTTTTTAAGTACTTCTACGACTCGCACGTTTGATATACCCTTAAAGAGGTTATGTGCTATCTGCATCTAATACTTGCCCTAGTTTTCAGCTAAGTGAAAAGTTCATAACTATCTTGCTATATAGTAAGTAGGTAAACGACCTCAACGAAAGGTATTCTGGCTTTTAATTACCCGCAATTGCTACAACTGCTAAAGAGTGGAAACACAATAAAATAAAAAGCATAGAGAGACGTGACACTGGCAGAGGAAATGCGATTTAAAGATACTCTTTAAGAATTTTATAAGACTAATGAAATAAGAATACATATGCACACATATGTAGGTCATATGTATATACTAAAATATGTCGTAAATTAATATAGCCTAGATTGAGATTAAGGCTATATTAATTCACGACAATTTTGATATAGTAGTATAGAATTAAGATATATAAATTTATAGCGATAATTATGTGTATGTGTGGTTTAAGAAGAATTTTCATTTAAATTAAATGTTGACATAGAAGAAGAAAAAAAATTTATATTAAGAATATTATTTTCATATTGAGAACGTTTATTCTGCTAATATTATTCTTAAATCAAGTTTATGAGAACTCGGAATAAGTTTTGCAATACTTATTTCAAGATCGAATCAAGAACTTAGGTCAAGTACAGTAAGTTCTTAACTCAAGAATAAACATTCTCTTTTTAAGACATATTTATTCTTGATTTTGAAGTCCTCGCAAACTTATATCAAGAATTTTTGCCGTTCTTGATTTAAGTATTTACATCTCGGTTTCAGCATTTCCTTTCTTAGTGAGAAATCAAGATTGAAATGTTATGTTTCAAGTACGAAATTCTTGATTTTTTCTCTCTGTGTACTTAAGTATAAACATTTAATTTAGAGAAATTTTTTATTTATATTACTAACTCGGTGCATATGGTATTGCTGAATTCAAACAGTATTATATTCCTATTTTTTTGATAATTCTACTATTTATTCAATATTCTATTTATGTATTTTTTTTAAGAATACTTTCTGTAGTGTATGCCATAGTCGTGTGCACTCGACGCATAATCTTTATAATCACATTGTAGTTATTGTTGCTGTTGTTCTCTTTAATTGTTGTTGCTGTTGTTGCTGCAACGCGATAACGGTGACACAGACAGCGGCACACGGTGAGAGAATCTTATTGCATTTTTGAGCAAGAAAGCGACGACGGCAATCAAAGCTCGAAGTACAAAAGCGTAAGTTCATGCAGTTGTGTGAGTGAGTACTTCTTTTTCTCTATGTGTGTGTGAGTGCTAAGAGAATTGTGAGAATGTGTGTGTGTGTGTCGGCATTATGATTGGCCGCTTTATTATTATGGCCGCAAACGAAATAATTTCCAAGTTTACATTTCAGTTGAGCATTGGATCAGCTGGAGAACGCGAGCGGCGAGTGGCGAGCGTCGAACGTGGAACGTGGAGTTCCATCTCGAGAGTTGTTAATTGTGACCGATCGTGCTAAATGTTTCGCTTTGTGGTCCGAGCTTAAGCATGTCAACATCAGCCGCGCATTGAGCAATTCCAGAACATAGACAACAGAGGCAGAGTCTTGTGTGTCTCGGTATGAGGTTCTTCTTTTTATTTCAATTGCAACGTTAAAGTTCAAGTGTCATCCACGTGCGAGTCGATCGAACGGCGTACGCGGCGTATGCGTAATATTAGTTAGTCATCAGAATATTGTATATAAAATAATTATGTGTGCTTTTATTACCTTTCACGGGGTCAAAGACTTGCGAGTGAAGAAGTGAATGTCGAGAATGTGAAGGAATTGCTATTGTATGTACTATACTATACATAAAAAGGCATTTATGACATAAGCTTAATACCAGTTTCAAGTGCACAGACGCAGATATTTATTATAAATATATTCTATATATTATAAATTGTGGTTCGTTAAGTGATTTTAGTGTCAATTGGCTACTGGGCACAAACCAGCACAGCTCACGCTCAGCGATGTGCGAGAGCGAAAGCTTTCGGCGTAAAAGCTTTGCGCAAACAGCTGTTGAAGCTTTTGCTTTTGCTTGTCTTCGCTCTCTGAGCATGTGATAAGTGCAGAGAGAGAGAGAGAGCAACAACTAGAGTGGGAGAGTGGGAGTGTATCACACTTTATCAATACCTGTAGCAGATAAGAAGTCTGAAATCATGTACGAAAAAGTAAACACCTTTTTCTTTCGAATGACAGTAGTCCATCGATCAACATGAATAAACTGCGCACCTTGCTGCCGGGCCAACAGGCAAAGGATGCATCCCGGCATTCGGTGACACTGGAGCCGGAGATTGGCTTTCAGATCACCATCGAGACGCATGAGCAGCAGAAGCAGACACAACAGTCCGCCGGGGAGCAGATCTTTGCGGCGATGAGTAATGGCACGACTGCAACGCCTGAACTCAATGTGCACCTGATAGCGGCACGACACCTGCCCTCGCTGTTCGGCTTTAAGATCGTGCAGGGCTATTTAATCAAGGTAATTAAAAGCTCTGAAAATTATAAACAATTTTGTATTATCTTTTCTATGTAGGTGAAACTATTCCCCGGCACAAAGCGTTTGGATAGCAGCATACAGACCAACTCTTGGCCCAAGTTTAATGAAAACTTCAAGTTTCCTCTGCTACCAGACATTAAGTAAGTGCTGCTAACACAACTATTTAGTATATGTGTTTGTTAATCTTCAACTAACTCAATCTAGACCATCGCTAAAGCATGGATCTGCCTTTCGTCGCATGGCGCCGCAGCCAGTGAGCAGCAACTTCTCTGCCACCGATGAGCTCTTCGCCGGCCAGTTTGTGGTCTTCACCGTCTATGCCCTGCTCGAGTTACCTGCCACAGTATGTTTATCTACATTGTGTTCATGTACGGGTATTATTTTGAGCATTCCAGAGTTTCAATCGATTCAACAAGACCTATCGCTCGCTCAAAGATAGGAGCTCGCACTTCATGCAACGCCTCTCCACGGGTGCCACCACTGAGGGACAGACTGAAAACGCTGTTGCAAGTAAAGCTAAGAATAAGAAAGGGGCGGAAAATCCCCGTGATGCCATGCCGCCATTGACCATAAGTGAAGCACGCCGCAATATTGGTAATATTATATAATTATGACGGATATTTGGTTACAGTATTGCTTCCGGTTCAACATGGAATTGTAATGGGCTTTTTTGAACTAATTTATGCCTGTACTATAATGTTAGATGGGGTATATTCAGTTTGTGTGAAAGACGAAACGAATGTGTGTCTATTTGATTGTCTGTTTGTATCTTCCGACTGTCCGACTCTGCTTCAGTTACTTTGCATAGAATTTGAAGTCTAAAAGCTTGCATTAACAAAAAACTAAAAGCTTAAATTAAGCTCAATAAGTATTAAAAGGTTATATTTAAGATTTGGGAATTCCCTTCTGTGGGAGTTGGAGTTTTAAGTTTACCAAAATTATTACAATAATATCGACTTTAAGCAGATCTGCAAAGAAGCCTTTCCAGAGTGAAGATAGGCCTGATGAGAGGAGGGGTTTTTAGTGGGTGCAAGCCCCTCATACCACATTTGCGACGGCAGTGTGATGATGCTCAAGGCATTTTCCCCCCCTCGACCCAAAAAAAAAAAAAAAAAAAAAACAGATCTGCAATTGCTCTCTACTGTCGGTTACATCCGACTGTGCGCACCACCTTATGCTTGCCTCTTATCTTATCTCACACAACTGAGCAACATTGCAGGCTCAGTCACCTGCTATCTGGAGCCGAAGCTTTTCAAGCGCAACGCTCGCACCGGCAGCTACGCCACGGAGGAACTCTGGCTGCCCATTAAAGATATCACAACGACGGTGCTGAAAACACCCAACAACAACAACAGCAGCAGCGGCAATCAGGTAAGTTATGAAAACAACAATAATAAAGGCAACAATTAGACTACATGTTAAGCTAACAATGACTTAACTCAATGCCATAAACTGGCCAAGCAAATGAAAATGAAATTAAGATGCGCTTTCAATTTGGCCAAGTGAAAGTTGGCTTACAACTAAACTGCGACAAGAAAAATAAACAGTCACTTGAGTGTGTCACGCAATTGACCCTTAACCCTTGTTTCTTTTGTTTTTTGCAGCTCAGCAACTCGCCCAAGGGCGTGGTGGAGCTATCGCTCGAGGTGCGTGATCTCAGCAATGGTGATGGGCAATCCCTGTCCGGATCGCAGGACACAGCTACAACACCCACCACTCCCACTACGCCCACATCGCCTGCGCCAACTGTCGTCTCTGGAGCGAATAACTGGCAGCGTATGACGGCCGAGGTGAAGCGTAAGATGGGCATTAGCAATGTGACCAGCTCAGCGGGCGGCGCACTTATGCTGCGTGTGACGACTGCACGCATGCGTTGCTCCAACCGCGTGAAGGACGAACTGGAGGCCACTGCCAGCGGTGGTGTCTATGTGAAGACCACCATCTTTGAACACGGCATCTATGTGGATGCCTGGAAGTCAACCGTCTTCTTTCCATCGCTTTCCACTAAATTTGATGGCGCTGGCGGCGATGAGGCAACTATTTGTGTGCCATTGCGTACCATGGATCAGCTGGAGCACATGGTCATCCGGGTGACACTGGCCACCAAACTGAAAATGGGCAAGAAACTAGTGCTGGGCACGGTACTCATCGACGGAGGTAATCATTCCTCCGACGCCGCCAAGGCGCAGCTGCGGCATCTACAGATTTCGCCACTAAACGAACGGGTGGCCACCTGGCACAATTACCAGTAGGAGGATTACTAGCTAATACTGTATAGTTCTAAGCCAATTGCATGCCAACAAGTGGATTACATTTTTATATTAATGCGTGTTCAATTTTAAGACAAATTAAAATTTAGTTACTTGAACTAAGATTTAGTAGACAAGTGATGAATGAAGTTAAATATTTACAGAGGAATTTTCATTGTTATTTGCTTTTGCAGCCTATACCTGTAGAGTATACAGGGTAAGTTGGGTCTGTGAACAGTGGAAAATAGTATATAAAAATTATTATTAAGCAAAAAAAAGTCGAGTCGATACACCTTTGTTTATCATGATTTCTCCGAAGAAATATAATAGTTTCTTTCGACCCTGTACTGCAAAAGTTATGAGGAGTATATTAAGTTTGTGTGAATAGGAAACATAATAAATGTCATTCTTATCTAACTTTGAAAGCTTTGTGGATATAGTCTGCTTAAAATTCCAAGCCAGTGTGACCAGATTTGGCATAAAGTTGACTGTAAGCCTAACTACTTTATTTTATGTTATGATTTTTATTTTGAATATTTATTATATATTTTTAAAATGTTTTTTAATGGTTATATTCAGGCCTGTTCCCATTTACGAAATCGATCATTCGATTTACTTTTTGAAAAAAATGGGGTTCTAAATTTCAATTCATCGTTTTCGATTAGCTTCATATTTGCTCCATTTCGAAATAGATTAGCTTCGTGTGTAAGTACAATAAACATTTTAATTTTTTGAAAACGATACATCGAATTTAGGAAACCCATTTTTTTCAAAAAGTAAATCGAATGATCGATTTCGTAAATGGGAACAGGCCTGAGTAACTACTTTAGCCAGTTGCATCCGACTCTTCCGCCTATTTAATGTGCCTTTGGATTCTCCGTTAACTCTAGGGTTTATGGCTGCAACCAGCCTAGACATAGGCAACTGAACCAGGTCATACGTTCGGTATTTTCATGCTCGAGGGTTTTTACACCTTTTCGCCAGTCGTCGACACACTGTACGAGAGCGAAGCGTGCGGCTGTATGTGTGTATCTGTGCGGAAAATAGACGCACTGCGGCCAGCACGAGCACCCGAATGCGAACGCTTTGAGGCGCTCGGTGCCTGGCGTTGGCGTTCAGTTCTCGAGAAGACAGCGGCACGATCGGTTGGACTGTGTGTGGTTGTCGCAACGTTGCGACTGAAGCTGTGTGTGGTGCGTGGTTTTTCGAGACATAACGGGAAATTCGTTGCTGATTTTCCCAATTCAAAACGAAGCAACTAAAAATATAGAAAATATTTAGCAAAGTGCGAAATTCCGAGTACATGAGTGTCTTTATTATTTGCCGAAAAGTGTTTGTGCAAATATTGATAAAGTGATTGATTGACGGTCACCCTGTATGCCAGGTAGGCCTCCCTCTAAGTGGTAGCCTCTAATTGAGAGGTGCCTCACATGCAAATAGTAACACAGTAATCGACAAGTCAACAATTGAATGGAAATCATTAACCCAACTCGCATTCAAGCAGTTCAATTGAAAGGCGATAAAACGCAACAATTGGCCTCACTCCATAACGAGTGTTTAGCGAGTGCTCAGATGTCGTCATGGCGTTTCATTGAGTCGGAGACGCGCATCTTGATACATAACAGTATAATACATAATCATAAGTATATACACAGACAAGTGCAGTAACAGTGCAACAGTTATATGTATATATAACAACTGTTGCTTTCATTCACAAAAAACACATTATGTAGATACATTTTACATTCGTATGTACACTCATACAGTGCGTTTCATAATCATAAGACACTTTATAATTTGTTAAAATAATAGGATTCATGCAAAACCGATTGGTAGAGGTTCTCAAAAATCGAGAACAATATACTGAATGTAAAAAAATATTCCAAAAAATGTTCCATCAAACGGTTCTAGTTTAAACGATGGGTCTCCTATGATAATGAAATACTAAAAAGTCGCATCAAAACATGCTTTCGGTATAAAATGAGTACAAAAAATAGCTCAATAGAAAAACGCTTAATTCTAATGGTGAATTCAAAGCTCAGATGTATACGCATTGTATTTGTAAAATAATTTCGGCTTTAGAAAAGTTTAATCCTCAGATATTAGATAAATATAAGTGTCTTATGATTCTGAAACGCACTGTATATGAATGTGTTGGTTTGTTTGTCTGTTTGTTCTATATGCAGTGCAATTAAACGCATATAATCGCACATGTGTGTTAAATGTGCTGCTGTGGTTGGGGTGACAGACAGCGTGTGTGTGTGTGTGTTGGGGGAGGGGGCAGGCAGGGGTAACCGATTGGAGGCTTCTTTGCGATTGCATCGCCGCGGCGATCGAAGCGCGTGTGCTCCATGATTAATGGCCAACAACATCCGCTAATACATATAAACATAATATAGTTCTGTGCGTACGAGTGTGTGTGTGTGTGTGTGTGTGTGTATTTGTCGCTTAATGAACTTCATGTTTTGCGTATTACAACAGCAATCGAATGCGAAGTTCATTTGCGTTTTTCCCCTTTGTTGTTGTTGTTAGACTTGATCTTGTTGCTCTTCGTGTGGTTGTTGTTGTTTTAAGAGAACGACTAATAAATAAACTCTCTGCCAGACGAATCTCTAGACACAGCGACAACTTGACATTTTCAACTTCCGTCGTGGCTGCCCATCTGCAACAGACTCCACACACACACACACACACACACTCACGCAAAACACGAGCGCTGCCCACGAGCCATTGGCGCTGCCCACTCGCTGCTGTAAACATCCACAAAAACAACAACAACAACAACAACTTATAGTACTACTACGACTTATACTACTTCGACTACTACCACAGCAGTCCCCACCTCCTCAGCCAGGTCCAAGTAGCGGCGTTTCGCTTTTCGATTTTTCGTAAGCGTCATTAAAATTGCATTTCGGTAAACAGGCCCGCAGGCAGCCCCTCTCCCCCCCCTGTCCCCACTCAATACTACTCGTCCACCTACTGCCCGGCATCTGTTGGCTGTGGCAGACATTGCGGCTGCCAATAGCAGCAGCAGGTGGCAGCTAGTGCGGCCAATCTGATGACTATCGAGCGTTTAACTAACGCGTTGTTACAGTTTTTTTTCTCGGATTTTATTTTCAATTTCATTCATGAATGTTCGTTCATTCATGTAACTGCGGCGAGTTGGAATAACGACCATAAAATACTCTAGGTTTCGCTAGCTACTTTGTTTTGAAACTAAACCAAATGAATGAATGAATCTATGTGAATCTATGAATCTATTTATTATAAAAGCAACTAAATAAACTAAATAATACAATGCTAAATAAACTAAACTAATGTAATGTAATGTAATATTATTTTTATTAATTTTTATTTTATATTTTGTCGACTGCTTTTAATTGATATAAAATTTAATTATAAATAATATTTATTAAACATAATAATCTACCTAAAATGTACTACGATTTATTTAATTTAATATTGTATTTAATTTAATGTAATATTATTTTTATTAATTTTTATGATTTTATATTTTGTCGACTGCTTTTAGTCGATATTAAATTCAATTATAAATAATATTTATTGAACATAATAATCTACTTATAATGTACTACAATTTATTTGTTTAACTTCATTCACTTTTAAACAGCTTCAGTAACATTTTTTATATGAATTAAATATCAAAAATATATATAGAAACATATAACCGCAATTTAAGTCCACTATTTAATTCATAATTTATTGAAACTTTTACGTAAAACTCAACACAAAATATGCCAGCTATAAATTTCAATATCCATAATCATTTTTATCGCTTTAAAAAGACTCTCATATTTTCCACACATTATGCATATTTTTATCTATGAGTGTATGCATAACTTTTAGTATCGGTACTAAATAATCTAGTGATTAAAATTGATTGTCCAGCCGCATAAACTATTAACATATATTAATCTGGCTGTGGGTGTTTGTTTGCCATATAAAGTCGTATGCATTTACTAACTACATATTACCAAATACAATACAGAGTTGCACAACACACACACATACATACTTTCATATGTGTGTACATTCATACATACCCTACACATTTCGTACATATTTGTGGGCATATTTTGATGCAGGGATCAAGTGGTGTTTACTGCTTGTTTATCTGGTTTGATCTCGCTAATACGTTATAATTTAATCGCACTTTGTTTAGGTGGGGTATTTAGTAGGTGGGGCTGCCAGTGGCTATGACGAACGGTTTGTTTACACGCGGGCAGCGCATCCGTGTCTATGAGACGCTCTGACGTCGACGTCGCAGCGGGCGTCGGCATTGGCGTTGGCGTTGGCGTCGGCGTCGGCGTCGCAGTCGACGCACCACGACTATGACGGGCTGCTGTGGGTGCTTTGCGGTCGCGTTGCGTTCTAAATTAAGAAGCGTACTATGTCTGTCTGTCTGTCTGTCTGTATGTGTGTGTGTGTGTGTGTAGATATATATATGTCTGCGTATGTCGTCAGGTGTTTAAGAATAGTTTCTAGTGGTTTGTTTTATGATAGTGTCAAATAGTCGGCACGGAATCCAGAGTGACAGTTACTCAACCTTAAGTTATTACATTGGCTAGGCAGCTGAGACTATCTAAGACTCGGCGCCGTGTTAAAAGATCACAAATGGAACACGCTGAACTACAGACTATGGCCAAAAGCGTAAATAAAAAGCAGTTGAGGAGAGGAGAGATGATAGAGGAGTATGATGTATGATGAATGTATGAATCGATGTAGTATAAGTAAGCCTTAGTTACAGCTCGATCACAGCTCAACAAACTGGCCCTTGCCTTAGTTTTTTATAGCTGCTCAGTTGCCAATTTTAAAGTGCCATAAAAAGTTTATTACTCTACGATTCATTGTTACGGTATGTGTATAAAAATGCTAAATTCAGGCAATAAATTAGATTGGCGTAGGCATTAAATTTATGCAAATAAATAGCATATTTCCCCCACTTAATCGCTCTGTTTAGATGCTATAAACTGTGGTAAATAATTTGTAGAATTTATGTGATGCCATGTGCTGAACTATAAACTGAATAGCTATAGAACTGAGCTGAATGAATTCATTCATACAATCATACACATTCAAAAGATGCCCACAATAAATCAGCTGAGAACAGGAACAGTCTGCCAGTCCAAGATTTCTCTTCAGTCGATCCTTATAGGGATAGTATAGGGAGCCATATAAGCCTTTATACCAGTTTCTTTTGTTCTTATGTAAAAGCGAGTGTATTCGAATGCAACTGCAGACTGTTTGTTTGAGTGTGAGTGTGAGTACGGGTACTCGTGACTGAATTTGGTCAGCATACAACATTGACGTAAGATCGATTGTACTTGTTTATAAATAATATATGGTACATTGTATTTTTTCCCATTTTTTTGGCATTAAGCGAGTGCTTCTGTTGCCACTTTAAATTCCACAGTGCAAGTTGAAGTTGATTTTAATGGCGAACTTTGTGCTCAGGCCTCAGACCGGATCGAAACGCCTCGGATCTGCCTCTACGTATACGAATAAAGCGTCAGTCTCATTCGTCAAAGGGGCACAACTTGATTTCATTTTTTTCCCTCAAAAATTAATTTATCTTATGTTTTGAATTTTGTATTTTTTTCTCTCTGACTTTTCTGACTCGTCTGTTTGTAATTACATGTATTTGTTTGTATGTAGCTAATTAATTTCACTTTTTTTTTATTACTTGTGCGTTTGATCACTGAGACTTAAGGTCTCCTACAAGTTCAAATATTCGCTTTGTAGTTGCCAAAAGGCCCCTCCCCCCACTCTCCTGTTAACCCTGTTGGAGGCTGTGCTCGCAAGATATATACATATCGTATATATTATATTCAAAAATCGACATCGGCATTGTTTAATTGTGCGCTGGCCCAAAGATCTGACTGGTTGTGATTGTACTTCTTTTGTACTTTGACGCAAATGAGCCGATTAGTTGGGGTAAATTAAACAAGTTAATTGCCTTTCAAATCTAAATACCAATGCCAATGCGACTATGTCAGATCAACGAAACACTCATACATTATGCTAAGCAAACATATGCTTTATGCGTGCTTTGATGATATAATATTTATTATTTAACAAGCTATTAAAAATGTTTAACTCATTGCAAAGGAAAGCTATAAAACTGCACTGAGGAAAATTCATTTAAAATAGTTTGATACGAAATGGATTCATAGAATAGGATAGACTTGGATTCTATGAATAGGATTCTATTGATTCTAATTTATAGAATCTGTTTATAGATAGGATTCCATACATATCCTTATACATATGTTTAGATAGGATTCCAATGATGATATTGCAGTCTAATAAAAGCTTATTTCTGTACTATTCTATACTAGAGTTCTATACATATAGTAATATAATATATATCTTATATAAATAGGATTCTATTGATTCTAATTTATAGAATCTGTATTATAGATAGGATTGCATACATATCCTTATACATATGTATAGATAGGATTCTAATGATGATATAGTAGTCTAATCAGGATACAATTTCAGCAAGATGTACATATAAAGGAATAAAAGCTTATTTATGTACTATTTTATACTAGAGTTTTATTCAAAATATAATAATATATATTTTATATAGATAGGATTCCATAGATTATATTGAAGTCTGTTTAATTTTCATAAAATATCAGCAGCATCTACATATCTTTTTGTCTTTAGTAAATATCTTAAGGTACATAAAGATTGTTTCCTTTTAACTTCATTCTATATTTCTTTTCATACTTTCAGACCCTGCTACTCTTTACTCTTCTAAAGAAAATTGAATATCCTTTAGAAGAATTTAAGGATGCGATTAATTTGCAGCCTGCTGAATTGGCTGGCACTCTTGCAGCTGCTGGACAAGAGTCAGGTGAGTACATTCATATCACATTCAAATTGGCGTAAGCAATAAAATATATAACTGTGGCAGACTCTGTGATGGGCCAACCCACTTGACACATTCCCATGATGTCAATCGGAAACAATTCTCTTGTGAATTCGACAATTGGCAACTGTGAATAATTTACAAATTTGTATACGCACTCATGAGTACACTCGTAAGTAGTGCAGCAATTATCTCTGGCCAAATTAAGTAATCGCATTGTGGCCTTTTCTGTAGTCAACGATAGCAAAACAAACACACACATCCACAGACAATGCACACATACTTTACATACACACACACACACATACACACTTATGTTTTGGCTATGTGTACTTATACGTAGATATGACCCCGGCTATGGAACGGTATCAAATGCCCTTGAATGATATTCGTGCAGTTCGTATTTCCGCATGAATGAGTGTTACAGTTAGTTGTGGCTGACAGTTCACAATAACATAGTATTGGAAAGGTTAGACAAGTCTACCGTGACCTAGGACGTCAACTGAGCATCTCTTGTTTATGGTTTTCAATTAGGTCCGAATGTGAGAACATAAATTTATTCTGATTTCGGTGGCAGTTGTAAACACTTTACAGTCAATATTGTGGTTAGTATGAATAGATTTAATAAACATACAAACATATGTAATGAATTCGAAATGTGATTTGAACTGGTTCTGAACTGGTTCTCGAAGTTTGTTCCGATTAGGCGGAAGCTTGAAATACATAGATCTAGTTTCTTTATGGTAATCTGCTCCACCCATTCGTATGGAGCAGGACTGCCGCACTTTTGTAGTCGGAATAAAATCTGCGACCGAAACCTATTTTCGATAAGCAACGAGACAGGAAGAAGGGATACGCCACCGCGGTTGCTGTCGTATCAGAGCAGAGCAAATTTATGTTATTTTTAGCAGCGAGACAGCAGCCACACTGTCTGCCCCCCTCTCGATGGCACTCCTTTAAGCGAACTGGAAGCGGGCAACAGGCGAGATCAATGACACCTCAAAACGAAATGCAGTCACATCTTCTTCTATCCCTTGCACCATTTTCGTTTATGCACAGCTAAAAGCAACAGTCAAGTCTGCGTGTGTGTGTGTGTGTGTTTGGGGAGTCAGTGTTGCTGCACATTTGTTTACATGTCAGCTGAAAATTATTAAATATACTCAAAATTCTATAAACACCAAGAGCGACTAAACATAGCGCCTCGGTTGCCACAATCAGCATCATATTGCTAAAAGTGGTGTTTTCTTATTGGAATGGGTTCTATTTGTTGCATTTGTAGTGCATTTCATTTCTTTCCTATTGCGTTTAGCGGGAAAATAGCTAAACTGCGCAGCACTATCTAGAGCAGAGGTTGGCGCGCAGTTTCCACTCAGCTAATGGATAGGCAAAGATTAAATTACAAAGTGACAATAAACGAAACGCATTTGTGCTAAATTTTATCTGCTGCAAAAGAACATAATAAAAACTGGAGTATATTTAAGTTTTTATTTCAATATTTTATTATCGTTTCTATTACAGTCTGGCTTTGTGCAGGAGGCCAAGCGTCACCTACGCGCCGAATTTCGTGATGCACTCGCCCAGCCCAACTACCATGGATCCCATTGGCATCAGGGGCAGCGTGTGCATCGTCTGCACATGCCGCACAGTCATCAGCGATGGAGTGGCAGGCGCCGCTCCATTAATCATGCGCATCCATTTAGCCATTGGACGCAGTGGACTTCCTGTGATGAGGAATGCGTTCGGCGGAGGGAGCGCTACTGCCGAGTGAAACGGAAATGCGGTCACACCAAACACATGGAGCAGCGCAAGTGCTTGAGGTAGGTGTGGGGGTATGTATGTATGTTGAGAGTGCCACGGCAAACCCTACTGTAGCACTCTCTGTAAAAGCTTTATTTCCTTATAAAACACACAAGAACAGTCTCTCGTTTATCTACTTGCAGATGTAGTCCTTCCGTCAAGTGGCATGAACCTCCACACGAGGAGCATCATTTCCAAGGTAACCTGCGGCACAGCATCCCCCATCATCCGTCTATTATTATAAATGCTGCGGCGGCAGCGTCAAGTGGACGACACTATGAGTCGGTTAGAACTGAACGCCATCCCTATCCGGAGGAGGACTCTGTGGAAGTTGTGCATAGGAAACCGCCAAGTCTGCATCCATCTGTCAGCATAGAGGAAGAAGAGGACGACTCTAGCTTTCCCGCCGATGAAGGTGACTTCTTTGTGCTGAAGCGGCAAAGATCACGGCAGAAGCATAGACAGAAACAAAGGCAAACGGATAGGCAAACTCAACGACATCCGTCTAAGGAGCGACATAGATATAGGCAAAGACACCGACCCAGACACAGCTCCCGGGAGAAACCTAAACGGGACTATATAGATGATGATTTTGAGGACTACATGGAGCACAAGTCATTCCATCTGGAGCAGCGTAGTCTGGGCAGCAGTGATAGCTCTGGCGTGGAGGGCGACGTGTTCCAATACGAGGATTTCGACATTGATCAGGACAGCATGTACAATGATTCGGAGGAGTATACGGAATACCGCAATGTAAGCTTGTCACCAGGCAAGGAGCGGAATACACCAGACGGTCTGCTGCCACGGGCACGACGTCTCTACTCCAAGTGGAGCCGGTGGACCAGATGCTCACCGAAATGCACCACGCGGCGGTACAAGTAAGTGATGAACAGGAGTCCCTTATCCTGAACTACATCTCATGCCTTTTACCTTGCAGAAAGTGCCGTATAAGCGAGCAGTGTGGACGAGAGGTGCTGCGGGAGATTGCCTACTGCTATACGGAGGGCAGCTTCTGTCAGCAGTGGCTGCAGACACAGGTGCAAAAGGCCCCTGTATACGAGGCCAGACCGAGCACAGGTTCTTCCACTGCCATGCGGCGCATGCACTCCGAGCCGAGCATGAACACGCTCAGTCGGAACGACGTGAATGTCATCATGAGTGGCAAGGGTTATCGTGGCCCCGAATACACTCCCCTGAAGCTGCAGTGTGGTCTGGTGCGCAATGGTCATCGCAGCATGTATAACATGCTCAAGATCATCGGAGGCAAAGCGGCGAGGAAGGGTGAATGGCCCTGGCAAGTGGCCATCTTCAATCGGTTCAAGGAGGCCTTCTGCGGTGGCACACTGATTGCACCACTCTGGGTGCTCACGGCGGCTCACTGTGTGCGCAAGGTACTCTATGTGCGCTTTGGCGAGCACAATCTGGACTATGAGGATGGCACCGAGGTGCAGCTGCGTGTGTTGAAGAGCTACAAGCATCCCAACTTTGATAAACGCACCGTGGACAGCGATGTGGCGTTGCTGCGGTGAGTTGGAGTTCCAATTGGTCACAATCAGTGTTAATCTGTGTCTATTGAATAGCCTGCCCAAGTCAGTGAATGCCACTAGCTGGATTGGCTACTCCTGCCTGCCGCGTCCCTATCAACCGTTGCCCAAGAACATGGACTGCACTGTCATAGGCTGGGGCAAGCGGCGCAACCGGGATGTGATTGGCACCAGCGTGTTGCACCAAGCCGAGGTGCCCATTATACCAATGGAGAACTGCCGCAGCGTCTACCATGACTATACCATAACCAAGGTGAGGCACAGCTAGTAAATTCCCATCAAGAATTCATAATAATTTCAATTCTAGAACATGTTTTGCGCCGGACATCGACGTGGTCGCATCGACACCTGTGCCGGCGACTCTGGTGGACCGCTGCTCTGTCGGGATACGACAAAGGCGAACCATCCCTGGACCATCTTCGGCATCACCTCCTTTGGCGATGGCTGTGCCAAGCGGAACAAGTTCGGCATCTATGCCAAGGTGCCCAACTACGTGGACTGGGTCTGGTCGGTGGTCAACTGCAATGGCAACTGTAAGCTAAACTAAGTGGAGGGCAGTGGAAGCGTAATCATAGTTATACTCGTACTTGTGTAGTTTAGTTTTACGTTAACTCGTTATGTTGCAGAGGCTGTGAGATACTTAACATAAAATAATACTTTTAATCGCCTGTAACCCAAACAGTTCCGGGCAACTCTCTCATATTGTAAATACAAACACACACTTCATACTACTCCTAGGTTCGTATTCCTCTACAGAAACGGCAGAGCCAAGCTGTGGCAGGCAGCAGTATCAAATACCAAACTGAAATAAGCCAAGTTAACTAACTGTTTAAATATAGAATTGCACACTTTAATGCATAAAGAAATACTAACCCTAGCCATGGTATTCAGTTTACTATTGCCCAGCTTGACTATTCATTTGCAAGTACTTATAGTTAAAGATACTATATAACTACTAGATTATTCCAATCGATCAGTTTTGTTATAGACTAGTTATCTCCTATCAAATTCAGAGCTTGCCGCAGAAGGAACAATGCCAAAGATATCTGCTCTGTGTAATAACTTTCTTCTACTACTGTTTGTTTATAACTAATTCTTTAGCTTAACTCATTTTACAGTTCAATTGCATCTTCGTAAACAAATGATTGAAACAAATGGAAGTGTATACAATTTGTTTTTAATAAAAATGAAGAGAGCATTGCAAGTATTCAAACTAAGTTAATTTCATTTGTTAAACCGATGCAGTTTTGCTTTATACTATTAGTTTATTACATAAGTATTAAATGCTGCCCGTTCAGGCTTTAATAATACAACTATTCAACGGGACATTTTATACACTTGTGTCACTACACATAAGAGTACAATTTTCTTTATAATATTAATATAGTAATAATAAAAAACCATCACAAGATTCAACTGCACCTCTGTCCGTGCACATGCAAGTAATGTAAATTGTATATAGAGTGTTTGGTTCGACTATTACTACCCAGCCATTGTATAGTGGAGTGCCACGGAGGCGAGCAGCACGAGCAGAGCCACCGCAATGCCCACCATGTAGAGGCTGCGGGATAGCTCATGTTTTGGCATTGAACTGACCATGGCATTGCTGTCGTCCGCGTGTTCGCTGTCCGCATGCAAGCCGATGAAGTTGCCATCTTCCGGCAGACTTTCGGCGTCTAATGAGATACTTTCCGGATCCAGTTCAATGTCGAGCACTTGCTTAGCTTGGGCCACGGCCACGGTTGGGGCTTCGCCACGGAATAGATATTCGGAGAATTGCACAGATTTGCTAGACGCATTGTTGCTGCCGTCCATGGGCAGGGTGAAGAACACACGCCTTGGTGGCTCACTGATGTAGACCGCTTCGTTGGAGACATTTGGATCCGTAAGGCCATCGCAGTAGACTTGTATGCGAGTAATCAGGGAACGTAGCACGTCGTCCCGTAGGAATCGCTTCACATCTGCGATGGTGTTGCGCGAATTGCAGTAAATTCGGGAATAGATCATGCCACTCATGCGCAACGTGCCATTAAATTCGTGCACCTGTATATTGTTTTGGCTACTCAGCTGACACTTGACCGGCATCACAATGCTGGCTCGTATTACTCCGCTTGAGCTTTGATTCCCGGACAGCAATTGCAAACTGGCAGTAGGCACTGCGGATGTGGCGGTGGTAGTAGAACCGCTGGTGCTGGAGGTCGTCTGCTTGAGTCTGTCATCTGTTACCTTTTTCTTCTTAATGTACGCCTGCAGGTCGAGCGTATCCTCCACAATTTCGTTCTGTAGAAACACCTCGCTGGCAATTAGATATTTGCGTATTGTGACTATAATATTCTGGAACTGTTCCTCAATGTTAATGCGCCTGGCTGGATCCACGATGGGTATAACATCGTCCAGGTCGTAATTGCATTCCAGTTGTACCCAGTCGAAGGGCTTCTCCACGAAGCGGTAATCCAGCGAGGAGAAGGTGCCGCCGCTGCACAGAGAGAAATATATGAATATTATTGGGAATATTTAAGCGGTAATTAAGCAATCTCTACAAACATATTGGATACATACAACATAGATATCTAAAGATAAACCGAACCACATAAAATGCAATCCATAAGGAAAAACTGAAGTGAAGATCGAAAAATGTTACAATATGTATGTAAATATATCTACGAACTTATAGAATACGAAAACATTCCCATTAATGAGCGTAAAGGAATCAAAGTTATATGTAGTAAAAGTACTTAATTTTCAACATGTTATTTACCATATAATGCATTTTATGTTTGCCGTAAAATACGTTTTTTTGCAATGTCTAGTTTTTATGTTGTTAAGAAAAATGTAGCCAACAAGATAATCGATAAAAGAAGTTATACGTGAGTAAACAGTGATATTCCGGTGGATTCCTAAACCCCCTTTACTAAAAGAACTGTGCTTAACTCAACGAATTCTCACTTACTTTCCGTACGTATAGTTCTTGCACAGCACACTCTTGTCCGTCAAGGAGTAGGTGAGGAACACATAGTCACGCTGCGCCATGTCTGTGGTGTAGACTCCAAACGAGCTGTTGCTCTTGAGTAATAGGCTGTATTAAAGCAACAGTGATTAGTTAAACCCTTTCATTCTGGTCCATCTTTGGCCACTTACTCGTACACATCCGAGAACAGTTTTTTGGCATGCTTGAACTCCTCGCCCTGCTCGTTGACCACCTCCGGGCGCACCGAGGATACGAAAAGGCCTGCAACATAGACAGATGGGAATTGGTCAATAATTTCTCTTTTGCATGACGCCAACTCACCTATGACGTCAAAGGAGCCGGGGCACATTTTACTTGCGCTCAGCCAGTGGGAGGCCAGCGACTGTGCATTGATGTCTTTAATGGTTAATCTCACATCTGTCAAGTCCTCTAAGTCTCCATCTTCCTCGTTGTTCCGTGCCAAGTGCACAGCAATGGTCTTGCTCAGGTCAGCTTGCTGCAATTTGGAGTGCAGGGGCAGAGGTTTTTTATTGTCAACAAAAGAAACCTACGTGGCGATGGCCCGTGCCTTTGCATGGCTTTACTTACATGCCCAATTATTATGCCATATGAGAAACTGTGCTCCTGCGCACACTTTTGCAGATAGGCCTCATCGGATTTGCTTAAAAGCAACGTGCGCATTATTTATAGTTAATTTTCCAACAATGCGAACAAATGGTGCAGCAACTTTTCGGCTGACTTTTGTGTTGATTGTGTATTGTTATCGATATGTGACACAGAGCTGCGGGCCAATATCGATACTATCGTTGTCTTTTAGTTACAACACATTGCCGCTAGATGGCGCTCATGGCGAAGTCACGAAAAACTGTTACCACTCTCTTATTAACATAGCAAAGAAGAAGAAGAAATGTTCCGCGCCCACGCTTGCAACAAGTCCGTGAGTTCCGGTGGAAAATAACACAACGGAGAAGATTAATTAATCAGTAATTTTGATAAATGCTCTAATTGAATGCGCATTCGAGTTTTTTTTACCTTGGCTTGAGACTGGATGCTTAAAAGAACATGAAATTGCAACCCGGTTGAAGAGTAACTCGCTTTAAGAAAAAATGCACATGGCCAAGTCCCGTTATCTTCGAACTCAAACGATTTTGGTACGAGGAAAAATACATATGTACATATGGGCGCCAAAATGAGTAAGTTTACAATACAGAGCTGTACACAATGCATTATTAAGTAACATTTTTCAATGTGTCTGTCTCAAATCTCAATCGTATAGATATCATTGGCAAAGCGGATTTAACCATTAAAAAGCACAGCTGGTGCATCAGGGGCAGCACGTTCGCAGTATATCTTCATCGATGCACAACCAGCTAGAGCACTTGGAAGCACTTAAATTAAGGCAGCAACCTTATTACTCTCGTAATGATTGCTTTGCCGTAAGACCACGATCATATACGCGTATAGGTGTGCGAGTGTGTGTGTGAACGTAATGTGTGTGCCACCCAAATGGTCAAGTGTTTTGTGGATTATGGCGAACGGACGCGATCGGTAATCGAATTAGGTAAACAAACACTCAATAAAGCGAGTGTTCGTTGTGCATATGCGTCTGTATGTAAAAGGTATACAAAACACACACGCACACACATGCAGACACACACACACAGATTCAGGTAAGTCAGCAAAAGGGGTATTGGAATTGCGATTGCGCCGTGATGACAGGCTAAAACTAAATGAAATTTTTCGTTTAAGGTGGTCGCTGGTCGCCGTCTCCGGTCTCCAGTTGCTTGTGACTGTGAACCATCTGCTTGTGTGAATGCTTGATTGTTGAAGTGCCACTTGATGGCGCGAGGGCGCACGCTACTCTCAAGCGTCGCGTTCCACTTCCCTTGCGCCGTGTCCCGTGTCCCGTTGTCCGCGCCACAATTCACGTCTTATTTACATAGTAAATTATTCCTGTTCGATTGTTTGCGTTTGCTCTGGATCTCTGGCATGAAAGCACTTCAGCGTCATCGTCAGCTTTCATCGTTGTCGTCGTCGTCGTCGTCGTCGCCGTCGTCAGGTCAGTTCATTCATGATTTACCTTTCACAATTTGATTTATGTGTGTATCAGTCAAACATTTATCACACACACCACTATGCACATTTGCCACATTTATTTCTGCTGCATCATGTGTGCGGATATTCGGGATCCGTTAGTGAGACATCTTGTTAAAATACTATCTGCAAATTTAAGAATCATTTGCTGTCACGTTACTTCCCACCGCCAGTTTTATGTTCTATTAATGCGGCTACCAGGTAATTGCTCCTTAGCTTCGTTTTCACGTAAAAACGGCGCCGCCAGCTACTACTCTCAATTCAAATAACATCAATGGCAATTTGGCTTCTGTTTGCTGCTGCCATTGCCCCCAACCAGGCCGGCCAAGTGGCAGGTGGGGCAACGGGGCATGAGGCAATCTGTGTGGTTCGTCAATCACGCCATGTGTAGCTTAGTTGCAGTTTCGATTCAGCTTTGAGTCGCCTTGCCCAAGCAGCGCATCAATCATTCAGCACGCACAGAAACACACAAAACGAAAAACAATAACAATAACAACAACAAAAAAAAAGAGAGCAATACCAAGCAGATAAGAGTCTGCAAACCTGTACGTAAGTCTGGTAGATGTATTTCTGCATTTCTGCAGCAGGCAGACGTAGTATGCAAAACCTGAAGTTGAGCTGATTTTGAGCAGAGATTTATTAACGCCAGCTGTTTTATTTCATTTGCAATTATTGAGGGTATTTTAATAATTAATTTAAATTACTATTCAAAAGGTTATTCTAACAGTTTATTTTAGTTGAACTTGTTACTCTTGCTGTTAGGTTTTCAAATAAACATAGAGTTAAAACATTTTCAGTCATAATTCGGGCAATCAGAAGACTGAATAGATGACAGTTCTCTAACTTATGTATATATGTATGTATGTATGTTACATAGTATGTATGCACTGCATACTTTAAGCTGCGAGCCACTGTATATATTCAACGACACCAGTCTCTAAAACTCCCAATAATTTAAGATATTTATAACTTTCTGATGGTTGATTATACCATAAATATTTAAAAAGGAATAATTAAAAAATAATCATAACTGTTATAATAAGGTAGAGTTCTTTGTTTGTTTAATTAAAAGTGAAATTCAAGCTTAATTTACCCAACAAACACATATTATAAATAGTAATATGTAGCATCTATTTTATTAAGTTGGATTTAAACTTGGTGCTTTATTTTTAATTTTTGAAAATTAGTATTTATTTTTTTTTTTATTTATTTATTTAATGTCGACTAAAATCAGTCGACAGATTACATTTAATTTAAATTTAATAGAGTAAATTGAAAAGTAAAAATAAAAATAAGAATAAATTTAAATCTAAATGATACATATCGCTATTTTCTGAAGCAAAACTCTTATCAATCAAATTATGGCCTATATGTAGGAAAAAGGTAGCTTCTAAAAGTAAAATATTACTAATAGAAATTATACTTAAATATATATGTATATAAAATATATATAAAAAATATATATAAAATATACTTAAACGTAAACGTAAATCGATTGAACGAATTCGAAAATGGGAACAAGCCTGATAGTATTTATTTATTGGAATATAATGCTTAGTAAAATGTGAAGTTTGTTAAAAAGGTTTTTGTGGATATCTAGTTTACGTACTTTTTCTTTATTCTCTTTAGTAGAACATTACTAATTTTATTTATTTATTTTGTACAATTTTATTGAACCACTTTTAACAAGAATATAAATAAATAAATTTCTTTACATTTAGTATAATTGACTAAAGAAACAGTAATATGTTGAGGAAATATTAATGATATTTTTAGCATAATATAAACTTTATTATTCAAGCTTGTAGAAGCACAAGTACTTCCGTTTGATAACAAAATTGCACATTCCCTGCTGCTTCTAAATGCCAACACATACATACATACATTCATACATACATAATTATCCATACGTATGTATGTACATATTTAACACATTGTCCGTAAAGTTTTTCCTCTTTTTCCTGAGGCAAAGGCTGGTTGTTTATACGCTCAGACGCAGTCATGAGCGCGTTGGCCACTGCCTACTTAGCGCGCTCGCATTCAAGCGATTTTCATGCTGTGTGGTGGAGAGGGATGTGTGTATGTAAATGTTTGAATTGTATGCGCTGCACACACTAGTGACATCCCGCTCAGGCGCATTTGTCGTGCAAGAAAACGGCCGCCATTATGAATGTGCGACGATGTTGTAAAACCGGTTTGCGCTCAACTCACTCACCCGCTTTGAGTGCAATGAGAATTGAGTGAAACGTATGGGCAAAGCCAGTTCCAGTCTCAGGTGAAATTCACGTCACTTGCGGTTGGCACTCAGTGTGCTGAGAGCGGCTTTCACGTGAACAACGTTAAAACGGAACATTGTCTGTCGTCGGCCAGCGCAAATAAATATCGACTAATACTATTATCATCAATTTGGTTGTTATACTCGTAGCAGTTGTTGTTGTTGTTGTTAGTTATACATACTTGTTGTTGTGCAATGTGCGTGGGTGCAGTGAGGTAACGGTACGTTTACGCGTGTACATTATGAATTCAATTGGCCGCATTGCGTTTCCGTTTTGTTCTAGAGCTACGACTACCATTTGTAAGCTCTTCTGTGCCGTTACACATAATCAATAAATGCTGTGACTAGTGAGTGTGACTGTAACGGTGACTGTAACGGTGACTGTGACCAAGTGACTTACGCAGCTTTAAAGGAAAAGCTCTATAAAAAAGGCCACGGACATGTTGATTGAGCCGAGCTTAAATCGTGACTTTGGCTCGCTAACTGCTGCAGGATCTGGCATCGCCACCGCACACTGGAAAATGGAGCCACATCCACAACGTTTGCCAACACTGCCACCGCACAGTGGTAAGTACTCCTGCAAGTCTATAATGCGAGTGAGGGGGGTAATGAATTAGACAAGCAGTAACAGACAGTAGCAAATGCCGACGGCAAATTATCAGTGGGGTATTTGATTCGAAAGGAAAGAGGGAATAGGAAGAATGGCAAATGTGAGGTTAGGAGCGAAAAGAAGGCTGTGTCGAGCTGCAAAATGGCACTAAATGGGGAAATTAGAGTTGGAAATATTAATGACACAGCAGAAAGAAATGTTTAAAATACAGTGCGTTTCATAATCATAAGACACTTTAGAATTAGTTAAAGTAAGATTAATAGGATTCATGCAAAACCGATTGGTAGAGGTTCTCAAAAGTCAAGGAAGATATACAATATATAAAAAATAATTTAAAAAAATGTTTGATCAAATGGTTCTGGTTTAAACGATGATTAAGCTTTAATCACTAGATATAATATATGTGTATATAAGAATCTTATGATTATGGAACGCACTGTATATATATTTTTTTTAAGTTATATGAGTAAATAAATTAGTTATTAAATATTGAAGAAAAGTTAAAGAAATTTTGAACATTTTAAAATTGTTTATTATTATAAAAGAAATCTTAGTCTAAAAACTAACAATATCACTTCAGCTTATTACATTATATAAGCTTAATAAATTTAGTAAATGAAATGATTATTACTATAATAATTAGAAATGATAACTTGGTATAATGAATTAAAATATCACATATTTTTATTTATTTAACGTTAACTGATTTCCAGTCGATAGATTGGATAGAAAATGCATTGAATTAAGTTAAAGAAATTAAACAAATATTTAAAAAATGAAAACTAAAGAAAACTAAAAAAGAAAAGTCTGGGTAGGAAAAGAAAATACTTTGAATAAGAAGTTTTTATTTTCTATTTATACAGTTTATTTTTATTTTTTTTTATTTTTTATCAAATCTTCACTCTTAGAGGAAGTTAGAAGTTTTTATTTTCTATTTGTACAGTTTATTTATTTATTTACTTTTTTATTAAATCTTCACTCTTAGAGGCTGTAAGTAGGCAAATCGTAATCTAAATACTTGGATACATAAGATATATAAATATAAACAAATATTAATTCATAAATTGTAACTAGTTCCCTCCTTTTAATACATCAGTGTCTAATTGATATATCGAGAGTATTTACCATTAATTAACAATGACAGGGAATTACCCGGATTAGGGTATTAGTATTTGAGTATTTGCCCAAGAATAAATGCGACATAAACGCGTTTAAGCATCGCATCAAGACAATACTAATAGCAAAAGTGCCGATGCGACAGCTGCTTAAATATTTTAATTTATTTTTTATGCGGCTAAATTGTGTCTCTGGCGAACTGTTAAATCGGAATCCATTCAAGCATTAGGTTCAGGCTCGAAACGAGTATTCGAGTATTCGTTTATTCGTTTAAGCGACTATAATTATTCGTTGTTTGCTTAGTGAAACGTTTTATCTTTTTTTTCGATTCGAATTCGTTTTGCGATTGACAATTGAGCAACGCCATTGCTATTGGCACATTATGCCGTCATAAGGCAAGGCAGTCGGCCCGCTTTTGGCTCAGTTTAGTCAACGTCAACACAATTAACCGTTAATTTATCATAATTAACCATTGTGACTGACAGCAGCAGCGGCAGCAGCAACAACAAATACGCTAACAATGGCCAATTATCATTCAATTCGTTCGTTCAATTGCAGTGGCAGCGGCAACACCACCAACAGGGGCAGCAGCAGCAGCAGCAACAGTCCCATCGACAACTGTGCAAATACCGCCAGGTTTTGGCGCTGCCAATGCCGGACCCACACAGGCGGCAGCAACAGCGGCAGCAGCAGCAGCAGCGGCTGCAGCGGCGGCGGCAACTGGGAACACGCTCGGCGCTTTGATGTCGCAGCATCGCCTATTGGAGTTCTCTCGCTTTGGCGGCCTGCGTGGCTATGACATTGCCCAGCATATGCTAACACAGCAGGGCGCAGTGTCCAAGCTATTAGGTGAGTACACACACCCCCCACCCCCTCGAGTTGTAGGCGATTTGTTTACCCGATAAACAGAGGGGAACTATAGGCACCTTATCGATAAGCAAACTGCGTAATTTGTGCACTTAAAGTTGCATAAACGCCGCGAACGACTCTGCTGGCCGCCTCATTAATCATAACAAGCCCCGAGGAGGAGGAGGAGAAGGAGACGTAGTCGGGGCTCAGTGTGTGTGGGGTGCCAGCGCTGTCGATGCGGCTGCCTGATAAAGCTATTAACCGAACACGATAAGCAGGGGTAAAGAGAGCGATGAAGAGTGGGGAGTGGTCAGGAGCAGAGCGGGAACTGCAGCTTAATCCACGCATCCCTTTCAGCCCAAACCCGCTGCTTACTCAGCCCATAATTGCCGCTTTGTCTTCACACACTTATGCCTCTCTTTTGTTTCTGTTTCTCTCGACAGGATCTTTACGACCACCTGGCCTAATTGGTGGCTCCAAGCCAAAAGTGGCAACACCAACAGTCGTCTCCAAAATCGAGCAATACAAGCGCGAGAATCCAACGATCTTCGCCTGGGAGATACGCGAGCGTTTAATCTCAGAAGGTAAGTGGCCTAATTGCTGCACTTCATCCGGCAACACCGCTGATCATTGATCAGCGCAGGCGGCAGGCTTTGAGCTGCCATGAGCTAACCCAATGCTAATCTCTCTTGCTGCAGGTGTTTGCACCAATGCCACTGCACCATCGGTGAGCAGCATCAATCGCATCCTGCGCAATCGTGCCGCCGAGCGTGTGGCCAGTGAGTTTGCTCGCACCGCTGCCTACGGGTTGTATCCACCGCCACCGCATCCCTATGGCAGTTTCACCTGGCATCCGGGCAATGTGACGGGCGGTTCCCCGGTGCCGCCACCTCCCTCTGCGCTGTGGCCTGTGTCGGCGCCCACGTTGACGAATCTGCCACCTAGCGGAGGCAGTGGCACGCCTGGCAGTCTCAGCTTGAGCTCGGCGAATCTGCTGAGTAGTGTGAGTGGGGGCGGTGGTGCACCCATGAGCCGCGCCATTTCACCTGGCTCGGGCAGTCACGAGACACTGGAGTCGGCGGATGAGAATCGACAGATCGATTCGGATTATCTGGATGATGATGATGAGCCAAAGTTTCGACGCAATCGCACCACGTTCAGTCCCGAGCAGCTGGAGGAGCTGGAGAAGGAGTTCGACAAGAGCCACTACCCCTGCGTGAGCACACGTGAGCGTCTCTCCAGTCGCACCAGTCTCAGTGAGGCAAGAGTACAGGTGAGTCAGAAGCAGCAGCAGCAGCAGGGGAGGATCAGCAGCTAACCCAGAGTGTGGTGTCCTCTGTTTGCTTGTCCATTTGCAGGTCTGGTTCTCGAATCGTCGCGCCAAGTGGCGTCGTCATCAGCGCATGAATCTGCTCAAGCGACAGCGCTCCAGTCCGGCCAATCCCATACACTCGCAGCAGTCGAACGATGTTCCGGCCAACAGCTCACCCACGCCCAGCACCCACAGCAATACATCAGCGCCAACCACGCCGCACACACACCAGACCGTACTCTGCACGGACTCACCCATGGTCACGGCACAGTCGCCACCCTCGGTTATGATGCATCCGCTGCATGCACTTCCACCTGGTCCGCCGCCGCATCATCATCACTTGCCCACACATCCTGCGGCCCTGCAGCTCTTCAGTCACTATCACCAGCAGCAGCAGCAGCAGCAACAACAGCAGCAGCAGCAACATTCGCCTACATCTGGTGCTGTTTGTGGCAGTCCCACGGCCAGTCTGAGCATGGGCGGGGAGCGTAGTGCCTTCCGCAGCCTGGTTGGCTCACCCTCGGCCGCCGCCTTTGCCCTGGGACTGGCGCGACAGTATGCCGTTGCCGCCTCGCTGACCGTGGCGGAGGAGCAGCGTTCCCGCCTGCACTATGCCGGAGACTGTGGCAGTGTGGCGGCTGGCACGACGGTCACCGTGGACAACTCCTCGTCGGATTCGGATGAGGAGATCAATGTACACGATGATTCCGATGCGGAAATTGAATCGGCGTCGGTGGCAAAGGTAACTACACGTCTGTCATCCTCCGATGCATCCACAACAGTGCAGCTCCTAAAGCATGACCGCTAGTGGAAAGAGGGAAGGCAGAGACGGGACGGACGGAGATCGACCGACGACGACTGCCGGTAGCTTCTAATTATAAAACTTGTGTTGTGTGCGCGCTTGTGATTGACAGCAAAACAGTCGAGCTGAGCCCAGCTCCTCCTCTGCTGCTGCCCCTCTGCTTAGTGGGTGGGTGTGGAGGCGGTGCAGGGCTGGGCAGGGCAGGGCAGGCGGTGCCCTGTGTGTGCATGTTTGTTGCGCTCTGAAACCTGAGCCACAGCCAGAGGGAGAGGCGGAGGCGGCGGCAGAGGCAAAGGCAGCGCTGAGACAACGTAGGCAAAACAAATCGAAAACCAAAGTTAAAATGCTGCTCACCCACATGGCTGCGGATCGGGTACGTTCCACAGAGCCCAGAGCCAGAGCCAGAGCCAGTCCCAGTGTCTGGTTGTGTGCCAAGCTGTAACTGTAATTGCAACAGCAACAACTGCAACTGCAACTGCAACTGCAACAATAATAAGCATGCGGCATTTGTGTGTGGACATGCCTAAAATTAAACTCGAAATTGTAACTAATACTTAGCTGGTGCATTCAGTCCCACTTCGTTCGCATTACAATGCAATACAACTGTATTTATTTGACTAGTACCAGTAGTATGTGTGTGTGTGAATGCACATACATTCATTGCCGGCCCACAAGCACCCCACACCCCCTACCATCGTCGGCTTACCTCATCACCATTTAAGGCTATAGCGTATGCAATATATTTATCTATGTAACTTAGCCCTAGCCTAGGCTTAAGCTTAGCCATGTATGCTCATTAAGTGTATATTCATGTATATTCATATATATATTCGTATGTATTCATATGAGTACGTGTGAATACCGCGTGACTGTCATGCTGCCACTCGCACTACTCATATCGCATTCATGTAAAAACTGTAGTTCTGCGTAGTTTTGATTGTGTTTGAACTGATACCGATACCGATACCGATAGCGATAGCGATAGCGATACCGATACTCATATTGATATCGATACCTTTGTCGTATAGAGAGTCGTCAACTGATGGAAATCTCTTGTCTTGGCGCCTGCCTTGGCTCAAACTAACTTAAACTAAAACTATATACTATCTGTGGTCTCTCTATGCAAACGGGGCTGCAATAATAAACTGTTGAAAAAAATTAAAACTCTTCGTTTTACTTTAGTTAGAAATAGGGAGAGTGTTTATATTGATAAAACAACAACTACAACAACAACAACATCACTGATTGGTGATCATGACTCAGCTATTATTGTGATCAATTTTCATAGAAAAAATTTACAATTTTGTTGTAGTTGTTGTTGTTGTAGGTCCAGAACAATCCAGAACATTCTAGAACATTCCTTGACTGCATTTTTGTATGCAATTTCATACAAAAAATTTACAAATTTGACCCTAAAAACACAAAAACTGCCGAATCCTGGCCATTTAAGGAGCTAGGACGATATCCTTTTGCACAGAGGTGCAGCTTTTGCTCTAGAATCATAAACTGAAATCAAAAGGACGAAGGTCCTTTAAACACTCCAGTTATAAGGACTTTTTTGTATACAGAAAAGTCCTTATAATTTAGCCATATCCTGTTTGATCCAGACGAAATAAGTGTCAACGAACGCGCCTTGCTAAGAACTACGAACTGTCCAAAGGACATGCAAATCGTCCTTCAAATAACGGAGTTATTAAGGATTTTCGAATTTTACCCATTTTCGTTCATTTTTTGGATGTGTTTTCGTTGCATTCTTTCAGGGGAAGGTAAGTTTGGTAAAGTTTCGCACTTGACCTGCTTGCTCTATAGGATCTATCTATCATCTATCTGCCAAATATTATGTAACTAGCTCTTATACATTGCGAAAGATAGGTGTTCAAACGGATAGACGGACACACGGACATGGGTATATCGACTCAGCTCGTCGTCCTGATGAAGAATATAGTATGTACTTTGTGGGGTCTGCTAAGTCTCCTTCTGCCTGTTACATATATTTCTCTGTTCCACAAACTTAATAGACACTTTTGTACTTTTTTAAAGTACAAGGTCTAAAAAGACCTTTATACAGCTGAACCTCTACTCTTCAAATTACTGATATATATGACTTGGAGGGACTCCTCCTAATATCGTAGAATAATATATATTTGTTAAATAAAACTTAAGCTGTAAAAGATCTTTTATAAATTATTAACTAACTATACTATACTATACTGTTTAAAATTTAGTGAAGCAAAATTAACTTATGCCCTTATGCAAATTGTATTGATGCCCAACTATAACCATATATTTCAGCCAACTCAATCGGAATATAGTTATAAAAAGCATAACGAAACTAATTGATGTATTGAATGATCACAATATTTAACAAGAGCTGCAATATACATAAATTTTGTTGAAATTTCCGTGTTATTCGAATACCGAATGAGCCCGGCCAACACTCAGTCAGACATGACAGCGGCAAAGAGCACGGCCAATGGGCATAAATAAACATTTAACACTCAAAAGCTTCTTAAAAACGTTATTAAATATTAATATAATCAATATTCATTGTTCATGTGTGTGTGTGTGTGAGAGAGTAACGCAACGAAAACGAAAGAGAAACAAAGTCAAAATACGCGCATAGAAATCGCTTAAATTTCGAGTGTAATGGCCAATATGTCCAAATCTGGTTGATAACATCGACATTTTAATTATAACCAAATGAAGCCGCGCGCACACACAAAAGGAGACGGAGACGGAGACATAGACATGGGCTTAAGGTGAAGAAGAAGAGGAGGAGGAGGAGAAGGGTCTGGAGAGGATTGAGACTGGGCTGGGGCTGGTATGGTATGGTAACGGCAATGGCCAATACCAATACCACTACCGATACCAATACCTGGTGACGGTCCCAGCTAACCGATTAAAAATGCAGAGTCAACTAAGCACATAAATCAATGTAAATTATGGTGTTAACAAAAGGCGAACTCGGCGCGTTCGGATCACAAGCATTGAGAGTGTGTGGATCGTACACATTTTAGGCCCGAGAATGTGGACCGAGACTGTTAGCTGTAGAGAGACCTGGTCAGAGCAGAAGATTTAAATGAGTCGTGCACTCGTATCCGAAATTTGAATCTGATAAGACTCGCTTCCCTCCGTTTGTAGTTGTCGTTGTTGTTGTTGTAGTAGTAGTTGTTGTAGTAGTAGATGCAAACGCTTGATGAGTAGCTGCAGCTGATCGCCTCATGTCCATGTCGATGGCTACAATTTGATATTGATGCAGATGCTGATCCGTGCAAGCTTACGCTCAGACGCACACAAATTCAATTTACTGCAGTTTTTATGGGGCTAAACCCGAGTACCTCTACCCCCCACTCCACTCCAGTCCCCTCCCCTCTTCAGCTCGAGCAGCTCGACTTGTATTCGCTTTGACTTATTCTAATTTAGTGCTGGGCTGGTTGTGAGCATGTCTTTAATAAATTTAAATCACCTTCTATTGAAAATATTTTCACCTCTCGCTTCATAAATTATACCAAAGTTATACATATATTACACTGCACAACAAAGAATTTTAATTGCTTAAGTGGGGAGAGATGTGCTTGGGAATATATTTATATTTTGGGTGTAATTTGAGGGCAGAAGGGAGTTAAATTAAGTTATAAGTAAGTAGAAATGATTTCAATTAGATATTATATATGACTACTGACTATTGATGTTTTAAGCTGAATTTGATTGATGTAAATATAATTTAAATATTAAAATAATTTATATATAAATAAACATATTTTAGGCATAGATTGAGGGTGTAAAATTTAGGTTCAATTAGATATGATTTCATTATAATATTTAATGTATGACTTCTGATTCTCATGATTGATGACTTAACTTGAATTTGATTGACATAAATATAATTTAAATATTGAAATAATTTAAATATATAAATAAACATATTTTGGGCATAGAGTGTGAACAGAATTAGAATTATTTAGGTTCAATTAGAAATGATTTCATTTTAATATTTAATGTATGACTTCGGATTCTTATGATTGATGGCTTAACTTGAATTTGATTGATATAAATATAATTTAAATATTTAAATAATTTAAATATATAAATAAACATATTTTGGGCTTAGAATGTGGACAGAAGTGTGTAAAATTTAGGTTTAATTAGAAATGGGTTTAATTTAATATTTAATGTATGACTTCTGATTCTTATGATTGATGGTTTAACTTCAATTTGATTGATATAAATATAATAAATATTTAAATAATTTAAAAATATAATAAACATATTTTGCCCATAGAATGTGGACAGAAGTGAGTCCAAGTTTACTTATAAGTGTTTTTAACTGATTTTTATTAGATATTCTATATGATTGATGACTTAACTTGAATAAGATTGATATAAATATAATAAACTTAGAGAAATGCTAAACTAATTATGGCAATTTCTATTCACTTCAATTACTTCAAGCAGTTAGCAATATTCCCTTACCATTAAACTCAACAAACACACTTCTGATTACCCTAACTTCATCTACAATACTATGATTGATTCAATCAAGCTGACTCGAATACTTGTTGTCTAGTGTATGTCTGTCTGTGAATGTTTTGTTATATGTGTGTTGCTAATTTCCAATTTGTTGCTGCTTTGGCCTGGCCACACATCGTCCACAGTTTCAATCCCTTTGTCAGGCACGCCCCTGGATTAACGAGCTCAGTCCATCAGCAACATCAGCAGCGACAGCAGCAACATCAGCAGCGACAGCAGCAGCAGCAGCAACAACATCGGCGACTGACAAAGTGGCGCTCATATGAGCGCCATATAATCGCAGTCAAACATTTTTACGATCGCCGGACAGTCGGACACTCTCGGAATGTATCCCTTTGTGTGTTGTGTGTGTGTGTCTGTGTGTGTGTTGTTGTTGTACGTTTTTACAGTAAAATTGCTCAGCGCTAGCAACAATGTTGCCAGATCTTTTGCAATACCTCTCGGTTGATCACTGCGCACAGTTTTTATCACTCTGGGTTGCTTGAAATCGATGAACTTTACTCGAGGCCTCTGGCGCTTGTTGGGATCCTCCATTGGTTGGGGTCCTCTGCCTTCGGTTGGAGTCCTCTCGCCACCCGCCGACTCGTTCTGACTGACTGGCTGGCGGTGATAAATCTGTTGGGAACGCCGACACAACATTTCCATCTCATAGTCTTAAATGGGATCATAAAAGCGCAAAATCTCAACACGCGCAATAACTAAAGTTAGTTACGTTAACTAATACAACAACAATGTTGCCAATTGTCGGCCCTACAGCCATAGCCACGCGGACTGACATCTCTCTGCCCAAGGCTAGACCCTACCACTGGCTTGGCTTGTCAAATTGTTTGTTAATCAACAATAATTGCTAATTGAAATTTGTGGTAATAAATGTGGCAGTATGATAACTATATACATACTATATGCTGTGGCCAGCTTGGCTTTAATTGCTTTGTACTAAACTATGATTATTTTGGCATAAAACCTGGCTATAATGCTACTGTAAGATGTTGTTTTAGTTGAGTGTAAGTTGGCTTAAACTTTAAGCTTAGCAGTTTGAGTTCCCTATGCTTAGCTTTCTATACTTATTTTAATTGAAAGCTAACTAAAAGTACATAAATAATAATAACGACAATAATAATAACGAATTGTTAATGTCTAAGATTTGTCTTAGAGTATGAAGGTAATTTTAAGTTGCCTATTTTAGACTCTAGTAGTATTTATACAGTTCATAAATAGTAGCTGAAAATTAAGTATAAGCTAGCGCAGTTTATTGATATGATTATTCATTTATTAGCAACTAAATTAATGCTTAGCTTAAACTCTAATAAGTTAGAGAAATTACCGAATAGGCAATATTTTTAACTTCTATTTTCCATTTTCTAAGTTATTGTTTAGAACGAAGTTTTGCATATATGAAACTCTTGAACTCAGTCTAAATTCAATAGTCATTCTCTGTAAATTTTCTTTGTATTTAGTCTATGCTACTGGTTCTAAATCATATTTATGACTAACAAATAATAGCTGAAAATTAAGCATAGGAAATATTACATATATTATATTAATATGTAAGTACATACATTTTCCAAGTGCTGTAGCATTAAGAGAATGGTTCTGCTTATACTTATATGTATGTATGTATTCTGTTCAGCATGATGCCAATAAACGGTTCCTTTATCTGCCCTTCCAACAGTTTCTAAATAATGCACAAATAGTTATGAGTATAAGTTAAAGTATGAGTAAAAGTATAAGTTAAAGTATAAGTTAAAATATACGATGAAGTAGTAGTAGTAGATAAGTATGAGTATAAGTATAAGTAATATTCTAATTATTATACTACTAATTAGTATAAGTTAAAGTATAAGTAAAGTATAAGTTAAAGTATACGTTGAAGTAGTAGTAGTAGTAGAGTATAGGTATAAGTAATATTATTATTATTATAGTACTAATTATATCAATTTTGAAGTTTGTCTTCAACACGTATAAGTATAAGTTAAAGTATAAGTAATGTATAAGTTAAAGTATGCGTTGAAGTAGTAGTAGTAGTAGTTAAGTAAGAGTATAAGTATAAGTAATATTGTTATTATTATAGTACTAATTATATAAATGTTGGGGTTTGTCTTGAACATATTCTATTCTATTTCTATATTTGTAGCTTGCTTATCAAGAGAGAAAAGTTTTGCTTATACTTCCAAAAATCTATTCAGTGAAGTATCAGTGAAGTCATGTGACATCTGATACTCTTCAGTATCTCCACTGTTATTTCTCTATTTCACTTTGTTGCTCTCTTTAGTCGTTCTTCTTTCTAGTTTCAGCTGCAGTTTCTAAACGATTGTCATAATATGACCAGCACAATTGCATACTAATTGATGTCTATAGCAATTCTATTGCCCAAAGTCTGCCCTGCCGCTTTCTACCCACAACTGTTAATGCTGCTGCTGCTGTTGCTGCTGCTGCTGCTGTTAATGAGCAGAGTGATTAAAACGTATGCATTTGTATTTGTCCGCTCCTTAAATGAGCTCGCGCTTTCAACGCGTTGCGACCAAGTGATTTTGTCTCGTTGTCATCTCATTAGGAATCGGGCGATAAGACAAATTTGTTTTCTTTGTTTATAACTTTATGCAGATACAGGTTTCCAGTCTCCCTCCTCTCCCCCCCTCTCCATGCGCTGCAGGCCGAGCATCTCGGTGGCTGCAGTCCATGCATAGCCTACTCCGATGGTAGGGTATCTGTGATTCGAGTTGAGGTCGATCGGTCGGTCGGTCGGTTGGACCTAAAAGAGTTATATATTTAATCTTTGTCGCTTCGCAGCGACAACAACAACACAAGTGGAATGCTAAGCAATGATTTTGAATTCCAAAATGGTTTTTATTTTATTTGATTCTTTGGTTCTTTGGTTTTGTTATACACTGTTTTGCTTTGTTTGCTTTCTGCTTTCTGCTTTCTGTTTTCTGTGTTCGACGGCAGCTGCCGTGCCGCTGACATCTTCATTAACGAGGAGTGTGATCAAAAGAGTAATGAGGTGTTGATAGTGCCCGAAGAGCGAAAGACCTTTTATGCATTCCCCCCCATTCAGACTAGTCTTAATTAAGATTTGGGCAACAAGTGGGAATAGCAACAGCAGCAGCACTTCAGGCCTGGACATATAGATCGAGCCCAAAAGGTCAAAGTTGATCATCATCATCAGCTGAAATCAATACTCGAACTCGACTGGAAGTTGACTGGAATTTCTCTTGATTATTTCGCTTTGTTTGCCGCATTTGCATTTGATAAATTTGCGTTCATAATTTGTTGAAATGCCTGCCATTCGCCTCGCCCTGTTCCACGGTCTTTATTGATTAGCTGACGGCTACCGAATTATGAACAATTATTATAAAGAATCGACAGCTCATTCCGCTGATTTGGCAGCATTGTGCAGACTAACTGGAGAATGGAGTGGACAATGGTGACACAGGTGTAGCATGAGTTATTGCCCTGCCTCAGTGTACTATCCATCAGTCAATCGGACAATGGGCAATCAAAAGTGCGTCGGGCGCTCCATTTCAGGCCACTTAGCCCATGAGCATAAACCTTGGCATTCAAATCAATTCGTGAGGATGGGAACAAAAGGGGATACCTGGGGTCAGTCACAGTGAGGTGCAATTAACCCAGAGTTATGTCGCTGTGCGTAATTAAAATGCATTCCCTTTCTACTATACTCCACTCCGCCTCAACTGATATACATATGTATGCCGAAATGATCCGAAATGATCTTTAAACTACGCCTATTGTTCTCGATTCTGTCTGGTGACAGTCTTTAAGGCGACTACTACTACTACTACAACACAAATGTTAAATGGCATTTTTTTTCGGGTTGACACAAGATTTATTGCTTGTCCTAAAATCACAGAAGACCGTTGTAGATACCACTGGCTGCTGCTGCTTCTGATCGCACCGAACAAAAGGCCAAAAGCCACGCCAAGATCAAAACCCAACAGATCACGTTCCAGCAAATCACGCATAAACGAACTCACCCCACACATTAACGCCAACATCGACATCCACATCCACATCGACATCAACATCGGCATCCACATCGGCATCAGCATCGGCATCAGTTGAACGTTAACGTTAGCATTAACATTAAACATTAAGGTATTCTCATGCGCCTACTTCGCCCACTAATTGACCCCAACGACACTGTCACCATCGCCATCACCATCGTCATCACCGAAGCCCAAAGCCCTCCACTGATAACAGGGTTAACCACTCCAGGTCGGAGAGGTTTGTGCAGCGAGAGCGATCGATGCTTGTGGCTGCCGTTGGCTAAAACTTCATTTAAATGTAAAAGAGGAGTATGGCCAAGTGTAGGGGTATAGCTGTAGCTATGGGTACACTGGAAAAAATAAGAAAGAAGAAAAAATATATTCATTAATGACAATTTCATAAGATTGAAAACTGTTGCTTCTAGTTGAATTTGTAGTTAAATAAATTACAACTAAAAGAGACATTAAACAGAAATATTAGAAATTAATCGAATGATAATCTGCAGATTTTAATAATAAAATAAATCTGAAAAATTAAAAAGGAATATTGTCAGTAGTTTATACGTTCATACGTTACATATATTTACTTCAATATAACTAGTTAAAATTCTCTATTATTTATTACTTATTTTATTGGGTAATTAAAATATATTTCATTTTGTTTATTATCATTTTATGTAGTGTAACTATTATTTATTTTATTATATATTTTAATTCAAATATTATTATTTCTTTAAATTTATATAATCAATATTATAGATAGATATTTTTGCTTTAAATTTAGTACAAAATAAGGCGAGTTTAATATAAGTTCAGTCTGTGATCTAAGTCGACGACAGTCTTATAATTTCAATAATAATATGCCATAATTTTATTAAAAGTCTTTTTCTACATATAAGAATTGTAAAACTTAATTAAAGTCTGCAGAGATTTAAGTCTCATTTTACTAAGATTTATAACTTATATTTTGCTTTATATTCCACTATACTTATTTATAATGTATGTATATTCACAAATTCCCCAAATTCACCCATTCATTTCTCGCCGTGTACAGGTTTCAACTATAGGATTGAGTAGGTCGATGATGCCTCATAATGCATACAATATGTCTCTATAGGATTTCAGTGGCTTCATTGATTCTTATCACCCTATAAAATACATTTCGTTTGATTATTTGTATTTCTCTCGCTTTTTATAAGCTTTTGCCCGACGTTTCGCTTCCCTTTCGGGGCCCTGAGTACTATATGTGGTTCTTCTGTTTGTTGTGTTTTTGTCGCCATTGTGGCTCGCCGGCTGTTTTTGTTTTGGCCTTTATTTTTAGTGCTGTTTGCTGTTGTTGCTTTTATTTTTCATTCAACACACATAGTTGACTGCTTTTTATTTGAGGCTGAGACTGAGACAGAGGCTGGAGTCGTTGGGCCTAGAGTGCGATGCGGTGTGTAATTTATGTCTTTATTTAGTAAAGATTTCGTTTCCTAATTTATTGTGATATCTCTTTGGGCAAACGGGCAGCAGCAGCAGCAGCAGTGGGACTCTTGCCCTTGTTGCCTCTTGGCTCAACACCTCATACTGAACTCATACTCACTCCAGCTGTCGCATTGATTGTGCGCATGCGATGTCGTTTGTGCTCACCTCTTTGACCACTCATTCGTTTGTGCCTGACTCTGACTCTTGACTCCGAGAGAGCAGCCTCACCTGCAGCCTCAGTGTTTGGGCTACTTCTGCTTCTGTCTCCATTAGGAGCGTGAAGTGATACCAATTTATTGGCTATCGGCCAGATAATGCTCATCGAGCAAAGTGAATTTAAATTGAATTTGAAAATAGCCAAAGATTGCGACCTAATTCCAGTTCCATTTGATGCAAATTAATGCCATCGCGCTGCACTGAGAGATATAATATAGTATGTCTGCTTTATTTATGCCACATCGTAATTTATATAATTCTTATGACGTCAGCCCAACACGCCTGACGCCTTGGGCCAATACCAATGCCAATCGAGAACATCTTCATTAGGAAATGGAATTGGACAGAGGCTGGAGCATCGAGGCCGAGTAACCCGGCATTGGCCAAGCGACAAGTGCTTTTTCTTGTACGATACGTCGCTGTAGCTAATTGGATTACTGGAGAGCTGGGAGCTGGGAGCCAGAGTCTGCGTCGTGTCAATTAAATCGTTGAACGAAATGCTTACATAAATTCAAAAAAAATTGCCAACACTGGGCATCGATTTAAATGGAATGACTCCGACTCCAACTCGAGTCTGTCGGCAGCGCAGTCAGCGCAATTTATATGTAAATTTATCTGCCAGAGCACTTGGCCCACTGTGCAGCAGCAGCCTCCCAGTGTATAGTCTTTGTTTTGAGCTCTCTAGGCAGGATGATAACGATGCAGCTGTGCTCATATTATGACGACGATTATGATTGCACCTCTCTACAGTCTCTGGCTGACCAGATCCACATCGATATAAGCGTCGCTGCGGCAGAGACCAAGTCATTTGCATACAAATGGTGAATGCTCGTGCTCAGTGTCGGTTGCGCTTCGTGATTCCGCTGAGAGTTCTGGCCGGGATTGAGGCGTGGTAATTAGATTGTTAATTTATGCGTTCAGCGTCTTCTTTGTCTGTAGTCTGATCAAGCACACTGGCCAGAGGGCACACACTCGCACACACACACACTCGCACACACACAGCATCAGTGTTACGACGAAGACATCATTTGTGCCAGGATTCAGACTCAATCCACATGATTTATGGCTGAGACGGTGCGTTTTATGTTTTATTTGCCCTGTGACAATCGCCGACGCTGACATTTGCATGGATTCACATTCACAGTTTACAATCGATAGTCGCCACTCGCCACTGCCACTCGCCACTCGCCACTTGGCGAAAGCGACATTAAAGGGCATTCTGCTGTCAGTTCCGCTGCACACTCGCCGCTGTCCAGGTGCTTTGACACCTGTGGGATACACTCTGATGTCTGATGCTCCTCTGATGTGCCAGTTGCTGCTGACTTCGCAGCAAAAGACTTTATTAGTGCACTGCACGAGAAAAACATTAGCAATAGTTGACTACAAGATACCCTGTATTGGGTTGCCCCTAGTAGTTTGCAATAATTCTTAATTAACTATTCACATTAATTTGTAATAGTTTAAATGGTTATTTTAGTCAATATATCGATCTGCAGTGCATCCTCACATATATAGCAGAAATATCTCTTTATTTATAAATGCCTATTATCATTTTTAAATATCTTTAATGCAATACGTATAATTCTAGCTAAATATGCGCTTTATTCATACACCTAACTCAACCTAACCTTATGGCTACCCTACGCTAGATGGCGCCAGCAGCTTGATTAACAGCAACGTACTATTTCCAACTTGCTGAACTGACACATTCATAAATCGTTTAAGTTAAATGCTAAAAAAGGAGCAGAATCGAGAAGAAACAAGGAATTAAACTTCTAGTTTTAAATTAAACACAGTTTACAAAGTTTAAATCAATATGTCTTAATGTAAAGTAAACTTATGTTTACCCTTAGGCTCTCTGCTGTCAAAGTTACAAAGGCCACCCCACGCTAGATGGCGCCAGCAGCTTCACTAAACCACAACGCTCTTATAACTTGCTTAATTGTCATAAGTATAAACCGTTTAAGCTTAAATTTTATACAGAGCAGAATTGAGAGTAAAGAGTAGTTCCTAAATGCATACAGATTTTAATACTTTTAAGCAACTTGTCTTGGGCATGCCACGCCCTACACTGATTAAGCGCCGCTCCATAGTATTCCCCCATTTGCTAGTCCAGTGTACTCAAGCCACTTGCATAGCTCAATTAATAGTCGGCAATTAATTGACACGCGTGTATTTTACACCTATTTGGGTTATGTGCTAATTTCTACACAATGTGCATGACGGATGGCGATAAAGAGCCGCTGATGATGCAATGACATAATAAACTCGACGACACGGCGACAATAACAATGTGCAACAGCGGCAGCAATAAGCAAGTCATACAATGCACCCCTCGGTCCGTCTGTCTGTCTGTTGGCACAGTGGAATATGCAAATAGTATGCGCCGATAAAGATCACGCCGAACAAACAATAAACAGCAAAAGCGGCAACATCAGCCAACGATCGTTGCTAACTGTTGTCTGTCTGTCTGTTGCTGTCATGTTGACAATTGGTAGTACGCTTTGTTTTTGGTACTATGGTTGCAACAATTAACACACAATGCTGCCAAAGGGTTCCGCTCGCTTCCGCTGTGCTAGTGGTTTGCAGGTGGTCCTGGCATTCGTCCTGGCCACTTATGCAAAACGAATTCAATTAACACCTTGGCATAAAAACATAAACCCTTGACTGGAGTTGTGACTGGCTCTGCATGCTGTGGCCAAAAGCCTCATTTCGTCACCCTTGTCACTCGCAACTGGGACTCAGCGGGTGCACAGTGAGTGCAGCATTTTGGGGTAATCGACACGCCAACGCCATGCCACCGTGTGGAGGCAGCAACAGAAGCAGCAACAGCCTGACGACAGGTGAAACATGAAAGGAAACGCATCCATGCTAGGGGCGCCTCCTCTGGTAGGCTCTGCTCTTGCCTAGTTATTTATGTGACAAAATTTTGCAAATAATTGGATTGACTGATCAAAGCGATAGGACGAGAGACCAGCCACAAGTAGCAACTGGTGACTGGCAACTGGCAACTGGAGTGAAGAACAGGAATTGGAATTGGAATTTAATTCAATTAAATGCGTACTGCCTCGCAATTCCTCAAATGGACGAGCAGGTAAACCAGTCCGGGGCAGCTGACCCAGCTGTGACCCCATCCGACGAGCTGATGTCTTCATGTCCGCTGATGTATGAGCAACTCGGAATGAATGATGAGTGCTCATGTTTAGCTTGAAGCTTATTAAATATGTGCACCGTTTGCAGCTGATAAGGGGCAGATCGAATCGAATCGAATCATCATTGGGGGATCAGCGTCGTCGTCGGCTCAAGTAACAATACAAAGCTTTCCCATAACTCTCCAATGAGTTCTTCTTCTTGCTCTTTTTTGGGGCTAGCCTAATTGGATTAAATGAATCCAATGAAACCGAAAACAAACTCAAGCCACACATTTTTCTTACTCCTATGCGAATCATGTTTGTCATTCGATGTCCCCTTCGGAGTTTTACTTAGAAGTGCGCTGCGGATTCGAGCTCATTTGCTCATTTGAGCGAATCGATGTTGTCGAAATCTATGAGATTCACAACGACTCAACGAAACGCTGATATCCATGGGAAAATATCGTTACCATATGGCCAGCGATGAATCACATTTGTCTAGCTACTTACTGAGATATATAATTACGAGAAATCGCCATCAATATTTTAGGTCTGAAGTAAATACAAGTTGCATTCAAATAATACCCACAAAGACGGCTATATCTGAAGGCCAAAGGCATGCCCAGTCGATTCCGTGGACACTCGAAAGTCAAAGTCACTTGAGTGTGTCCCTCCGCTCGGATAACCCACAATTTAGTGCCACATTCACATCGATGTACATATGTGTAGCTAAATATCGCATTCTACTATATAATTTGTCTTATTTGCCTGGCCCAAAAATAAATGTATTACAGCACAGTCGGACGCAACCGATACATATTTGATGAGCATGGATACGACTTACTCCATCCCTAGTCTACAGCACAGTCGGACGCAACCGACACATATTTGATGACTTACTCCATCTCTACTTTACATTTGTCACTTGCACAAACTGTATATACCCCTTCTATCAATTTTAAGAGTAGTATGTTCTATGTCAGACCTCCGTCGTACCTTCAGTTTATTTCTGATTCTGATTTCGAGCATGCAAATTATTGAATTCGAAATGCAAATAACCATTCAGTTTAAATTGTGGTAAACTCTGTGGCAGGGCTCGAAATTAAACCAAGCAAAACGCCAAATGAAAACTGTCTCAAATATTGTTTTTGTGGTTAACCCAAAATATATTCCCTGGTTTATAGTTTACACATACCTCTTTCCACTTCGGTCTCTCATTGCCATCCCCTCAATTATACGCTCGGTCTACGACGGGGGCGGGTTACGGTCTATAGGGCTGTAGGGCTCCGTCCGTCAACCCTTTTCAGAGTCATTGGCAACACCTCTCGAATTTTCTTCTGGCTACCGAGTTGCGTGGTTACTTAATTGTCAATAAGAGCAGCCGCAATGAACCCTAGAAAAGACGAGTAGTAGGATGAGTAGTGGAGGGAGAGTGTTTGATAGGGAGTACTCACTGTGTGTGGTTGTGACTAGCAGTTACTTCCTTCTTAGTTGAGTCTTATCTAACACCTGGCGGCTGCTGAGTATCTGCCAGGCAGCTTGGTTGAGTATAGGTTTCTCAAATGTTCATCTTGTCCGCAATTCAAGCAGTCAAAGCAGTGTTAGATGTCCAAGCAGTTCAAGCAGTGTAAGCGTGTGCAAGCCGAACTGTTGATTGTTTTATTGCTACAAATAGAAACGATAAATTGTACTGTTAAATTGTATATCTCTGCAGTAGTCGCTACAATAGTGATGAAATTTTGGCAAAAGTTCAATAGACAGCTAAAGAACTTGCCTACAAATTTTCATAAATGCATTATAATATGAGGGTTCACTGTACTCACTCACATGCCCAACTGCAACTATCTAGCTTTCACAATTCACGAGATCAAGAGTTAGCATTAAAAGCGTATACATACAGTTCATATACATAGTTCAAATCTATAACCTAAATAGAGTTATGTTCTAAATTCCTCTTAATTAGTATTTAGTACTCCAAACTTTAGTCTAGTCATGCTAAGTATTAGCAGCAACAGTGGCAGTTGTTGCGGTTCACTGGATAACTGAATAAATCTCTTGTATAGAGTCAGCTCTTAAACTCTCAACTGTAAGCTAGAGATTGCCGCAATTCTGCATAATAGTATTTGCCCAATTTATGAATAGTTAAATTCCACACTGAATAAGTGGCGCATGATTACACTTGCCACGGCAGCAACAACAGCAACAACAACAGATGATTACGCGGCTACTGCAGTGGCAGTTGCAGCTCTGACTATGGCTATAGCTAAGGCTATGACTATAACTATAGCGATGGCCATGTCTATGGCTACTTACGAGTATGCCCGTAAGCTGAACTCAACTCAAGCTGGCAGTGGTAAGTGCGCTGATCGCCATCGCGAGTGCTTCCTGTCTCGGCTATTATTGCTCACACACACACACACACCACACACCACACACACACAGTAGTATGGCGGATTTGGGCTCAGTCGCTGGCCGGGCATTGGGCGCAGTTCAGCTGGAGCTGGAGCTGGACTCGGAGGGCGTTTGCGACGGTTAGTGCTTGGTAATCGTGGTCGCTTTGCGGTGCCGTTTGCAGCGTATAATGACCACATTTACCATTTTCATTTACCAATGGCGCATATGCACACACACACACACACACACGTATGTGTGTGTGGGTAATTACGTGCAATTTTCACTCCTTTCCACAGCCACAGGCTGTCGACTGACGGACTGGACCGTTGGACGGAGTTGGTTTTGGCCAACGCCAGATGGTCGGGTTGCATTGCCCCTCCCCCCCGACGCATTACACAACCTCCATTGTTTCCGTTTTCCGCACAATTATTACTTATACAATATGTATAAATTTCGAAATGTATAAAAAGTGAGCCGAAAGGTGACAGAGACGCAGCCAAGTGCCGTTGCCATCGCTTCTACTCTTGTTGGCCGTTTTTACGGCCACTTAACAAATAAATAAATGGGCCACAAATTGCCAGGGCAAAAACAAAACATATATACATATATATACTCTACATATGTAGCCAGGAGCAGCGCTAACCACAGGGCAGCTCAGCCGACCCGTTCCGACCACGGTTCGCCGGGTTTTGGGCCAAGATTAATAGCTGTAATTGTAATTCATTGAGCGCCGCGCTCTGCCATTGTCTCAACACTTGGCCGCATCTGAGACACGAACGAAGCACCCTCCGGCGGTACGTACTGCCACTGGCAACCCCGAGCCCTACCAACAGCTGCCGGCCAATCTGCAATGCCTCTTCTCCTTTTGGCTAACATCTTTAACCACAAAAGTCTGCCAAATTGCTGCTGCTGCTGTGGCCAATTGAAATGTTCTTGCACTTAATGCGTTATTGTTTTAAGTACATTTAATAACAATATGCGTAAACGCTCGGGTTATTATGGGGGAACTACTATTAAGCCATTGAGTTTGGAAGAATGACTGTATTTTAGTTGAAACTAATTTGCAATTTGAGCTACTCATAATTGCAGATAAGTTAAGGGATTTAGGAGCTCTTTTAGTGCATGGATCAATATTAGCAAAAGTAGGACTTCATTTCACTTTGTGGAATATGTGTAAATATATTATACGATGTATGTATGTAATTTGAAAGCATTTTCATTACAAAAGCTGTACACTTATTGAATAAGTTACCTATTTTGAATAGGAGCATAACTTAATATCTATAGAACAGATTCTACACCATTTCATACCATCTTTAGTGTATTGTATACTGCCAGAGCCATACTGAATAATATTTGGAAAAATATAGTACAAATATAATGCCAATCATAATCATTTATTTATATAAAAATATGTTATATCTTATCAAAGCTCTCCTTCCTCTTCCGCTTCTTCTTCTTGTCATTCTTAGTGACATTCTTTTGAGCATTGCCAGCCTTTTTGGCTGCCTTTCCACTAGTCTTAGGTGGCATTTTAGTAATCTCCTTTTGTCTAAAATTATTCATGTAGGGATAACCTACTTTCCCCCATTCTAGAAAGTGGAATATTTAAAGACAAATAAACTTTAAATAAAACAATCTTATACTGCATAGAAAAAAAGTGTAGTCTGATGCTGTTTCTATTTTAGTCTATAGCCTTTACTTTTATGTATATTACATATTATACGTATAGCTTATACTGAAAATAAAATATAAGCTCATACAAGCTTGGAATACTTTCTATACTTTACATGATTTTATTACATTTTGAAAATGAATATTTTATTAAAAATATAAGTGAATATGAATAGTGTAAACTTCGAAAATATGCTGGAATATATATTGAATATTTTGTTGAATAATATATTGAGTTATTTTCACAGTTTATCAGAGATTGTAAGTTCCCTGTATTTCCACATATTTTCAACTATATTATTTCCCATTTCATATATATATATATATATAGTCTCATTTCTGTAGACTCTACTTTCAACTATATTAGTCCCATATCCGCAGACTCGTCAATCTTAAAAGCTATATACCAACTGAAAGTCGAAATGCGACTTAAATAGTCGTAGCACTCAGTGATTCATACTAGCTCATAGTGCCAGGCTATAGCTACAGCTATTAGCGAGTGCTCGAGTCTAAAATCGAAGAGGTCAAACCGAAAGTGCAGCAAAAAAGAGAACATGCATAAGGCTCTTAGGCGGAGAACAAGTACAAGTCTAAGCAGAGGGGAGGTGGGGAGGGATGGGCGTTGACTAGGGGTTGTGTGTGTGAGTGTTGGTGTGTTTGGGTGTGTGTGTGTGGGGGGAGGCGTGGATTCGCAAACAGACTGTGGCAGAGCCAGAACCCAGAACCCAGAACCAGAACCAACGAACAATGTGCAAGTGAAGCCCCATAAATATTGTTTAATCGATGTTTGCTCTACGTTTTATTGCATTTATGGCGTTTTTAATGAGCACGTCTCTTTTGGTTCGTTGGTCAAAGAGACGTGCCCCAGCGGGGGGGTCGAGCGGTGGGGGTATAATGCAACATTTTAATTTTATGCCCCGTGTAGAGAGAGAGAGAGCGAGCGAGGCTTGGTTATGGCCACTTGTAAGCCGCTAAAGGGGAGCCGGGGGTGGGGGAAATGAGCTTACAAGATTTTTGCCAGTGACTTTGTACCATATGTACGAACGTACGCTCCAGTTGCCGCTTTATGCCAATGGGGTTCAAGGGCCAGTGGGAAGAGTGCGTCCAGCTAGGCATCTCTGCCTCCACGGACATTCGTCAGCAATTAAACAACAATGTATAGCATCGACAGAGGACGAGTGGAGGGTGCCAAATCCTGTGGCAGAGATTGTGTTGCCAATTGGATCGTAAAAAGCAGATTATGCTCGCCGTGGCGATTATTGTGGTTGTTGTTGTTAGGCCATCTTAATCTTATCGCTTTAACGGTGATTTAGCACTCCGCAGAGCAACGAGGAACGAGGAACGAACGCCTCCACGCAGAGCAGAGCAGAGACCAGAGACCATTAAAGTATCTCATCAAGTTTTATCGGCCATTAAAATGAAATCCGTATTTAATTAACCAGCCCAAAATGTGAGCATGAATTGGCCTGCACAATTCGCCAGTTCCTAAACAGCAATGCCAATGCAATCCCCAGTTCAATCTTCAGTTTGTTGCTGCTGACGGTTATGGTGTTTGTAATGGCCAAAACAATAACCCTTTCGGCCAGTTGGCATACCAACTTGGCCAAACGAGTGGATCAGGCCTTAACCCGTGGCCAGGCGTGCCAAATTGCTTAACCTTAACAAGCTGCTCGACTCCACTACGCTGGCAGGATTCTTGGACAGGGTGTTGAGTGGCAGATTACATGCATTAGGCTGCCACTACAATCGTTGCCCCTTCCCCTCGTTCCACTCTCTGCTGCTGCCGTTGCACATTTATCGCGCCTTGACAAATTTACGGCTTGTAATTGCAGTCAGCCTGAAAATGAAACCGTTGAAAAATCCACAACTTCATAAACACAGCCAGAGCCTCAGCTCCACTGTCAGCCTCCTTATCCTCCTCCTCCTCCTCCAGCTGCAATTGTCTTTTCGGTTCGGTTCGGCTCGTTCGCTTATCGACAGTAACCAGCAATTTGTGACCTGGTGGTTTCCTGTGGAGCTCTCAATCTCTGCCTCACTCCTCCACCCCTCCACTCCCATTGACCCCAGCCACTGTCTACGTTTCAATTTCGTTTTTAAGTAGACTTGATGCTCATACGGCGCCTTTCACTCTGTCGACTGTCTGTCCACTGTCTGTTGTTATGGCAGCGGAAGTACTCGGTCTCTGCCCTGCCCAATTTACTTTTTGCAGCAGCTGGCCAAGCAGCCACGTCACACGCCACAAACTCCCAGTCCGCAACCCTCCTGTTGCTGCTGCACTGCGACTGGCCAGTAGCCAGTAGCCACTCCGCGCCCACTCACCCTCAGCCTGGGGGATGCGGGGGTGTTGCTACCGGCCATTAGAGTGCGTCAGCCATGTTGCTGTGGCACATTACCCGTTGCAATTTCAATTTGCTTTTGTCACGAGTTCACCCCACGCGCTCAGTTCCAACTACGGCTCACTCCTCGAAAATGCTAAACCACAAGAGGGATATTGGCTTATTTATGTAGTAGTACATACTACTACTACTATATGTGGAAAATTGAAACGCATTACTAAATGAAAATGTAGATAAAATTGTGCAACATATGTATATATACATATATGTATGTAGTTGAAAGCGAACTTATAACTGATATATTTGGGTCTATTTAGAATACATAGCATACATATACTATCAGATATGTTATCCTAATAACAAAATGATGTGGCTAAAATTTACAATAATAGTAGATAGTAGTAGTAGTAGATTTTACTATAAAAATAATACTTGATACTTGATGTATGACATACATATTTTGAGAGAAGTGTAAAGCTTAAACTTTCTATTTCAAGATCAATATTAATAGTAATAAACCCTATATATTTATAATATTGTATACTATATTTTAGTATATATGTACATATATTTAAAATATTTTCTATTACATTAAAAAGTATGGGATTTATTACTATATGCTGCTAATATTAAAATCTGTATTAAGAATGTGAATTTCTCAGTATATTTTTCTATGGGAAATACGTGGGAAATAAATGCTCCTAAAATACGTATTAAATTTGTTTAGTTGGCCACTCTTAACGAGACAAAACTAAAGACATATAGAACCTATAGCATAATAATAAATAAATAAAGAAATAGCAAATATTATTACATTAGTCAATAGTATACTTTAAAGTATACCACTTAATACAACAAAATTCAACCCCACAGCAAAATAGGCTTTATAAAATTTGGTCTTAGTGTAACAAGTATTACGATAGAGATTTGCCTACTTATCTTTAGTCTCTTAAGGCCGTTTTAAGAGAAAGTACAAATAAATAGTCAAAATCAAAATGTTTCTATTGGTTTAAAAAGATAAACTCAAGTGCAGAGAAGTTTTCATTTTAGATATTCCACTTAAACCAATGCTAAAACTGAGTTAAAAGCAACTAAACTCGTATCTAGTCCTACTACGACTACGAATAAGAATAGACTGCAGCCGACTTTGAATTAGTTGCAGTTAGTTTAAGTAACTAATTACGACTTTAGTCACTTTAAATTAGCAGCTTTAAATTAACATTGTTACAAAATAGTAAATACAATTCAAATTTTCATACAACTAAGTGCTGTGCCAGACAATTGCTTAGGTAATAGCAAGTGTGCAATAGTGCTGACCACGTTTAGTTGTCTTGGGCATAACAAATGAACACACAGTGATGCACACAAAAAGCAGAAAATGATGTATGAATTGCAGTTTAAAAAGTGTGTGTTCGAGACACACACACACACTCACACACACACATGTACGGCGCTATCTGCGAGCTGATTGATGGTTACGCGCCTACGCAGCAAAGGCAAAGGTAGAGTTAAAGGTAAAAGGTAAAGAGAATGATAAAAAGTGAGCGGGGAAAATTAAATGGTATTATTAAAAGGTAACAAGCTAAACGCCTTTTAAAATTCGTGTGGACACTGTGTGCATGCCACAAAAGGGTGCAACAAGAACAAGGAGCCGAATGTGTTATTTATGCATTAGCAATGAGAGCTATGGCCATGGCTATTGCACCTGCCAAAACGGAGACCCCATCATGCTCATCCCCCCAGTTGAGTGACGGACTGACTGACGGACTGACTGACTGACTGACTTGGCAGGAGTAGGCAACAGTAGCAGGAGCAGCGGCTAGCACATGTATCCTTCGAGTAGATTTAAATAAATTCCAAATTAAGAAAAACCCGACTAAAGGGTTCTCAGTGTGTGTGTGTGTGAGTGTGTGTGTGTTTTCCACTCTGAGCGCACAGACCCCATCATCAATTCATCAAAATATATTCCAGGGCAAAGGGTGATTAAAACAAAAAGCAACGATAACCAGCGGAAAAAATTAGAGCAATGTGTATGCCATGCTCAATATGGCATAAATTTAGGATGCACACCTAAAAAAGAACATATAGAAAGAAGAAGCACAATGTTCGTTCAACTTGTGTTGTGTTTTTTCCTTTTGATAATGACGCAACATTTGAGGTTTTTGTAGCCGGCGGAAATGCCACAACAGGCAGGTGAGTTTTAGACGCGGCACACACAAACACAAACACACACACACACACTTGGGAGATGCGTATCCTGATCCTGCGCGTGCCCATGGAAATTAGCTCCAACCTCCAACAGTGGCGGCTGCAATCGCGTGCCTGCCCAGAAGCAGCCGCAGCAGCTTCCAGCGTGTGACATGATCGAACCTTGGCCACCTTGGCCGTTGGCTTCACTTTAAATACCACTACGGGCTGCTCTAATAACCTCTCTAAGGCCACTTGGATTCCAGCTTGCATGACGGCTCATCACCTGCCTGTCGGATGAAGCAATCGACCTCTCTGACTGCGCTCTATCTATAGATTACTATTGGTGTGTGCGTCGCGTGATTTAAGCATTTGCTTCCTGTTTTTCCCTCTATACTAAAATTGATTTCGCTATGCATATGTATAATTACTAATCGTACTTATATGACTACAACTTTATGGGTCTCTTACACACACCTAAAACACCCTACTTCCACTCTCCAGTACAGTACTCTATGCACTAACTATGGCCATCATCTTTTAAGCATTTGCTTCCAGTTTTTACGGCTATACAAAATTGATTTCGATATGCATATGTATAATTACTATTCGTGCCATATAACTACAACTGTATGGGTCTCTTACACACACCAAAAACACCCTACTTCCACTCTCAAGTACAGTACTCTATGCACTAACTATGGTTATCATCTTTTAAGCATTTGCTTCCAGTTTTTACGGCTATACAAAATTGATTTCGATATGCATATGTATAATTACTATTCGTGCCATATAACTACAACTATATGGGTCTCTTACACACACATAAAATACCCTTTTTCCACTCTCAAGTACAGTACTCTCTCTTTCTCTGCACTAACTATGGCCATCATCTTTTAAGCATTTGCTTCCTGTTTTTCCGGCTAAACTAAAATTGATTTCGATATGCATATGTATAATTACTATCTGTGCTTGTTTACCTACAACTATATGGATCTCTTACACACACCTAAAACACCCCACTTCCACTCTCAAGTACAGTACTCTCTCTCTCTATGCACTAACTATGGCCATCATCTTTTAAGCACTTTATTGACTTTGTCAAACGAACTCCATTTGGCTCTTAATGCAAACAACTTTGGGCATGAATACACTCGTAAATATTCAGTGTACTCAGTGTACTCGTATTCATTATTTATGAATACTTGCATACTTATACGAATGGGAGTACATTAAGCTAGACATGAGAACTTTTTCGGTTGTTTATTGTCTGGTATTTATTTAGCTTCCATTTATTGGCCTGTTTATGTTGTTAATTCGTCACGTCTACCAACTTAATGATAAATGTCTGTCAATTTAACTGTGTGTGCGTGTGTGTGAGTGTTGTGTGTGTGTGTGTATATAGTAGTAGATCAGCCAGAGTATAGAGAGAGCTAGGAACCGGTCGAGGTAGGCAGAGTCGCGCGACCCATCTGTAATCAACTTCAATCGGTTAGTTAACATATGCACACACACTCACTCACACACACACTCACACACACGCTGAGCATGTGTCACGTAGCTCATAAGCAGCGGCATTATGAAGATTGATATGAAGCCTAATAATGTGGTAACATAAATGAATTGTCATTACGTTATATACTAGCGACAAGTGCGGCAGGCACCTTGAGGCGACTGAGACTACTAATTCCCTTTCCCAGCGGGCTGTCCTGCGTTAGCTCTTTCTTCTTTTTTATCAGCTCCGACGGAAATCGCTTTACCTAAGACACACACACACTCGCACACACACACACACACATATCTCTCTAGTGACGGCGGCTTGTCCTTTGTATGCGCTGCTACCTCAATACAAAACATCGATCGCTTTTTGATGATGATTTTTGATTAAGTGCTCTGCGATTTGTCAAAATATTTCACGCTTACTGCGGCTGTGGCAGTGGCAGCAACAGAGGGGGTCGCACGTGAGCGGTAGGTGGGGTGAATGATGCCCGTTGCCGCTGGCACACAGTAATCAGTACTCAGTACTTGCTACTCAGTGTCATCGCACCATCAGCGTTGGCGTTGTCAGCCTAACTTTGGCTGTCTGTCTGCCTGTCTGTCTGTCTGTCAGTCCGTCTGTCTGTCTGGCTTGACACATCAGCTATAACAGCAACAACAATACCTACAATGGGTATGAGTGTGACAATCGCTGGGTACTCGGCTACCTGCAACTGTGCGACTCACAGGCTGAATTCACTGAGTGAGCTGCATAAATCTGCACTGCAAGAAACGTAGTGTACATTCTTACAAATGCAAATTAACTAAAATTTATAAATATAAAGAAAATCAAAATGTATTCATTAAGAGAAAAAGTGAGCTACATAAAAAGCAAATAATATTTATAACATATTACTTTCATGACTTTCAAAACTGGTTTTATCAGACTCATCATTCCGTGAAGTTATTTCGAGTAACATTTCAATTAAAAGGCAATAATATTAACAATTTAATAACACATTTAATGTAGCACGTGTGAAATTAACTTGACTGCAAATACTAATTTTAAATGAGACATAAATTAGCAGCATTTAATTTACTTTATCAATCTCAGATTGGGAAATAATATATATATTTATATTATAATGTAGTAAAACATTTAATTTATTAGTTGAAAATTAATTCTTTTCACTTTAAATTGTTAAAGATTTAATGTTATAAATATCTACATAATTGTTTGTCACATAAAATAAAATAATAATTAATAAAACTTTATTGAAATAATATAAAAGACATGAGATGATGAAAATCAAATATTTGTAGGTTAGAATTATTATTATTATTTGAATAAAAAAATTATTTTAAAATGAACAATCAGCTTGTCAAAATATAAGAATGTCAGCATGGTAGTTGCCCTATTTATACTTATATATTTCTATTAATTTTATCATTATTAAACTTTACCATCACATTTGCTTAACCCCAGCTATTGCCCTGTAATTTCTGCCAGTGTAAGCCAGTGCTACTTGCTCTGGCCGCACTGTTAGCAAGTGGTAAGCATACTTTCGTGGCAAGTTGACATTAAAAAATGCCCTCAATGCGTTATGTTTCAATAAATGGATGTGAAGACAATGTGGAAATAGTAAACAGTTTGCAGAGAGAGAGAGAGAAATGTGCTGTAGGTGGAGAGACCCTAGGCTATAGTACTATAACTGCTGCTGCTGCAACTGATAAAGATTTTGTGAGCAGTGTGTCAGAGTGACTAATTGACAGAGTGGCAGCAGCGAACTGAATTATCAACGATTTGTACAAAATACGTGTCCTAGCCGAGATGATAGCTGATCAGCTCTCGATGGCAGCTAATTGATGTGCAATAATAAATCTGGCAGCATTTCGAATACGAACACAAATATACAGAGAGAAAAACAAACCAAATATATATGAATACATATATAACTCGTCTTGAAACTTGTTTTGGTTGTAGAGAGGGGGGGAGGGGGTTTCTTTTTGGCCAAGTGGCAGAGCGACAAGCCAATCCAATTACGAGCGTCAAGTCGAATGGAGCCTAAGTGGAGCTAAACTAAAACTCACATATTCTCGACGGAGCAGCAGCAAAGGGAGCGCCAGTTGACACAGCTCATACACGACGACTCTGCGTCTCCAGCTCCCTGCTCCTGCTCCAGCTCCAGCTCCATCTCCATGTGCAACTGCAACTGCTATCTGCCTGCTATAAAAGCAGCAACGCGGATAACAGCGTATCCCTCGAGAGGGAATGGGAATGGGAATGGGAAGGGGTATCGCGCCAGAGTCTCGGGGCTTTTGTGGAGCGACGACAAAAGCAGAAGTGATGACCGGACAACAAACTACATTCAACAGATAAATACTGAATTTATGACTTAATTTAACTGCGAGCCAACGACAATTTTGATGATACCGAGCGAGCTGCGAGCTGCACACCACTCGCCCAGACGAGTGAGGCGAACATGAGTGGGCAGCGGCAGTCACTGTAGTTCCTACTACTCGTACTACCCTACCCTTGGCCGTACATTAGCCAATCCTGATCGCACATAGCTTCATTCACAGCCGCAGATGAGCATAACTCAAGTATCCAGCGGGGGCGGCGGGAGGAGAACGGGGTGTGGAGCTGGAGCTGGTCTGGTCTGGCCTGGTTTGCTTGATGTCTCTATTGGAGAACTTTAGCTCAATTTGAGCTGCAGGCGTTGCCAATGGCGGCAACTAGATAGTTATCACTGCAACAGCATCTGTATATATGTATCTGTGTGTGTGCGAGTGTGTGTGTGTGTATCTGTGTGTGCTTTAGTGCAACTGAATTAATTTATGACTGCACTAGGAGCACAAATTGCAGCCCCTAGGACATTACATGCGGACAGTGTTGCAGCAACATGTGGCGCGTTGTGCATAGCTAAAAAGAAAATCAGAGCACACAATTTGGACACACATCTGGGCAGCTGAGTAACCATCAGACAACTGACTGTCAGACCGACAGACAGACTGCCAGATAGACTGTCAGATAGACTGCCAGACAGGGGGCAGGCAGGAAGGAAGCGCTACTCGCACACAAAATATGTTCTGCACCTCTGGTCGGGCTTGCGTGTTCTCATTTCTTTTTACATATTTTCTTTTTTCGTCTGTTGATTGGTATTACGCGTAGTAGTTGCAAAGCAGATTTCCACTTGCCACAACAACAGCAACAACAACAACTCGAACTCATCTCATCGACCTCAACTTTGTGACAGCAATTAACTCAGTCTCAGTTTCAGTTGCTGGGCTGAGGCCTTTCTCCGGAGCTCCGCTTCTTTCACCCGAAAAAATAACAAAGCCAAAAACCGCACAGCAACTCCCCGAATGCGTGTGTATCAGTACACTGAGCAAAATAGTTGGCCTATAATTTGAAACAGTCAATATTTGAAGTGGAAGTACTACAGCTACAAGTATATAGATAAACTCATAACATACAAAGTTTTAAACGAAATATTCAGGCCTGTTCCGATTTTCGAATTTGTTCAATAGATTTACGTTTTGAAAAAAATGGTGTTCCTAAATTCGATGTATCGTTTTCAAGAAACGAAAATGTTTATTGTACTTACATACGAAGCTAATCTATTTCGAAATGGACCAAATATGAAGCTAATCGAAAACGATGAAATGATATTATATTTGGAATGGATATTTGAAAAATCAAAAAGTAATTTGATTGAACGAATTCGAAAATGGGAACAGGACTGATTAATCCAATTTAAACTCTAAAAAAATTCCTCTTAAATAAGTTAAGTTGAAATGAATTTAATAATGCTGTTATTAACTCATTTTCAATAAAGAACATAGTGAAATAAAATTTTAAAATATTATATTTAATTAAATGAAAATAAATTTATGTGAATTTCACTAGAGTATTTGTTTTAGATTGTAAATAATGTCAGTAGATCCAAAATAATATTAAATTGGGTCATAAACTCTTGAAAACATTTCAATAAAAGAAAAATAGTTTTAAGAAAAATAACAAATTTAAAAATAAGAATAAAATATCGCATAATAAATAGTAAGTAAAATTAAATAGGAACCACGATTGAGTGATATACTGATCTATGGGAAAGTCTTTATATTAGATCATTATTTATCATCAATATTTAACATATTTATCATCATCCTTACATTAGCTCATTATTTACCCTTTCGCGTATGCCTACACTTCAGTTTTTCGCACAGTGTAGCTGTGTATCTATGGCTTTGTGCACAAGTATCTATGAGTAACTTTGGAGTTCACACAGCAGGCCGGGGTGAAATGTAACGAAACGAAACGAGACGAGCGTCGTTTCGTGACCCAAACAAATTATTAATTATTAATTGGGGAAAATATGCTATAATTGTGGCGGTCGCTTCTTCTACTTCTTCCACTCCTACTCCATCTGATGTTACTTCTCTCTGCCTGACTGGGCTGACAATGCCCGAAAATTAAATGAAATTAGCCGCCTAGATAATTTCACTTTGCATGTGACGAATTTGAAAACCAACTCTCTTCTGTGTGCGTCTCCCCCTCCTCCTGCTCCTAGGTGCGTGACCTGGTGTTGGCCAGGTCACTGGTTACCGCCGGGTGAGCCTTTTGATTGGCCCGATAGTCGACAGCTGGAATGTTTTTTTTATCTTTTTGTTGTTGTTTCGTTTTACTGCAGCAGGCGATAATTGCAGCGCTAAACGCAATGACCAAAAGTTCGGCACAAATGAACATGCAACATTTTGCGGCAAGTGACAGATTTTCAACATCAATTTCGTATTCAATTTCGCACATCTTAAATGTGTGTACGACTGTCCAGCGGTACGTGTCAGCGTTTGTAGCCATTTAACACTCTCCCAGTCACACACTGACCGCCACTTTGGATCCCATTCAAAAAGGAGAACAAAAAAGGCGAACAAGACGCAGGCCGACGCTTCGATAATTTTGATTTATGTGGGTAAATCATGAAGAGAACGCAAAGATTTACGACAGATCAGCTGCAGATTTATTACTTTTTGATAGCGCAACTGCAGAACACATACTGAAAAAAGGATTCCACGGATACAGATGCGTCTGATGCTGATACCGTCTATGCCTGAGCAGCACCAGCAGCAGTCAGACCCAACCCCAGACCGAGGAGTGAAGTGGAGCGGAGCGCAGTGCAGCTAATGCGTGCTGCCACGTTTTTAAGTTGTTCTAATTTGCCAGCGTCTGACTGTCCTGCCTGTCCTTACTCACAAGCCCAAAAAGAGAAGAAGAAGAAGGTGTCAACGACTTGCAGTTTATTTTCTTCCACTTGACTCGTTTAGCATTTTGATATGTGAATTGAGGAACGATTGTATATATGTGAGAATGTAAAAAGAAAGTTGGTGCAAGTTCTATCAACTTAAGACATTAGTCTAGATAAAAATCTGGATCTCTGCAACTATAAGATGTAGGGATATTAAATTGAGAAAGTATGGCAAACACTCTATCGTATAATGTTTAACTATATTAGAAACAGAAATTTAATGTAGAGACTCAGCACAGACAACTTTTTCAGTCGCTGTACATCGTCATTTCTAGATATTTTATAGCAAATCATATAACGGAAAAAGAAAGCTGAAGAAGAGGGTGTCAGTATATGCTATATCATCTAACTATATTGGGAACAGTACTTCTTATATAGAGACTCATCATAGACAACTTTTTCAGTTGGTGTACTCAGTAATTTCTAGATATTTTATAGCATATCATATGTTTAACCTGCAACAGTTAAAGAAAGGAGAAGAAGAGGGTGTCAGTGTATGCTAGATGATATCTAACTATATTGGGTACAGTACTTCAATATAGAAACTCAGCATGGACATTTTCAGTCATTTCTAGATATTTTATAGCAGAATGATCCGCTATATGTTATATGAATAACCTGGAACGACTGAAGAAAGCAGAAGAAAAGGATGTCAGTTTATGCGCTATCATCTAACCATTTTGGAAACAGTACTACAATATAGAGATTTAGTACGGGCAACTTTTTCAGTTGCTCTACTTAGACATACATATTTCGATATATTCCAACCAAACTCTATCGAATTAACCTACATATTATATAGTTAATACTCACAAAAATTTAAGCAAAATCTAAGAACCTTATTATATGAAATGGAACGTTGAAAAAACTGTTAAGTAATGGGGATAGTTCAAGTCTAAAATTCTTAACTGCAAATCAGTATAAATTTCACTATTTCCAGTATAATTATTTCAACGACTTTGCTACTGTTTCAAGCTAAACTTATGAACAAGTTTCAGTACTCAACCAACTTTAATCTTTAAGTGGCAAAGCATTCGCAGAATTTGCAATTCACATTCACATTTCGAGGCTTGTAATGGCCGCTGGGCCGCCGCGTTGTCCAGTGACCGCAACGTATAATTCACAAATTCAAATTCAAACGATCGAATAAGGCACTTTTTAGCTAGCGAACCGTTATAAGGTTAATTAAATGCATCACAGCCCCATTTTACCTCGAAGCTAGCTTAACCCCCCTGTGCCCTTGCCACCTTGCAACACCAACAGCAACACCAACAGCACACGGAAAGTAAGTACAACTACGCTTTCATTTCCACGCCAGCGCCACACGGTGGTTTCTCCACACTGCGGCTGCAATTAGAAGTTGCACAAAAAGCGCAATAAGAGTGCCAAGGGAGAGGCGGAGGAGGAGAAGGAGAGTAGCTAAAACAAAGCGAACAAAGCTAAGGTAGTAAAAACATGAAAAACAAAATGGCGATAAATACCGCAATTTGCATATAAATGGACGTAGAAACGTCTTTAGTCACCCGAATCTTGAGCAAACCATAAGACCGATTAACATTGTTGTCGACTCCCTGACAAGCGGCAGCAGGTGGGTGGTGGGCGGAGGGCGGAGGGGAATCGGGAGTATGGGAAATGAAACAACAACGACTTGTTACATTGTTACAACTTACGAGTTGCGAGTTGTGAGTTGAGAGTAGCGAAGCGCAATTGCCACCAACAACACAGTGAGTGAGCCAGAGCCAGAGAGAGGCGCCCAGGCGAGAGCGGGGTAAACGCAACAAAATGGCGGCATAGCCGTCAGAGCGTGGCAGTGGCGGCAGTGGCAGCGGCAGCAACACCCGCCGACTGAAGCGTGTTGGCTGGGCTGAAGTTGGGCAGGCGATTGGTGTGTGTGTGTGCCTGGTGTTGTTGCTGGTGTTACCTGATGGTAGGTATATGCAGGTAATTGCAATGGTTTTTTCTCCTTCTGCTTTCTGGTCGATAGCAAAGCCCTACGCTAACTGCTATTATGCAAATGCCATTCACAGGTAATTACCACGCTGCACCGTTATAATTGCGCTCGAAGCCCAGCTACGAATCACGATTGCAAACTACAGCTACCTTACGATATGCCGACTCTCTTCTTCATCCTCGTTTTTTGTTTGCTGCAGTCAGCCAAATCGCAACTGCCAACAAGTCGGAGATGCAGCAGAAGGTGGCCAAGTAAGTAGCGGCACAATCTAAGCAACTTTCCCATTGCGATTCCGGAGCGTAACACATAAATGATTTCATCGCCAGCGTCGTACATAACATTTAAATACACCCACGCCAATGTATAGTATAAATTATTTGCATTTGTTGCAGATATCCAAGATTATAGCTGCAATTGTTGTGGACTAAGTTTATATATAGAGAGGTGAGGTGTACAGCTATGCACATGCCTAATTTCATAGCTCTAGCTCCAGTAGTTGCAGAGATATAGAATTTAACTAGATAAAAGTCAGAGAAATTTAAGCAACTTCATTAAACTGCAACATATGTAATATAATCATGTATAGTAAGATAGTTCTTAAAGGTATATTCTGAATCCTCCACTTCACTTCTGCTTTCTTCAGCCGTTATTTGCATTTGTTACAGATATGCAAGATTATAGCTGCAATTGTTGTGGACTAAGTTTATGTATAGAGAGGTGAGATGTACAGCTATGCACATGCCTAATTTCAAAGCTCTATGTATTGTAGTTGCAGAGATATAGAATTTAACTAGATAAAAGTCAGAGAAATTTAAGTAACTTGATTAAACTGCACCATATGTAATATAATCATGTATAGTACGATAGTTCTTAAAGGTATATACTGAATCCTGCACTTCACTTCTGCTTTCTTCAGCCGTTATTTGCATTTGTTGCAGATATGCAAGATTATAGCCGCAATTGTTGTGGACTAAGTTTATATATAGAGAGGTGAAATGTACAGCTATGCACATGCCTAATTTCATAGCTCTAGCTCTTGTAGTTGCAGAGATCTAGAATTTAGAGCGGAGAAATTTAAGTTACTTCATAAAACGGCAACTAATGCAATATAATATAGTTCTTTAAAGTATATTCTAAACTTATATACTGAATCCTCCACTTCACTGCTGCTTTCTTCATCCGTTCCAGCTTATATGATCTGCTCATCCTATTCAGCTGCTACCCACTAATGTACCTCCTTCAAAAAAACACAGTCTAAGCCTAAATTGTACACAATTGGCTTAACATTGAGGCACTCTCTGACACTCACGCAGCCTCTGCCCCACCTGCCAGACAATTATGCAGCGTATCATATGTTAAATTATAATTGATGAGTTATAATTATCGAGCACTCACTGTAGTCTCACAGATTTGTAACAAATGTTGATCAGTTTCGATGCAATTGATTGAAACTCGAGTTTTACTTTGAGCAATCGGAAATTGTTGTGCCTCTCAGTTGGCTGTTTCGTGACGCCAACAGTGAACATGTTTTTGAGCCAACTTCAACTCGAACTGCAGTCTGCAGTCTGCAGCAGAAGAATGCCTTTTGTTATCGAATGCAAAACTATTTAGCCATTGCATGTTGTTAATAATTTTAAAATCAGATTTCCGCAAGTTTGACGCAAACACGAAGGTAGCCATAGCTGCAGGAGTATTCTGGTTGTTTTTCTCTTTCGCTTTGCCCATGACGTGTCCGTGTCTTGATTGCGGTTACTGCAATGCGCCCTTAAAAGCAGCGACTGCCGCCTGGCAGCGCAGCGACTGCGACGCGAGCAGCGACTGAGATTGACGCTCGCTGTGTATCTGAACTGAGCTGAGAGACTGAGGCCTGACAATTGTTGCGCAATTACACAGAAGACCTATGGGCACGCAACTTTTCGACGGTTTTGCGGGCTGCCAAAGAACCGAGTGTGCGAGTGTGAGTGTGTGTACGAGTGTGAGTGTGAGTACGAGTGTGAGTACTAGTACGAGTATGAGTTGGTATCCCAGACCCAACACTTAAACTCAAATCACGCCTCAGAAAAACTGCTGCTGCTGTTGCTACTGCTACTGCAGCTACTGCTACTGCTGCAGCTACTGCTGTCCTCAGCTTCAGCTTCGTCCTCAATCACGCCATGCACATGAACTACTTTTCCTCGTCTTCGTCTGCTACTGTCCCCCAGCATCTGCATGTCTCTCTGGCCGTTTGTCGTTGTTGTTTCTGCAAAATCAATGTTGACGCAAATACGTGTATGTAGAATCATTTTACCGACAGTTCGGACTTATTTCTTTCGCTACCGAATTTAATTGGATTTTCTCCCTGACTTAAGGGCTTTAACTGCTGTGGTATGTGGAAATCATTTCTTGTCTCAGACACGCAATGCCTGGCCGCAGTGCAACTATGGAATTAGCTTGTCGCAGCCGCAGCAGCAGCAGCAGCCACAGAGCACAGCATTAAGAATCCACTCCACTACCACCTTACTCCCCCTTTCCCCTCCCCTTACCACTGGAGTAGCCCTCCTCGACCCTCCTTGAAGCCCGCTGCTGTCTTTAACTCACTTAATTTAGCGACGGCGAGGAGTTAATCATTACATTTCGCCACTGGGGTCAGGCTAAGTAGTGCGTGCAGGGGATGCAGTTGGATTCAAGCATTCACTTCGACAGATACAGATATGCACCTCCATATAGTATCTCCAGCTGAATCATTATAATTGCAAAAATATTATAGGAATTTTATATAAAAAGTAATATGTGCTGTGGTATGATTGATGGATTGATTATGATCATTCTGCTTAAAACGAAATCGATGTATCAACTAGTATACGGTTAAAATAGTAGTTTCATTTGAGTTTCCTTTTGGAATTCAAGTCTAAAATGACTTAAGCGAATCCTCTTAGTTTCAAATTATAATAGATAAAACCGGAAAGGCTACAGCCGGCCACAGCTGCCAGTAGGAGAACTTGTAGCAACAGCATACATATATGTATACACATATACACATACATACTTATATACTTGTACACAAACAAACACTAACAAATCCTCACACATGCATACCCGCAATCGCAAAGCCACACGCATTCACATTGAGCGCATACACCTAGCGGCTTCTTTCTCCTCATCCCCTCTGCCATGTATTATACAGCATAAATTGATTATCTAATATCTCTGGTGTTTATTATACGATTGGGCTTCAAATTGCACAAAACATTTTAGGTATTATAAACTTTGTTCATGTAAAATCGGAAGTCAGTCACATTGTATATTATACTGATCAGGAATGTAAGAAATTATACCAATACACTGGCTATATATGCCATAAATATTCTATATTATAGGCTCTCGATAAAGAAATATCGCTGTACATAACTTACTTCTAACATATTTTCATGCAAATACAAATCAATAGACTAAAAAGCGGCTCTTTTGTATGCTGAGCAGGCGCTAAGCATTTCCTCAGTGAACAGCGAAAAAAAGAGGTAAATAAAGGCCAAACTCATTTCCGTTGACTCTCGGCTAAAAACTTTGGCTTCTCTGCACTTCTTCTTCTATTCATATTTACCTACGCTCTTCGCTCTGTATTACTTCTCTTCACATTTCCCTAATTCTTATTTATAAATTTCTGTACAACTGAAAGAACTTTGTCTCTGTTGTAATAAGTTGAAGTTTGAAATTGGAATTTGAATGTGAATTTGTTCACGGTTCACAAAGTTTGTAATGGTCAAGCCACTGACTGGGTGGACTACTTGAGAATCGTTAGTGGTAGAGGGCGCAGCCCTTATGCCCTGAGGTCTGGTCTGGTCCGGTCTGGCTGAGTCGTTGTGCCCCAATACCCATTACACACACCCGCAATCGTAATCAGCATATGCATATGCCTACATATGGGTAAACATCACCGCGCCGCTAACCGCCAGGCACAAAAAAGCAAGCGCCCAATGGGCACTTCTTGTCTATGTTGTTTGGAACGGATGGACGGATGGACGGACGGACAGTCGGGCAGACCAAACAAACAAAAGCAGGAAGCGTGGCTACCACAAATATGCACGGTCTGCACAGTAGTAGTAGGGCTTTGACTTGGGTTTGGTTTTGGGTATGGGATTGGGCTTGGGCTTGGGCATTGACTGCCACTTGCATGTAGATACTAGATGGTTATCTGGATCTGGCTGGCAACTTGGCAAAAGGGAAATAATAGTGGTATAATGTCAAAATAATGGCGGCGGCTGTCTGTCAGGCGGCAGCCATAATTAAATCCTCCAACCATCCCCCCCGCCTCCCTCCCCAAAAAAAAGGCGCACGAAACGCAATTAGGCGCAAGCATAATTTGTTGTTTTCCCCGCTGACGTCGACGTCAACGTCGACAGCGACGCCGCACACACACAATTGGCATGCAAATGGCTCAAATACGGCACTTTGTTGGCCCATTAGATACAGTGATAAATGCTTAATTAGGCGCGTAATTAACGTAATCAATCATGTTGGCCAAAAAAACAAAAAGAAAATCAATCAAGAGCCGACGTCAACTGAGCCGCCATTAGCCAAACTGTGGCAATCAAATTCTACTCTGAAGAGCAACAACAATAGTATCAGTCTTCTTTTTTTCTAAAGTAATTTTAACTCGTATCAATTTCGAGCTTTTGTTTCAATTGAGAATATTTCACTTGGTTGCTGTCTCCCCATTGGCTGTTGCCCAAGTGCGACGACTGCATGTATTAGAGTGAGATGACTAGTGTGAGTGCTGCGGCTGAGACTGGTGTGACGGGCACGCCTCTAGCGACAGCAGCAATTCCACTCAATTTGAGTGAAACTCAAGCTATCGAGCTGTTAATTATGACAGAGATTATGTAAGTTAAGCTCAGCGCTCTCTTGCTGCTGCTGCTGTTCTCTCTCTCTCTCTCTGCGATTTAAACATATTTTAGCGAAACGCAAGTTTTGTTTAGTCTTTTATCTATAGAAATAAACTAGCTACTGTGTGTGTGTGCGAGTGTGCGTGTGTGTGAGACTGCTTGTTGTTGTGTTTGCGGTGGCATTTTGCCGGTTAAAGTTTGCCTTTTAATTTGAATTATTTGTTGCTTTTGCGGTGGCAAATTATAGCCCATTAAAATTGATTATTTTTCATTATCAGACAGCGAGGCTTTGATTATACGTGTGTGCGTGCCGATGTGTGTGTGTGTGTGCGTATAATGTCTGTATGTTTGTCAAGCACACGTTTTGTTTATAGAGTTGGGTTTGTGGCACCTTCAGCTGCGACAATTGTGCCCAAAACAAAGCAGAGCTTCCGCTGCAGCAAGCACACACGCACACACACACACACATACATGCAGACATACTTATACGCACGGTGTCACATATTTACGCACAGACTGAACGACAGCCATTATGCTTAAAAGAATTACACGTACTCAGCGGCCTCTCCACCCGCACTTGCTGTCCCTTCTCTTGGGTCATAACACACGGTTGCCACACTGAGCACAATTGTGTTAAAAGTGGTGTTTATTTTATGTATGAGAATGGTATTCCTTTTGGAATTGCTTTCTTATTATAATTTGTTTATTCTAGATTGTTTCAAAATATAATTTAAAATTTTAGATAAATTGTTTAGTTTATTTCAGCTATAAGCGCAAATTTTTAATTTTGTTGTTATAAAAACAGAATTATACATTTATTTCAAGGAATATATTGGAGTATTATTGAACAAAATGATGTTGATTCTGTTTATATGAAATTGACTATGTTTTATTTCTTATTTTCATGAGATAAACACTGTAGTAGAATAGAAATATATTTATTGCATTATTTTAAATTGCTTTTAGATAGCAATTGTAGATTTATTTAAATTTATTTAAGCGAAATTATCACCAAATAATTTAAATAAATAATGTAAAGGTGCTATTAGGTGTAAATTGATAAATTTATGTTGGTTCTTTTTCAATGAAATTGGTTCTTTTTTACTAAAATGGGTTCCATTTTAATTTTAATTTAATTTTGATTTGTTTTTATTCATATTCCAGTGGCAAGTGTGCCACATACCAACCGTGTTAAACATGGAAGGCAAGGGCACGCCGAAAGCCAAGCAATGCTGGACGACCATTTTCTACTTACACATGTCTTAACATACATACGCACACGCACACACACACACACACGCACACGCATGTCCAACTGTATATCAGTGTGCGTGTAAGCTTGTAAGTGTTATGGCAATGGGATTGAGAATGCGTATATAAGTAGGAAAAATGAACAAATAAATCAATTAGGCGCGTCGCATTGCCCACTGTCGGCGCTTTGTTGTTGTTGTTGTTGTTGTTGTTGCTGTGGTCTCGTTCACTCGCATGTTGGCATTGGGCAGGGTGGACGACACTAGTGTACTGTCTCTCTCTCTCGCACACTCGCATACGGGACAGCTCCCTTTTACTCCCATGGGAGTGTTGAGTGATTTGTGGTGGTGGTGGGGTTGCTTTAAGCCTAATCGGTTACTGTTACTGGCTAGCCAGTTGTGAATTCCTGGCCATTTCTTTAGCCAGGCTAATGTTGAGAGCGCCACAGAGAGAGAGAGAGTGGGAGTAAGAGCAACGACTAGGCCTAGGCCTGAGCTCATATATCATAATCAAAGTGTGCGCTTAGCTTCCGTTTGCTTAACTACTTGTGCTCTAGCTTGAGACTTTAAGCAAATCACACATACGCCTCGTATGACAAAACAAAAGCGCTCAGCAATTATTAAGAAGCAGCAGAAGAAGAAGAAGAAGAAGAAAGAGCAATAACAAGAGCCACTGTCAATTATTTATTGAACTTTTACTACTGTTTGAAAACAGAAAACTTGGCGCAGCGCTCAATTGTGCAGCGCTCATCGACTGGCTCAAACATAGAGACACTCACACACACACACACACGCTCACACTCAAGCGACAGAAACCCCAATGCTTGCGCGCTGGCAACCACAAGCAAACCAGAAGAGCAAGCAGAGAAAGAAATGAAAAAAACGGAACAGACCCCGATCAGCTGCGGCTCGAGGCGATGGCAACAACAACAACAACAAGAAGAGTAACAACAACAACAACTAGAGCTCAGTCTGAGCTAAGGCACTCGCACTGGCCGAGTCAGTTGCTGCTCAGTCTCGAGTCTCGAGCTTCGGCCTCAGTCTCAGTCGGCGTCAGCCAACAGCGTGAGTGAGTGCGCGTCGAACGGGAACGTTTCCCGTTCGTTTCGTTTCGTCTTGTTACGTTTTCCGTTCGTGTGTGTCTCTCGTGTGTCTGAGTGACAAAGCGCTCAAAAAGCCGACGGAAAATAGCAAGCAAATATCTACAGCTATTCCACACACAAATGCAATAACAATTTAAATGTTTCATCCACTTGTTAATATTGTTGCCAATTAAACTGCTGCAAGTGTTAATTGTGTCTCGTTTGGGGGCATGGCTACAACAGCAGCGGCAGCAGCAGTCACAGCAACGCCAAGCAGGACCACAGCAGCAGCTCAACTGCACTACGCCTCCGCAGCTGCCACGCCCAGCACGGCGAGAATAATGCCCACGGTTAGTGCAACAGCCGGGCTGCCACTGCTGCCACATCTGGAAAACCCGGAGAAGCCGACGGCAAGTGGCAGACTAACAACAACGGGTGTTTCCCCACCCACACCCACAGGTGAGTTGAGCCGACTCTCTTAGTCATGAATACCCTGTGCCCCAGTCCAGTCCAGTTTCCCTGGAATTGTCAAGGATACGGGGTAGTCCAAGTGCAGACACAGTCGACTCTCGAGTCTGTGTCTCAGTCTCAGGCCTGACGGGGGCATTGGAAAAGCGCAATGATTTGGAAATTTCACAACAGCAACAAAAACATGCCACATGCAACAACAACTGTGTGCAACGCACAACTGGCAACTGTTTTGGTCTTTCGCACATCAGTGGCAATTTGTTTTGCACAAGTATGGGTTGTCAAATAAAATTAGTTCATGTCGCGACATCGGCCAATGCGGCCAACGAGTGGCCACAGCTCGAGATGCGACTCTGCCACTGCCACTCTGCCACAGTCGCTGCCACTACCTCTGCCACAAAGCTTTGACTTGTCTCTAAAAGGTGTTGGAAGTTGCACAATAAATAAATAATTATAAAAAAAGACACAGTTCAGAGAGGAAGCAAAAACCAACAACATGCACACACTCACACACACACACACACACACACACACACACACACACATATGGTACATGGTATGTGTACATACATTGAAGTTTAAGCACTGGGCAGAAACCATACTTAAGGGTCTCGGGTTTCGTGGTGCGTGTATTCGCATTATTCTTAGAAAGCCGAGCGTATAAAAGGTGTCTACAATGATTTTCAAGTGTAGCCTTAGATTCGCCTAAAGCGATGCTCACCTTTACACACACACACACACACACACACATACATACGCATACATACATACCTACACAGTTATGTAAAGGGTTCAAAGTTATGACCGGATATCGGTGTGGCATCGATATCGACGCTTGCTTCCTTTACTCACTACTGCCACATCTGTCAAATGTGTGTGCAACATTTTGCACATAAATATATCAAATTCCAATTAGAAACTTTCCAATTGTCAAATGAGCTCCAAATACCCTGTAATATGGAACATGTAATAGTCATTTGATGACAGTCTTGCTAGTTTTTCACAATTTAAAGTGGAGTTCTTTACAGTGTTGCTGCTGCTTCAGTTTAAATGAAAAGTACTTGATATTGAACTTGGGTATACCCTAACCTAAAACACTTAAAAGGACGTAGTCAATATGTAGCTTAGCTGAGGTATTTCATATTCATAGTTACTATAGCTAGAAGGAAGCTAGGTTAGATTTGGGGACCTCATTTCATTCTCCAATGAGCTCCATTGTTGTGCCCCTTAAACTAAGCTCAACTTCGACTACTGGCATTACAACTAGAGAACTATCGATAGTGGGCGCCATCGATAGTCAACGATAGTTTATTTTAAACCATCGATAGTGGCGATAGTGCCATCGATAGTTCTCCACCTCTAATTACAACTAGCCTGAGGCTTTAATGAACCGTTCCTTGGGATTAAGTTGAAGTTTATAGACAACATACAAGCATAAAAATATATCGTTTAAATTGATGGGAAGGAACTTTGAAGATTTCTGGTAAAACTTGAGCTAATATTTATTAATTTTAAGTTATTTATTTCGATATCTATTGACCCATTAATGCAAGTATATTACCTTTAATTTATTACGATAGTCAGTTAAATAATATAAAATTATTTTGTGTTGGTTTCATTAATGAAAAATTCAAGTATATCATCTTACAATATTCTTGTTGACACTGGGACAATAAAAGAATAAAATTATCGATACATTTCTTGATATAACACTGTACTCCTATAAGGAACACCCTGTTCCCTCTATGATCTGAGTATTAAATACTCATAAAGGTATTAATCCATCGACTTAGTACCTTAACTTTGAAACGATAATCCAACTGACGTAGAGCTAAATTAAAAGACTTTTATTTTTAAAACAGAAACCAAACGACACTACAGTCGTGCGCAACTGACAATAGGAGGCACTACACTTAGCAATACTCTTTTTTATACCCCGAACAATATATGATTCCTATCTGACTATGATATTTATGTGCAGTTTACCTTACTCAGGCAATAAATTGCATAGAAAGTAAACTACCAAGCTGCATAAAACCATAACTTGCGAGCAAGTCGATCAACTCCCGCGGCATAGATGAACTGGGATCTCAATAATACGGATGAAAAATATAAAAACCAGAAGCCCCTAGACAAGGCGTGCGACAAACAAGATCAGCGAGCACTAGCTGGGTGAAGAGGGGGGCAGTAGTAGAAGAAGAAGCAGAAGATCAGGCTGAAGAAGCAGGCACATTTAATTTATATGCAGTGCTGGCAGCAGCAGCAGCAGTAGCTGTAGCATCAGCAGCAGCAGCAGCAGGCAAAAACTCACCGGTAGCAATAAATCAAACTATCAATTGAATTCCGAGGCGATCATCACTTGTGTTTGTGGCCCCAACGAACGCATTTGGCATCGGAATCGGAATCGCATTCACATACGCGATCTCGATCTGGTTCTGTGGCAGTGGCAGAGACTGCGGCAGTGGCAGTGGCAGCGGCAGCGTCGCTTCTTGTTATAAGTCGCTGGCTGATGATGTGCCACAGCAGCAGCAACAGCAACAGACGCAGTGGCAGACAGTATTTGGCTGCGCCAAGTCGTGCGATTATAAGCCGATTTTGCAATTGACTGAGGTGCGTTGAGGTGCAGCCGGAGCTGTCGCATTGCCAGCCAAAAACGCTAGTAAATCATGCCAGGCTCGACTCCACTCCACTCGGACTGCAGCAGAGTCTTGTGGCAGTGGCAGTGGCAGCGTTGACATCCGTGGCATAAGCGCAGGCAGCGAGTACTTGTGACTCGCTCACTGCCTCTGATTGGGATGGACGTCAATTGCGAGTGTGCGTATGAGTGTGTGTGTGTGTGTGTGTGTGGGGCATAAATCAGGCATAAGCATAACCATAATGCTAGCCATAATCATAACCGCGACCACAACAATTGCAATTGCAACTGCTGCAACCGGTAGCAGATCAGCATCCGCTTTCCAATTGCAACCAATTTTAATTAGCCAACATGCCGGGGGTCAAAGTGTCAATGCCACAGAGTCAGAGTCAGAGCCAGAGTCACTGCCAAGAGCATACCAAGGCATCCCTCTGGCTGAGAACTGGCCAAATGCCAATGCCACACAGTAGAAATGGGGCACCAAAAAAGAGCAAGAGTCGGATGCAACCGACAAGTGTGACTGTACCACTGCTGCTCATAAAATGTATACACTGAGAAGAGAGGCAGAGTAAGACTTACATTATATTTGCAGTGAATTGTCTTCTTAATGTGTATTTTTTAAGGCAAGTTTTTGGTTCAAAAATATTGGCAATTTAATAAAATATTTCCATTAGTTTCTTATCATATTATAAAGCTCATATTTGGCTCATTTTGCAGCAGTTAAGCCACTAGACCATCAATAGACATTCTAAGAACATTTCATTGGGTAAATCATACAAATTATTATAATAGTATTCTAATAATAACTAAGTATGTAGTATAAGATACACAGACTTTACGAGTATAACTTTAATGTAGGAAATAAGTTTAGCACATTATTTAGCTCTTCAATTCTCATTTATCATATTCTTAAATATAGAATTCCTTCTTTAATAATGAGATACTTGAATAATAATAATAACCCAATTCTTCAATTTAATAGTTGCTTACCTAAAACCGATTCAGGTCTATAATTTCCCGTTTAAAGAAATGCTTGATTCTCCTGCTCAGTGCACCACACACATACCTCAAGCAATCTTTAGCTGTTACACTTTTATGCAAGCATATCATACCCCACTTTCAATGGGTGCCATACACATACAGCAAAAAGCCCATCGAAAGAGGTGTTAAAATGTGTGCAGTTCTCGCGATCAGATAAAATGTCAAAATGAACATAAAAGCTTCTACATCTGAGGAATTGCTAATCGCTGCCACGGCAAACGATCCCTATAGCATGATAACTGATGCCATGCCATGCCATGCCATGCCACATCATCCCATACCATACCAAAGACCCGATACCGATATACCGAGAGCAACAAATTGGCCAACGACAACTGGCCAAGACGGAGACATTGGGAATTTCATAAATTCCAGCTCAAATTAGCTGTGGTAGTTGGTAGTCACTGTCGCTGTCAGTGGATAGCTGCGACTACAACTGATTCACTGACGAGATGAGACGACTCGACTTGAGTCGAGTTGAGTTGAGGACTGTAATGGACCACACCACGTCCACTTGACACGCCATTATGACCATAAACGTTGACACTTCCGCCAGCTTCACTTCGTCAAGTCGTGTGGTGTTCGATCAAAAACAGACCGAAATTTGTCCAATCATGTGTGTGCCCCTTTGCCCATGCCGCCCCTGGCCTGGTTGGAGTACAAATTTCTTGGTGTTTGCGTGCCATGCGCGGAATGCTGGCAGCAGCTTCGTTTAAATTCCAATTGACATTTAATGACTTCTCCCATTCTCCCTCTCCCTCTCTCTCTCGATCTTTACAGCGCTTGTGCACAGCCACAGTCACAGCTCGGCACTGGCTCCAGGCACTCCGCCCGCTCCCACGCTGCCACTCTTTAGCGGCACAGGCGGCAGCGCAGCGCCGGCCCAGGCGGCTTCCACCAATCTCAGCGCTTTGGCCTCACAGCATCGACTCCTGGAACTGTCACGCTTCGGACTGAGGGGCTATGATCTGGCCCAGCACATGCTCACACAACAAGGCGCAGTGTCCAAGCTATTGGGTAAGTGTAGGGACTTGGGGTTGAGATCTTGGTGATTGCGTAACGTGGCTCCAATTGCAATTGCCATGTGTCCCGCTCAATTAGGGGCTCAAGCGTCCGTAATCGATTTGCTGCGACTGCAGCGAGTTGCTGCAACTGCAACTCCGTGGCCAGGGTCACGTATACACGACAAATCGATTGCACCTTACCATGCCCAATGTGACACCTGGACACAATGGCTAAACAAATCATGTTTGCATGCTTGATAAGCCCGCACACCTGTTCCGATTTACAACACAGTATTTCGCGCTCCAAATTACAATTATGAATGTAACAATTCTCTAGCGTATAGATTGACTTTCTGAGCGCGTGTTAAGGCTATAGTAATGGAATTTGAGTTTACGAGTTATCGATAGATTGATATCGATATATGTATGCCTCAGTGCTTAGGCCTTAATGCAGATGTAAATATACTCTACCGATTAGTAAAGATACTCTACTAAAATTCATTCGATATTACAGTCAAACTTTACTATTCAAAGTCTTAGTTGAATGGAATACAATACTGTGTCACAGCTACAGTCGAACGCGGCAGTAGCAGATTCTGTAGCACATTCAATGGTCAATTTATTCCATGTATATCTTTAGAGTTTATACTCCGATTATAATGAAATTTTCAACATAGATGAACAGCATATTTATGTGAATACATACGAAATATGGTACTTGTATCTATAATACTACAGTTTTTATCCACTTGAGGAAGGGTTATCGGTAGATCGATATCGATAGATGTATTCCTCAGTGCTTAGGCCTTAACGCAGATGTAAATAAACTCTACCGATTAGTAAAGATACTCTACTAAAATTCCTTTGATATTACAGTCATATTTTACTATTCAAAGTCTTAGTGGAATGGAATACAATACTGGGGCACAGCTACAGTCGAACGAACGCAACAGTAGCGTATTCTGTAGTACATTTAATGGTCAATTTATTCCGTGTATATCTTTAGAGTTTATACTCCGATTATAATGAAATTTTCAACATAGATGAACTGCATATTTATGTGAATACTTGCGAAATATGATACTTGTGTCTTTAATAATACAGTTTTTATCTACTTGAGGAGGGGTTCTATATAGAATTAGCTAAATTTGAGCTAGTAAAATCTTTATTATGATTCTTATCTCTTATATTATAAAGTTTTTATCCACATTTGGTAAAGTTCTCTCTATAATTTGCCAAAGGTGATCTTTCATATTAGTTTACAATGAAAATAAGTTCACCTCTTATACAACTATTTAATATGTGTGTATCTTAATTAAATATACCACAACTACATTCCATTTTTGTGCACATTTCTAGCCACAGCCTCACAGTGTGCTTGAGACTACCTTGATATCTAGTTGATTAAATAAGTGCAGTGAATTGTTGAACTCGACTCGATTCGGTCACTAAAAAAACAATTCATTGAGTTATCTTTGAATCGTAGTCGCACTCACAGAATTATCTGATCAGTGTGCAGCCAACACGACGACAATTCATTCATTTAGTATGAGTACGAATACGAGTGGAGCGAAGGGGTAGCAGAAGTTTTTTTAACAGTGTAAATGTGGAAATAATTTCCGTTTTGCGCACAGTGCAATTTACATAAGACAGATTTTAGATACGTGTGTAAATATATGTAGTACGTAATGTATCTGTGCTATTTGTAGAGTTACAACTGCAGTACACTGAGAGAAATGTCGATAGCTGTAGGCAGATGTGAACTGAAATTTGTTGTAAGTTGTTACAGGTTTTATATATGTACACATGGGTTGTACAAGTATTGCATAAGTATTTCTTTGAGCCATTTCTCTCAGTGTACTGCTAGCTCCACACCTAATTCACAAGATAAACAGCGTGCGCCTGTCACTCGCTTCCGACAAATTATCATCCCAGTTGCTCTGAGGCTGCCATTGTTGTTGTTGTTGTATAAGTTGCTGCTGTGCCAGTTGTTGCTGCTGTTGTTGTTGCTGCTGTTGTTGTTGCTGTTGTTGTTGCTGTTGTACAATTGTGTCGTTGCCAAATATTCAAATTAGCACCCCATTGACCGACGGAACGCGATTTTAATTGTTTAGGTAGTCGACAGTCAGTAGCAGAGAGTTTGTCAGCCCAGTAAGAGACAATGGAAGCCGGGGTCGAATCGCTTTTGACCCATAGAAACGACGCCCACACGATCGGCGATTGATAATGCGAAAATTATGCGATTCACCTGAGGCAAGCACAGTGGATATCAGGGGGGCAGAGGTCAAACTGAATACAGAGGGAGAGTAGTGTAATAAGTCTTGTCAACTGTTGCTGTCACTAGTTTAGTTACTAACTAGCAGTAGTACTATGGCTTTACATGGAGTATTTCCGCTTTTGATGGCAGTTTATAATGACCTTAATGAAATACTGTATGAAAACATCTAAAAATATAGAAAAATATCTAAATAATATGAAAAATATCTAAATAATATGAAAAATATCTAAATATATAGTTTGTGCTGGCTTTATTTAAGTACTGACTGATAATATCTAATAATATAGTTTCAACGTTCCAAATCAAACTTCTTTAATATCAATAATCGATATCATAAATATACATTTATCGAATTTGGTTGTGGGTCAAGTATCTAGATAAATTTTGAACTTTTTTCAAGTTACAAAAAATAAGAAGGAGCTACAACAATCATAAACGCAACATCAACAGTTTGCCCTGAAGACGATTGCCGAAGAGCAATCGAAATATATTGGCGATAAAGAATAAAGAAAAAGATACCTTGCGTTTTTATTTCGATCATTCGACCTATATAAAAAAAACACACAGAACTAGAGCCGACAAAAAACACCTATCTTAAAAAGTGGGAAGGTCACTAAACACCAGCAAAGTTACAAAAAATAACTAAGAGATTTATTAAAATTTAACTTTTTTTATTAGTTTCATTTGACTTTTTCTATTATATTATTTGATATCTTTTATTCTATTTTATTTGATATATTTCAATATTTTATTTTACTTACATTGCCTCAATGTTAAGCATGGCGTTGCCACCCTTTTCATAGTTGAATTTCAAATGGTAAAAATTCTCTAATAGGCTGTATAATGTTGGGCTTTTTACTTAGTTTTACTTGATCTTATTTAATAAGATTTATTTCAATATTTGTTTTATCATATTGTTGCCACCTTAACCATATTAGAAGCAATCTGATTTTCCTAAATCAACTTAAACAGCAGCTAAATATATTCCTCTCTATGTCCCTGCAGGTACACTACGTCCACCTGGCCTGATAGGGGGATCGAAGCCCAAGGTGGCCACACCAACAGTTGTCTCCAAGATCGAGCAATACAAACGCGAAAACCCAACGATATTCGCGTGGGAAATACGCGAGAGACTGATTACCGAAGGTGAGTGGTACATGGAACAATGGGGGGCAGAACGATCAGCGACCAAGAAGCAACAACAGGAGCAGATTAAGCTAATTAAAATGGCAACTGATGGGAACCCCCAAAAGTCAAATTGCACTGCTGCTCGAAGAACAATCAATTGATGCTGTGCGTTGATGCTACGCGTTGCCCTTGGACTCCAGTTGAGCAGTTGACAGTTGATGCCAACTGCAGCTCCAACTGCTACTCCAACTCCATCTGCATTCAGTTTGATGTGTTTATGGTAGTCGTAATGCGAATTAGCCAAGTGCACAGTCCACAGTCTGCAGTCCACAGTCTCTCTGAGCTCATTTAATGTTGTAAGAATTGTCTGTGGCCTGGGTACATTGTTTAAGCTGCTCGAGATTTATCGACTGCCTAATTTATGAACATCCGCTCCTGGCTGCTCGATTGATATGTAAATGTGCTCACATTTGTGTCACTCACTCACTGGTTCGCCCTCCCCCCTCCTCCGGTCGGTCGGATGTGCCTCGCTCCAATTCGGAGGAACCACGGGCAGAGTCAATCGCACTGTCCGATTGCCATCGCTCACATGAGAAGCTGGGACACACACAATGACTGAACGTATTGAATGTTGTCTGTGATTCCTTGTGCTCGGACTGAATGAATGTAGATTGAAATCGGGCAACTACTCTGCTCATTACAGTCAATCTAATTTGTGTCAATCGATTTCTTTGGGGGTCACGACGCACTGCATCCGGTACTAAATGAGTGTGTCCTCCTCCTCTTCCTCCTCTCTCCTCACAGGTGTCTGCACCAATGCCACAGCTCCTTCCGTGAGCAGCATCAATCGCATACTGCGTAATCGTGCGGCTGAGCGTGCCGCTGCAGAGTTTGCTCGAGCTGCTACCTATGGCTATGCACTGCATCCGCCACACACACATCCCTACACCAGTTTTCCCACATGGCCAGCAGCGCTGCCTGGACACCATGCACTGTGGGGCGCGATGCCGATGCCTGGCAGTGGAGCTCCGCCTGGCTATGGCAACAGCGAGTCCAATGTGAATGCCGGGATTAGCGGAGGCGGAGGTGGCGGCAGCAGTGCCGGCAGTGGACGCCTCTCCTTGCCAGCCATGTCGCCAGAGTCGGGCAGCAGGGACAGCCGTTCACCCGATGTGGATGCTAATCGCATGATAGGTGAGTAGAGACATCCCAGCGATATTCCCTTATTACATCATCAATTATACCATCCAGACATTGAGGGTGAGGACAGCGACTCGGAGGACAGTGATCAGCCCAAGTTCCGTCGCAATCGCACAACATTCAGTCCAGAGCAACTGGACGAGCTGGAGAAGGAGTTCGAGAAGTCCCACTATCCCTGTGTGAGCACGCGAGAGAAGCTAGCGGCGCGCACGACGCTCAGCGAGGCCCGGGTGCAGGTGAGTGCGAATCCCGTGGACAATCGACTGTGCTCCCAACCCATTTCCCTGCTATTGCCCCGCCTACTAACCCATTCGACCTGGACATGGACACACAGACATGCGCTCTCTCTTTTATCAACTAACAAATTGTCTCTCCATCGATTGATCAATTAGGTTTGGTTTTCCAACAGACGAGCGAAATGGCGACGCCATCAACGGATCAATCTGCTCAAGCAACACGATTCGGCATCGGCATCCACGACACCCACACCTCCACAGGCTGCACCACCAGCCATAGCCGCCGGGAGCAGTCCAGCACGACAGGAGCAGCAGCAGCAGCAGAGTCTGCCATTTGCTTCCCATTCCAGCGCTTACCACACGCAGCGGATGCGCGAGGAGGAGAGCCACAGTCACAGCATCCTCAGCCGCACCCGCATCCGCACCAGCATAAGCCCTACGGTCCAAGGCCTCGATCCAGGGACAGCAGCGGTGCCGCCTGCCTCACACACAGCATCAGTTCCATTATTAATGGGCGGTGAGCATAGCGCCTTCCGTGCCGCCCTGCCCACCGCCTCCGTGGGCGCCAACTGTGCCTCCGCCTCGGCAGCGGCCTTCGCGCTCAACTTTGCTCGTCAGTACCTCTGGCGGCACATGGCAGCACCGTCCAAAGATGCGGCCATCGAGCGTAAGCCCGACCCGGATGAGGACATCAATGTGGACGCCGAGACGGATGCCGAGACGGAGGAGACGGAGGCTAATTAAACGAGTGCAATCAGACAATTTGCATACTGCAGAAGTTAGTTGTAATTCCTATAACCCAATTAACTATATATATATATATATATATATATACTATGTGTACTATATCAACGGATCGGTCCGTTTCCTATTGCTTTAACTTTGAGAATTTAGTGCAATTTTTACTTAATTTATTCAGTTTCTATCAAAACACGTGCTGAGTACAAATAAAGATCGAATCGATATACAAACAAGAGAACGAAACAAAAACCTATATAAACGATCGAGAAATTCTCACGGGTTTTGTATAATTGGTCGGGAATTCAAGAGTTTGACACCCCAGCCAGGAGGGGGGGAGTGGAAGGGACCCCGAGGAGGGAGTTCGACGCGCATTCGAAAATAACTCAAGTGGACAAATCTGACAATTTTGTGGCTACCAAGACGAACAGACACACACACACACACACACACACGCACACTCACACACTCTCATACAGCTCAAGTGCCTGCGACTGGAATTGGAGCTTGGCTCTGACTCTGACTCGGGCTCTTGGTCTGTGCCTGTGTTCGCACATCTCTTTTGGAGCCTCTGCTCAGGGGCTGGATGATTAATGTGGCTTTAATTACATGCGCTGAGTAGAAGACGACGATGTTGACGTCGCTGCCAACGTCAGCGTCAGCGTCAGCAGCAGCGTTCTCGTTGTCGTCGTCAATGTGTATGCTCGGATGGATCACTATAATTATATATAGATGGCCGAATTAAATTTTAATTTAACGCCTGTCAAATCAGAAAAGCACTTGTATAATCGCCACTCACTCGCTCCCCCCTCCCTCTCTCTCCCTCTCTCTGCACAGCAGCCGAAACAGTTATTCATTTCACTTTATTCAATTTACTGTCCGACTGAGAATCAAAGCGAAAGAAAGAAACACACAAAAAAAACACAACAAACTCCATTTGAAAGATTCAATCGAACAGTGCGCCAGCTGCCCGCTATTATTGATTGTAATGAGCCACCGAAGGCGTCAACTCCACCACCAGCAGCAGCACAACCACACAGCATTCCCCAGCGAATCCCTAGTCCCCCATTGGACTCAAGTGGCGTGCCACATATGATGATCATAAAAGAAAGACAGACCTTAACAGATCGAAGAATGAAAACAATTAAACCCATGAAATTTACATACCTGCGGCTTTCGATGAGTCGCTGAAATATCTATTGTGTGCGTACGAGTACATTCATGTAGTATTCAGAGTTATTCGATTTACACGAGATGAGTGTGAGCACAGTGAACGCACAATCGGCCAGAGCGTGTAGTACAGTAAACACTAGCAAGAGGCGCCGTAGCGTTCCTCGATTTACACTGCAAATATTTTACACTGATGAATATTTTGATATGTATGTATGTACTATGTACATATGTATGTATGTACATATTTATGCTAATATATTACAACAACACTGTTTGTTCCAGCTTTACTGGAAGCACGCAATCTTTCGTATTCTCTATGTCTCACATTCTGTCTTCCATTGGGCGGTTTTTGCCGCTCTATTGTTCTCAGTCTCAGACAGCAGCAAAAGGAATTGCAGAGAGAGTATTTCATGTTACATCACTCATTGACCTAATTTCTATGCTTTCCTTTTATATTAATTACACTATTATTATTACTACTTTACACTATTATATTTACTACTTATTTCTTATTTCTACTTATTTCACTTTTAGATTTAGCAAATTTCACCAATTCACTCAACATTTCTGTAATTCCACACGGCCGGCCACTAGTTGCCGCTATAACTATCGATAGTTTTGCAGTAATCGTAATCGTTCATTTTGAGCAAGCAATCTGTGCAGACTGCGTGCCCAATTGGAATTTGGTTAAGCAATAGCAAGTGGATTACACACACATACTTACATCGTGTTGGAGTGCTTACCCAGTGTACCACGACGCGAATGTCGAGCGAGAGTTTCGCAAAACTATCGCATTCGAGCTCAAAAACGAAACTAAAATCGAAAGTTTCGCAAAACATTCGCATTCGAGCTCGAAAACGATACCAAAATCGAAAGTGTCGCAAAACATTCGCATTCGAGCCCGAAAACGATACCAAAATCGAGAACTTCGCAAAACATTCGCATTCGAGCTTATAAATGATAACGAATCGAAAGAAAAATGGTCGGTTAAAACGGCAACCGATGCGTTGTTGTTTTTTGCTTGTCGTTCTCTCGCTGGTTCCTTTTTTGGTCACTCAAAACGACAACTGATGCGTTATTGTTCTCGCTCGGAATCGATAACTTTCTTTTCTCTTGTGACGACGCAAATTGACGGTGGAGTGAAAAAGTGGCAGTGCTTAAAATTTCTATCAATTCGACGGTAAGTAATAAATTTAGTGCTTTTGATTAACGCTGTCCTGATATATTTATTTAATTCTCTTATAGCATACCCTGCAGAAAGAAGGCGTTTTGAAGAATGTTGTATGTTATCTAATAATATATATTTATCTCGCATATGTATTTTAATTATTTTTTTACTGTCTCTTTATACAGATTGCGATTCTTTTAAAGTCTTCAAAAATGTGTCTTGCGGCAAATTGGTTGGTAGCTCCTGGCGGCAAATAACTTTATAGATATAAGATAAAATAAGACATTATGTGTAGCAAATAAAAAATCACATTTAAACTATATTTAGTATTTATTGAATCCGTAAACGATATTAGAAACGAGTCGCAAAAGATATCTATAACGGCTCGCAAACGACTTCTCATATGATTCGCATAAACATTCGAAAAATGCTCGCTAACGAATCGTTTACGAGCTATCGCGTTCGAAACTTTCACTGCCACAAACTGAGCGACGAGCGAGTAGTTTTCTGATCGTAAACGAGGGTTTTCGCGAATGTTTTGTCCGTTTTTGTTTCGCGCATTTTTCGTTAGCGATATCTTTTACGAACTTTTGGTTCACTGGGTAGCACGAATCCACACGTGATACAACACGCGCTCAACTCTACTGTCCACATGCAAATGTCGCTCACACAGTTTGTATGTGTGTGTATGTGTGTGCGTGGAAAGTGAACCAAGTGGACTGCTGAGTGATCATTGGAATGTCTCTGTTCGCATCCTTGCCATAGCTGTGGCTCTTAATTGCCAAAGGCGTTAGTATTAAGTGGTTTTCGTGCTTATTATAAATATCTCTTAATTTTTGCCATACCCACAGCCAGTCCCTCTGTGTGCGTGTGTGTGTGTGCGTGTCTCTCGCATGTGTGTGTTTGTGTGAATGGCAAAATCTTGAAATGGCAATCACCGACTCTGGCCAGAGAGAGACACAGAGACCTGGCTAAGCAAACGGACAAGTGGCCAAGTGGACATGGTGAAGACGTTGTGTTGCTCCTGTCGTCGGCTTTGTTGTCATTATGTTGTGTTATTTGGCACGATTTGTTGAACTAAGGAGCAGCAGTTGTCGCTGACGCGGACTTCAACGGGAGTCAGGCTAAAGCTGCAAATGGAACTGTAGCTGTTGTTGCAGCTGCAGCATAGGCTGAGGCTGTGCGCGGTTGCATGATGCTGCCGATCGATTGAAAATCGATCAGCAACGATCGGCAAAGCTAAAGGCAATGGAAATGGCAACAGCAGAAACGGCAGTAGCTGCCAAGTAGTGATGACAATTTAGCTAGTTTCCCGCCAGTTTTTAAATAATAAAATGTCAGCAATATAATGCCAAAATTTTAAAATTTATATGCATTCTATTCTATTCTATTCTATTATAGAATTATTATATTCTATTATAGAAAAAATGTTATTGAATTCGCTGCTATATGTAGAGTTTTACAATTCTCATATATCTCATATATATCTTTAATCTATTATAACTTCTTATTGAGCTGTCTGGCTATTTCTAGCCTTTTTCAGTTATTTTATGAGCCGAAAAGCTGTCAACACTGGCTGTAAGTGTAAGCAGCATCCTTGAGTCAGCGGCAGCTTCAAATGCTGTCTGTGTTTGGGAGCCAAACTGGCGTCGCCTCAACGCTTATAATTGTCGCATGCAACACACACATACAGACACACAGACGGAGGGACAGCGACACGGACACGGACTAGGGAGCATGGAATCGTTGGGGACAGGCAGACATGAAAGGTAACGCATTGCGCTCTGCTCCGCTTCTCGCCGAAGCCGAGTAATTCACTTAACGCTTTAATATCGCTGATAAATGCCAGGCAATAGCCGCTACCTTGCCCCGTTCCTGGCCAGCATTTGGCGGCATACACATTGCCACTTAATTGGTGCAATTTTCAACGATTTTGTTTTATTTGCATGTGATTATTGTTCCTTTTCGTTTTTTTGCATTATTTTAATTTCAATTCTCGCAGACTTTGTGGCATCGGCGTGCGAACTGCTCGCTTCTCATTTGCATACGAAGACACCCTGTACTTGTGCTTGTTATCGGCTGTGGAGTGGGGGGCGGGGCAGAGGGGTGTGTTATCGATTCGACCGGATGCCGTACATTGCACATAGGCCAAACAAAAGCAGGCTTCAATGCGAGTTTAATTCAATGCTAAGCCTATAATTTGATCATATCCACACTATAACTCACAACTGGTGCAAAATGGCCAGTGGCTGCTCCGACTGCCCGACTGCTCCAGCTGTGGTGCAAGGCGTTGCCACCGCGGACGCAGTGACAGAACATGGATAATGAATGCGCAGCAATGCCATTTCTGGCATTTTGGGCAGTGCTTCCACATGGCTTCTGATAAGACCACCGGGCCAGCGCAGGCCACAGACGACCGATCCAGAGCGCACTGCACATCCTGCAGTAGTTGTTGAAAGCGTTGAGTGCCCAGCCACGGCCAGGGCAAGCAACCAAACGGGGCACACTTAGCGGGGCATGCGTCATAACTCAACGCTCTGAACTGGGGCTGGGCAACGTGGCTCGATCGGATTACCCGGCAGGCATTTCAATTCAACACATCCTTGGTTCGCGTCGCCTGCCCAATTATACAGTCTCCCTCTCCCCATTGCGGCACGCCTCCTCGGCGATTCGTTTGCGCATGGGCGTGCGACATTTGGACGCAAATTATAGCAATGCATTGACTTAAATAAATGCGCAACTTGGAAAATTGAAAAGGAATTAACAGTGGGCAGCCTGAGTCTGAGTTGAGATTCGCATTACTTATCGCTGCACAAAATATTATGCATAATTATATGCTAATGCTCAGCTTGAGTTCCATATTTATGGCCAGCTCTTGAGGGAGCATGTGCATGTGCCCCCTCCATTCCCCTCTCTAATCAAACGTCGGATGTGAAAATCGTTGCTGGCGGCGCCATCGGCCTGAGATGCTGGGAAACCTCCTCAATTCGGTGGCCACCCGCGGTCTGTTGTTGTATTGGAATCGCTCATGTAATTTTATTGTCTGATATCCACCGACAGTAGGATTGATTACTGTAAAAGAGTGTGATAAATCTCTGTTTTTATAACTTTCGGCATGACTTGGCAAATCATGAGCCCTATGTGTGTGCATGTGTGTGTGTGTGTGTGTGTGTGCCGCCGCCACCGTCGGAAGAACATGAATGAAATTAATATGAAAATCAGATCAGCATGATTAGCTATAGTTTGTAAGACTCGCCAGCCAATACACAACCTTTACACACATGCTACAAGGGTTACCCGAAAAATATAACAAAATTAATTAATTAAATTTGTTCAAGCTCTGTAAAAGTTCAGCGGGTTTAAAATGGCTTTCAAGTATGCGCAATGTAGTAAATGAGTGTAAAATATTTATATTTGCATGTACACTTGTATTAATTAATTTAATAATTTTATACTCACCCGTTTATATATTAAGCGAATGAATTGCACTATTCGATAAGTAAGTAGAAACTCTATTCCGTAAATTTCTTGGCGCTCATTTTGAAAATGCACCAAAATGAGTAAAACTGTGTGACCAAGTATTGAACCAAGTTCGATGTCAAAGTCGATGTTCTCGCTTGATTCTATATAGTACAACACATTCCCGGCAGGTGGCGCCAAATGCGGTTCGGTAAAATAAGAGATAATTGTAAGAAAATAAATATCAAACGTGTTATAAGTAATATTTAACCATATAAAAATATAATAATTAATTATTTATTTTTTTATAGAAACAAATTTACTTGCAAATGAGCTACTCTTTTCAAACATCGATGTATTTTAGAGAAGTATCGATATAGAAGCAAATTTTCAAACATCGATGTTTTGCCATCCATAATTCCGAGGGAATTGGACATTAACAAGTTTTTTCTTTTGGTCAATTAGTATTAACGCCTGCAGTTGAAGTTAAAGAATTAAATGTGCAATTTGATTGATGAGATTGATTTAAATGCACAAAATCCGTGCTAGTTGCCGTATTAGTTCCAGTTTGCCTGCATGACGTCTGTGCTGACGAGGTTGCTAACAACGCCAACGTCAGCAAAAAAAAGTTGCACATCAACAATAAGAAAACGTAGTGTGAAAATTCATTTAAATACGGTCGTAAATTGTTATCATGGCCAGCCCAAGAACCAGACGCGTGCTGCAAGAGCTGAAACCTCAAGACGAGAATTCGGTAAGGTTAAGCCAGCCTCAGTCTCAGTCTCTCAGCTGCACATGTTTGTGTGTGTGTACACACCTGTCAGCGGAAGCACACACACGCCAGCAAACAAACAGCTGTATGCGTATATAATAAATACATATGTTATTCATACTTCTTTTTGTTTAATTCATGTGCAGAAATGCTTCGAGTGTGGCACGCATAATCCGCAGTGGGTGTCCGTCACCTATGGCATTTGGATATGTCTGGAGTGCTCCGGAAAGCATCGCGGCTTGGGCGTGCACCTGTCCTTTGTGCGCTCGGTTACCATGGATAAGTGGAAGGACATTGAGCTGGAGAAAATGAAAGTGGGTGGCAACCGCAACGCTCGGGAATTTCTAGAGGACCAGCAGGATTGGAATGAGCGTGCACCCATTTCTCAACGTTACAATAGCAAGGCAGCTGCCCTGTATCGCGACAAGATATCCACCCTCGCCCAGGGCAAGAGCTGGAATCAAAAGGAAGCGGCAGCCCGTCTGAGCAGCAGTAATACATTTAGCAGCAGCAATTATAGTAGCAGTTCCGCACCCAGTGGCAATGGTAGTTCGCAGACCCGCGCAAATTCAACAGGTTATGGTGGTAATGACACCAGTGGAGGCTACCAAAACGGAGGTGGCGCCTACAACGATGCAGCTGGTTATCAGCAGTTCCAGACACAAGAGTTCAAAGATCAGAAGGAGGAGTTCTTCAGCCGTCGTCAAATGGAAAACGCTTCACGACCTGAGTATGTGCCTTCTTTACATTATAGTTTTTCTTTCCTAATTAGGAATATTATTCTTTACAGTCACTTGCACCCGAATCAGGGCGGCAAGTACGCTGGATTTGGCTTTACACGTGAGGCTCCGCCAAAAACACAATCTCAGGAGCTCATCGACTCCACGTTGACAACCTTGGCCTCGGGCTGGAGTCTGTTCTCATCAAACGCCACCAAGCTAGCCACCACTGCAAAGGAGAAGGCCGTGACAACCGTGAATTTGGCTTCGACTAAGGTAATTGGGTATTTTGGAGCGGAATTTACATTCCTTTTGTTTTCTTATCATTTCTTTTCATTTCACTTGAGTTCTTTATGGCTTTTTCGTTTGGTTGTAGATAAAAGAAGGCACTTTGCTAGAAAGCGTTCAAAGCGGGGTTACAGATGTAGCCTCAAAGGTCGGTAGTTACATACATGCATAAATATCCACATCATATTCATTAAATTCCTTTGTTACTTATATACTCACCTAGGTGTCGGACATTGGCAAACGTGGCTGGAGCAACTTGGCAGGTAGCAACAATGTTCCGTCTCAGGGCGGCTACAACGATCCCAGTGTGGACGATAATGCCTATCAACGTTCGCACTCGGTGAGCGGAAACTTGGCCAGCGGCCTGGGTCAACAGAGCGGAGTTGGTGACAGCGATTGGGGCGGCTGGCAGGAGAATGCCAACAACAAAACACATCTGACCAGCTCCAGCTCATATCATAACCAGCTTAGCAGCAACAATTCCATGGGGACAACCACTGCTGGTCTTACCAATGATGATGATTGGGCTGGCTTCAACACCGCGAGCTATCAGAACGCAGAAACATCGTACCAGAACACACCGGCAGGTGGTGAGGGTGTTCGTCGCACCTTGAAATTGCAGGAAACATCCCATAAGTTGAGTGAAGGCTTTGATAATCTGGATGTGAAAAATGTGAAATCAAAAGCCACTCCAACATCGGGTGGAAAACCAAGCGCCGAAGATGACGCTTGGAATTTATTAATGAATTAACAAGAGAAACCGAAACACAGCGAAGCTTATTTGTCAGTTCACTTAAAATTGTTTTGTATTATAATGATTTTGTTGTCCCTCTGTTGTAAAGCAAATGTTCTAATTCTTGTACGCGCATTTAATGTAGTTCAACTGATATTATTTTTTAACTTTCATGTACCGAATTCTTGCAAGAGGGCGATATATTTCTTAATTATTCATTCTTACAGGTTAGACCAATTTTAAATGAATACAGTGCAACACAGATAAATTAGCCAAAATATATATGTACTATATGGATGCAAAAATGACATACCAGTGCTTTTTACTTTTTAAATAATATAATTGTTAACATAATTCTAAATTTTCATTTGAATTAACATTTTGGCGCCACTTTACATGCGTGAAAGATAAAAGTATCGATATGGTCTTTTAGAGAAATTTTCTCCACAGATATCGATATATCGATAACTGGTGAGCACTTCTGTCGTGTTTTCTCTTTTCTTTCATTCCTTTTCGTTTGAACATACTGTGCGGACGCGTTTTATCGTTTTTATAGCATTACGAGCTGGCAGTGCGCACAGTTTATTTTGTTAATTAGGCTCCGAAGTGAACTCCGCTGCTAGTGTCCTGTATTAAATTGCAAAGTTAATATATGTATCACTATTAAGGATAACTGAACGAGTACGTAGCGACACGCGCCCCGTTCTCAGTCTCTGCAAATTTCACATTCGCGTATGCATTTGTATTTGTTTCAGAATGCCTAAGTGTGCGTGTGTGTGTGTGTGTCTATAGGTGTGCATGAAAAAAGCGTTCGCAGAAATTTAATTTTGCCAATTTGGCAGAAACAAAAAGAAAAAAAAAACTATACACAAGTAATTATCGTGAAATTTGAGTCATCACATAGAGAATTGAGCGTATAAACTCCAGCTGAAGGAAAGTTCCAGCATCGTCGTCCTGCCAGCGCCCACACCCTCTTCGTCACGTTGTGCGGGGGGAGTTGGCGATTTTCAAGGCTTCAGTTGCTTCCGGGATGGCGATGGCCTCCAAATCAAGAAAATCAATGAATCATTGGCATTTGCAACCGTGCCCAGCTGGCAGCCAACGCTCAACGAAACGCTCAACGGTTTCGAAAAGAAAAATTAGAGAAAGTCGCTTATGACTTCATTTTCATGAACCTGTCTCGGGGTTCGAGGCCGGAGACCACAGCTGATTGAAACCACACGGAAACTAAATAAGATTTGTGTGACTCGCTTGAATAAATTATTTTGTTTATTATACAGCGATAATTTTAAAACAATACCCATATGTGTGTGTGTGTGTGTCTGTGAGTGTGTGTGTGTGTGTGTGTGTAGTGTGCCTGTACATATCTATAATGTGTGAATAAACAGCATACATTTTTTCAATTTCTTTTTATATTTTTAGACCCCGCCACGTTCATCACTTCAGATTTGTTCAGTCAGCCAACCGTTACCGAGCCCGAAATCAAAATGTACCAGCCATACAGCAATTGCCTGCTCAAGTGATCCGAACTGAACCTGATTGCATCCTCGTCGATCCTGCGGATCCCGTGCAGGTCGTACCCTACTACACAGCGAAATCAACAATCCATCTATAGCAAGTTATACTTGACGAGAAATCACAGTTAAGACGAATCTGGAGAATGGTTAAGAAGCAAGTTGGTTTTGAAAACAACGCGTCCTTAGAAATAAGTCAGCAGGCCGAGCAGCAGCAGCAGCAGAAGCAACATCAGCAACATCTTCATCATCAACAACAACAACAAGAACAACAGGATCATCATCACCATCATCAAGAGCAACCGCAACGTATTGACATCGATTTGACGCCGGAACAGCAACAGAACGATTATAACTACGCCCAACAGGCAAATGCCACCTACGCCTCACTCAAATCAGTGAATCCCCTCTATGCAAGGATCCTGCCACAGAGGCTACATCTGCAACATGCACAACTTGCCACAAGCACGCCCTACAATCTCAGCATCGTCTCGGCACAGGAGAGTAACCCATCCGTTGCCGTGCCGGTGTCGGGCGTGCCGCTCACCATTATGCCGACTGAGATACCCGCCGAGGATGAGGAGAGGCTTGAGCGGATCTTCAATCAGTTGGATCGCAACGGCGATGGCAAAATTGACATACACGACCTGTCGGCAGCGCTGCATGAGTTTGGCCTGTCGAGTGCCTACGCGGTGGTAAGTGTGATCAGCCCTGAATAGAAATGTGATTGCTATGCCACGTGCAACAGAGTCAGCAGAGTCAGTCGAGAAGACATTTGCATAAGATTGCCAGATACATATGATTGGGTGTCGCAAATTTGCAAATGTTTTGTTGTTTGCCAACAAAATGTGCAGAGACACGTCTCTGTTGTCTCCGCTGAGCTATTTTGAGACTTTTTAGTGTCCCACTCGCGTGTGTTTTGTAATTTTTATTGATTTCAGCTTATGGTATACTATATTTGCTTTTTGGCAGGGGCCAAGGTTGTCTTATGAATATGTTTCTAATGTGCTCATTTCTTTTCGACAGAAATTCCTTCAGCAATCGGACAAGGATCAGAGCGGAAACGTGGGATTCGCCGAGTTCCTGCACTATGTGCGCGAGCACGAAAAGAACTTGTGCCTGCAGTTCTCGCACCTGGACAAGAATCGAGATGGTGAGTAGGCAGTGCACAGAGTTCAATTACAAATTGAAAGTAATCCCAATGGCTTTGCAGTAATCGTTACTGCCAAACACAATATTTTTTTATCCTGTAATTTATTTATTTATTTATCTGTAAATCTAAATTGATATGGATGCTAGGTGTATGTATTGTATGAGCTTATTCATCAAGTATTACTCTAATACATTACAGGCAAGGTTGACTTGGAGGAGCTGATCTCGGCATTCAAGGACTTGGGCCTCGACGTAGACCTCGACGAAGCAAGGAAACTACTCAGCCGGTAATACCAATCAAATATTACAACTTCTCACAGATATTAACGTATTTCACTCCCCCCACAGAATGGATAAGGATGGCAGCCTGAACATAAGCTTTAATGAATGGCGCGACTTTATGCTGTTGGCACCCTCAACGGACATTCATGATCTGATCAAATTCTGGCGGCACTCTACTGTAAGTGGCCCACTCCTAGTTTATAGTAGTCGCTCTTAGTGTATTAAGTTCAGTATTAGCCGTATTTCGCTTTTGGCTCGAACAGCTGTTCTGTACTGTACTATTCCAGCAATCAGTTGTTCTGTTTAAATTAGCAAACGGAGCCTGAGACTCTTTGTGGTCTCAGTTTCGTACATTCTTTGTGCTTCTTTGTCTAGACATATGTATCTGTATGTATGTGTAGCTGTTTATTTACTTACACCTAATCTAGAGCATTTGAAACTATTGTTAATCTATTGTTTATCCTCTTTACCCTAAACAAACATCCAACTCAATAACTCGCTCCCAATACAATCGTCTATCGTCTATTAAAACGCTTCACTGTAGTCTCTGCATACACACCACTCCTGACTAACTGAGGAAGACCTAAAGGTACATATCAAGCCAAGTTAACTAATAACCAACCAACTAGCATAACTATTCGTAGTTGTTGCAGGGCACAGATCTCACAATCACTACTCGCATTTTCCCCCTCACATCCCCTTCAACATCACTGCTATTTACCCAACCCATAAAGCACAACCAACTTTCACACCTAAGAGCGAAAGCTCTCAGTCGAGCGTCAATACTCTCTTACTGGCTGACGTAAGCAGTCGCTGGTATTTCATCACTCTTTCTCGCCGATAATATCTTGGACTACTTCTAGTCTAGACAGTGTGCCCCGTCATGCTTTCGATAGGTGGGATAGGTGGGGCGCACTCGAGGCGATCTTCTATCGCACGCTTATCAGTCGCAGTATTTCACACTCTAATGATGCGTTGGCATTGGCTAAATTGTGGCATGGATTGACACTGCCAGCCATATCATATCATGTGCTTTGCTTTGCTTTACTTTGTTGTCTGCATAATCATTTTGTTTACACATTTACACGATTTATTGTCTTTCCTCTGCTCTCAATTGTTCAATTGGTGCACGAAGCGTAGTATCAGCTCCAAAATAAGTACTACAGTTATGTGCCTAGTACTTTATAGAAAGGAACTGCAGTTTAATGCCCGCAGATCGATTATGTCGGCATGCTTAAGGTCAACCAGTTTCAGCAGCTCATGACGTCTGCTTCTTAGACCAGTTTCTGTTGCCAAGCTCGGTTCTTGGGGCTCATTATAATACCAAAACTTCTTGAACTTGAATTCGCTTCTTTATCTCGAAAGTCTTGAGTCTATAAGCTGCTGCAGCTTAAGAAACACTTTCCATATCATAATGAGAACTGGCTGACACTTTAGATATGGCAATGGCATGCCAATTGTACATCAATTTGGTCAGAGCAGGAGCCGGGCATTAGGCCCGTAATTGAAAGTAATTGGCCAGTGATAAGCGTGTTTGCTGTTTGTCGTGTCCGTCTCATCAAAATATTTACGCTGAAATCATTTGATTATTATTATAACTGTGTGTTTACTCGTGCCCGTGCGATGTTGATTAAAGTCCAGGTACCGCTTAATCCCGCTCTAGACATTGTGCTCGATCAAAACAATACTTTGTGCTAAGTTTCCCCAGCGGAAAACTAGTATAAACAAACCTTTCCAGTTCACATTGTTAATATAGTATATATATAGTATATATAGTATCGTATCAGTCACACTTCTTCATTTCCTGTTTGAACATTATCACCATTTGGCATTCTATGTCTGATTCTATTCTAATACGCATATTAATAATTATACAGTGCGTTTCATAATCATAAGACACTTATATATATATATTATATACATATCTGGTGATTAAATCTTAATTATCATTTAAACAAGAACCATTTGATGAAAGATTTTTTAAAATTATGTTTTATATATTGTATATCGTCCTCGACTTTTGACAACCTCTACCAATCGGTTTTCCATGAATCCTATTAAATTTAACTACATAATTCTAAAGTGTCTTATGATTATGAAACGTGCTGTAGTTCTAAAGCTCAAATGTTACACCTTCTGAATCTGTATATACTACTAGCATTTAGCTGACTTGGCAACAATTTTTATACTATTTTATTTTAGTAAATTTAAATTTAGATTGAGTGCGATCCTCCATTTCACCTATGTAGTAACCACAGTCTTTATTGCAGGGTAACTACTAGGTGATGAGTTCCCCTGACTACTACTATCTTTTATCCCATGATGTAAATTGCAAATTTAGATTAACTGCATGAACAAATAGAATTATTTATCACCATTTAGAATTGAGGTAAATGCATGGGAAAACTTGAATTTGAATTGCGAATGAACTGTTGACACGATATAAAACCCAAATTGTTATTAATGTTATCCATTTAGCTCCATTACATTTTCACAATTAATGCATAAATATGTCAATTGTATTTGTATCGTAAATTGATTGAAACCCGCTGAGAGGTCCCAGGCACAACAAAATGGGTGTGTCAGTACTTTCCTGGAATCTTCGACCTAGGCAGCAATCTATGGAATTGTGTGTTTTATTGACTGTAGTACAGTATATACATATATACTACTTGTATATATGTACTTGTTTTCTAGTTGATAAGACTAGTATTTACTGCTGGCATGTGTGTGGCATACCACGTAAACCAGCTGCCGCATAGGGTATTTTAATTGCCAACTGTTTACATTGATTAGGGTGCACATTACTTCGGACTGAGTAGAGTGATGACGTTAAAGTGCAATCTTGAAAATTTCCATGGCATCAGATAAATTGGGAACTTGCTGTAAACATTAGATGCGACTACGACGTAGTTAGTTATATGCCCGTCATGTGGCTATCAACAGAGAGCTCAGCTCCCAGACACCCCGTGGAACTGTGTGCTACAGTTGCCCTTGATTAAGTGCGAATTCGGTGTGAACCGGTTATACTATATTCATGCGATTCACGCAATCCAGACCCAGACAGTCTGCTTCAGTCAATGAAGATGTCATAAATTCAATATCTGTTTGCCTTTTCTCTTACAAACACACACACAGTCTCAGTTTTGTCTAGGTGTGAGTGTGTAATTGCCATTAGTCGCCTGGGGGGAGGCACTCTCGTCCACCGAAGCGCGAAGGCTAGCCAAAGAGAGAGAGAGAGAGTGTGCAAGCGAAGGGGGAGAGAGTGCCACGCGCCAGCTGTTTTGATAAACCAAAGCCAAAGCGACGCTCAGCAACGCCACGACAACAGCAACAACAACAACAACAACAACAACAACGTCGACAGCCAGCGACGTTTGACGCTTTGCACTTTGAGACCAACGCCGCTGTCGTCGCGACTCGCGACGCTTCGTTAATTGCCGAACGTCGAGAAGCTTTCGCGACTCGCGAGAGACCGACCCCAACGATCGCTCTGACTCGGGCGCTCAGTCTTGTGGCAGCTGGCTCACGCGTCTGTTGTGTGCGCGTTAAAATATTTATATTCAATCTGCTCCTTGTGGCATTTTCTTATATAATTTCAAGTGTCGGCCAACGGCTTTGCGTTCTTTCGCCTGCTGCAACTGTAAACGCGAATTTTATATTCCCATTGACGCGTTCGTTGTTCTGTCTGCGAATCAAGCAAAGTCCAGTGTACCGTTACATACACTCAATACTCGGACGAGTCTCGTATTTTGTAATAAGTGAAAGTTTGCAATAGTTTTCACAGCAGTGAAAGCTCTGCAGCTCATCAAGTGCGGAAAAGCGAGTGACTCACACACACCTGCAATTTGGGGGTGTGTTTCAGATCCACGGAGATAATACAACAACTACAAAGAAATACTCAAAATGCTGCGGAACAGCACATACCACTACAACCTGCCAGTCGATTACCATAACATACAGCAAATGGCAGTCGCTGGTGACATGATGGAGGATTTCGTAGTCATATTCCGTGACATGATGACACGGGTAGGTGGTGCACCCTGTGCAACTCATTGCTGTATAATTAGCGCCAAGTGATAACAGCATTTTCATATGATAACATCGCGTCATGTGTGTGTAAATCCCACTTCCATAGAAACGTGTGTGTGTGTGTGTGGTTTCCAATAGCTGGAAATGTTGTTGACTCACATCCGCCATAAAAGACGCTGGGCAATTAATCTTATCGAGCCATTGTGCTACTATCTGCAATACTAAAGAAACTGCTGGAGTTGCACACGCTGCATGCAGCAGCAGCAGCTGCATTTTGTGGCAGCAACTCGAAACAGCTCGAAGTCAATTGGCTTCGTTGGCCTTTTTAGTTGCGTTACGTTACAGGCAGATACACACACACACACACACACGTACATCAATCAGTGCGCATGGCAACAGCAAGACCAAGTGCTGATATGGAAACCGGTCGATCCCCCTCCTCAGTCACGCTTTGTGCTCCCATCGCAAATGCCCTCTCTATTGCCCTAGTCTTCGTCTGCGTCTTCGTCTTCGTCTGCTTCTACTTCGTCTTCGTCTTTTGGCGATCGTCAAATTGTGTCGACGGCATACTTAAACGCATTCGCACATTCGCTCACACACACGTACACACACACACGCACACAGTTGCACACGCACTCTGCGTAGTTCCCGCTCTCTTGGGGAAGTTTGGCGCCTTTGTGAGGTTTCTTGTTGCTAGGCGCGTCGACGTCATAATGCTCACGCTGCTCTTGGCCAACATTGGCCTAATAAATGTGAGTCTATATACATGTGTGTGTGTGTGTGTGTGTGTGTGTGTTACTACTGAGTCATGTGCTACACACCCACAGCTGATTTGTTTGTAAACTTGTTGATCATTCGCTTAGGCGCGAGTTTAATTCCATCATGTTTACTCAACTCTCTCGCTGCTGACGTGTGTATGAGTGTTTGCGTCATTTGTGTACTGCCCCGGAATGCGTTTGTTCCGCAGAAACACTTGTGATTCAACTGATCAACTGCGCTCAACCCAAACCAGTTCGCATTGGGCCAAAACCCTACACCTGTTGCATGGTCACCTGGCCCAGTTTACCTTCATATCGCACTGGCCTCGAGCTGCCTCTCTATGGTACTACAGTGTGCCTCATTACTGGTTATTGTTCAATCAGTATTATAGCCATTATTATGGTATATATATTAGTAATCCTCGTATGTCTGTTAACTCATCCATTAGTCGTGATAAAAATGCCAAGTATGCTCTATAAATAGACCAATTCATAAAAATGTTCCCCTGTTTTTTTTACTGTCATGTGGTCTAGGCTATGGCTATATATATACTCTCATTAGCCAAATATAATGTATAGATATAGATAAGTATTTGGCCATTGATATATGCGTCGTATCTGCGAGTCAATGTCCATTCCTATAGATACTTTTATTCTCAATAAATCGTACACTTTTTTCACACATTAGTCAGTGACTAAAAGCCATGTGATATTTGCTGTTAATAACTAAAGCAAATAGACTGAGAATATTGGGAATGTTTCCTCTGACTTTGGCGTAATAAAATAACTAAATAATTATTTGGCACATCAAAGCGCTTTGTCTGTCAATTATTCGCAGATACGAGTGTACTATGCATCTAATATTATAGCTAATTGTGTAAACCAATCAGAAAGCTAAACAACTGCACACAACACTCGACAGATACAGATACAGACAGCAAAGATACACATAACAGCTGCAGATACATAGACATAGTTTGAGTGTGGCATGCCTTGCTATTGACCTTGCAAGAGTTTCGAGTTAAAGGCAAATGAACCTTAAATAATTTCATTAAGATTCACCTTGTAATTGCATTGTTCACATCATTTACTCTTCAAGCTGTATCTCGAATTACTTTTCGCTCGCAGTTCAGGAAGCCGTTCAATGTCCCCCCACTAGAGTCAAGTCTCTCTGTATTTCCTATTGTCTCTGGGGGCGTACTAGAAAAGTTTCGTACAAATCTTAATGATTTCACCAGATTCTCAAGCGTTTATCACCTTCAGACTGTGCTTTGCTCTGACATTTCACATTGAATTGGCTTATCAGCTGCGGCTTATCAGTAACGCTTATATACTACACAGTAAAGTTGCAAATCTGAACTATAATTACAGTGTATTTGGCTCGTTCAAAATACCACATAGAGCGACATAAAATGTAGCTATGAATTACGCAATCTGTGCGCAATGGAAGGGGCACGTCTGAGTGTAAGAGACATCACGCAAATTAGTTCTATTGCATGTGTGTATAGAGAGATGTGTATAATTAAAGCAAAGAGTGATGAGGGGATAAGGGGAAGGGGGGGGGGGGGGGGTGTGGCGCGTGTGTGTGACGCTTGCATAGTATTTGGCTGCAATATATTTTCTTATTTTAGACACACTAGTAGACATGCCTCAACAGTTGCATATTCTACTCTTCCGCATTGCGTGTGTGTGTGTTTACCTTGTGCTGCAATAGATTCAGTGGCCTCTGTTTCCCACAGGATATATTCCGCACGATCTCGCAAGTAATGCAGTACTTACAGGAAGGCGTTCTAGGATGGCTGACAACGTTGAGAAAGCAGAAGAAAGGTGCAAGAACGAATGATCGGGTTCGCGCAATGACTTTCATACATACCTCACATTCATAATCCACCGTTAAGACATAGTTTAATTAGCCCGTATCTCTAATCTGACTCCCCATACTAACTCGCCTTTCGTTTGATCCATTACAGTACCTCGACATTGGCGAGGATATGAATGTACCTGATGACTTCACGCAAAAGGAAATGCAGACGGGCCTCTGGTGGCGCCACCTGGTGGCCGGTGGCATTGCTGGCGCAGTGTCGCGTACGTGCACAGCTCCGCTGGACAGAGTTAAGGTCTTTCTGCAGGTAAATCCACGCTGGAATATCTCTTTTATATAGTCTTTATACTAAAGTTATGTCTTCTCTTTGCAGGTGCAAACGTGCAGAATGAAGATCAAAGAGTGCACACAGATACTGTTAAAGGAGGGCGGCTTCAGAAGCATGTGGCGTGGCAATGGCATCAATGTGCTAAAGATTGCACCCGAGACGGCGCTGAAATTCGCGGCTTATGAGCAGATGAAGCGTCTGATACGGGGCGATGACTCCGGGCGGCAGATGACCATTGGGGAACGTTTTGTCGCTGGTGCAGCGGCTGGCGGTATCTCACAGACCATCATCTATCCCATGGAAGTATTAAAGACACGTCTGGCGTTACGAAAGACTGGCCAATACGCGGGCATAGCCGATGCGGCGGCCAAGATCTTCAAGCATGAGGGAGCTCGCAGTTTCTATCGCGGCTACGTGCCAAACATGCTCGGTATTCTGCCCTATGCCGGCATCGATTTGGCCGTTTATGAAACGCTTAAGCGACGCTACATAGCCAGCCACGATAACAACGAGCAGCCCAGTTTTCTGGTCTTGCTGGCATGCGGCAGTACGTCCAGTGCGCTGGGACAGCTCTGCTCCTATCCACTAGCACTGGTGCGCACGCGGCTACAGGCACAAGGTGAGTGACAGTTGCCCCTGTATTTATAACGATTACTAATTGCATATTTCTGTTTTATTTATAGCCGCTGATACAATAGCAGCGCAGGTGCGCAAAACGCAGATTCCATTGAAGAGCAGCGATGCACATAGCGGGGAGGACACGATGGTCGGACTGTTCCGCAAAATTGTCAAACAGGAGGGTCTCACTGGACTGTATCGGGGCATTACGCCCAATTTCCTCAAGGTTCTGCCCGCCGTCTCCATCAGCTACGTCGTCTACGAATACTCGAGTCGAGCACTTGGCATCAAAATGTCGTGATTTGCCTATGTAAACCTAATTGTAATCGTGCGGAAGGTGCTTGATGTTGAAGCGGTGTGCGTGACTGTTTACCCGGCTGCCGCTGCTGCTGCACGGGAAGGGGGTACCACATTTTGTATAGTAGTAGTAGTCGTGGGGTGGCCGGAATGCGCTCTCTGCTTAGGCGACAGACAGACACTTTCCCTATGTATAGAACAAGTCTCTTCCATGCTTTTGGTGTATATTTCTTTATAATTTATAGTTAAATTAGTTTTTGGTTACTTTCTAAAAATACAAAATAAGTGATACTATGGCTAATTTATTTATAATTATGGAAAAATGTTATAGATAGGAGGCATGTGAAGCAGGAAGGTTAGTTTCTTATCCTACAAACTACAAATTGCAGTAGGCTCAAGCCGTTGTAACGTTAAGTGCTAATTTATTTACCCAATTTAATGTATACATATGTAGGTTACCAACCGTAATCATTCATAGAACGTGTAGATTAGTGATGTGGTAACAGAGCTGCATAATTCAAATACCAAAAACAAAAACAAATCAAACAGAAGGGTTAAGTTTGACTGTGCTCCGCTGACTCTGTAACGAATCTTGGAGGCGGTTTTAAGCCGGGGGGTGGGGGAGTTCAAACGAATAAATACTTAGGAGCGTTTTAAGCTTGTACACAAAAGACATAAACTACTCGTATTTGTTTAGCATAAAATTACAGAACTTAATGTTTCAAATGTGATGATAATAGTTAATAATATACACACACAGACACTCACACAGACACACATAATCAATCAATCATACAGTACATCAATGCATCAATACATACGCAAAAGGACTAACTATACCGACCGACCGCAGTTCTGTTCGACGGCGAGGCTGAAACTTTTGTAGCATTTTATTTGTTAAATTTAGCAACATATTTCTCTTAGATTGTATGGGAGAGCGAAGCCAACGAGATTAATTGTGACTAAAGCTAACAAGAAACAAAATCCAATCAATTCGAAAAACTATACAAAACTACACATTTATTTATTTTCCCAACTATCAACTGAATGCAAATACTAATAGTTTGTAAATCAAGCTGGATTACGAAATTCATATTTTGTACGTTAATTTTAATTAGTCCAATTGAATTTTTGTACATTTTCTAGTGAAAAGATAACTACAAACAAGAACATTGTGAATTCTCCTAAACTTTTTACTTATGCATTTTATTTGTAAAATGTCAAACGAAAATATCATACAGCAGAAAGAAGCACTCATATTATGGAAAAACAAAGACAAGATCATATGCATTATTTAAAACAAAAAACTATAATAAATTTCAACTTTCAACTGAAATCACTTATGTTTTTATCACTCGATCGATTCATTGCAGATAAAAGAAACTAAAACAAATGCTTAACTCTAGTCAAAGCGATTGAGCTGTGACTTGTGCTCAATACGGTTTATTTCCATAGATAGCAAAAAGATTAAGCGAAAACTAACTTCTAACTTCTAATTATAATAAATGTTTAACGAACTATTCCAAGTAGTTTTGCCAGTTCGAATATGAATAAATGTTTTATCAGTCTTTCTATGAATATGATTCCGTAAATTTACATTTACAATTACAATTAATTATATTTCATGATATATATGAATCTAATAATAATATAATGTATATGCGTGCGTATATAAACACATATATTTATACATACATACATATATTGTTATATTTTTGTACGTTTAGCTAATTTTTAAATAAATTATTTAATGTGATTTATATGCCCTACTCAAGTTAAACATATAAACGATATAATAAATGCAAAGCATAATAAACAACAAGTGTATTAACTTAATAAAGTGATAAACTATGAAGGCAAATACTAATTAAAGTCTTAATCATATCTCGTTGTGGCGCCCTCTATCGGTAAGCTGCTCAGACAGCGCGCTAGTTCAACTATTTGAATTGCGAACTAGCTGTAGTTCCAATTGGAACTTCATTATATTTAACGTGAGTATCCAACAGATCGCATCTATTTTTGGAGGGCATCCGCCAGCTGTTCCCCCACTCAACGAGAAAAGAAACGAAACTCAACGTTTAGCACGATTTTCCACAGAAATCCAATTGCATTTTTATATAATTAATTAAATAAAATATGGACTACGATAACAGTTATCATCACATTTGCTCCACTCGCACCGTGCAGTCGGACAAGAAGGGTTTCTTCAATGAGTTCTACATGGAGGCGAAGAGCAACTGCGGCGACAAGTGGCTGCAGCACTATTTCGGTAAACTCAAATCGAATGCGGCTCGTGTTTTGTCCATATTCAGTGAGGGCGAGATCTGTGACACTGTGCTGGGTGCACTGGAGCATGTGCAGCCGGTGTATAAGCAGAAGGATGTGCTGGTCTCCTCGCAGAGTCGTGCCAACGCGGATAAGTTCTATCTGATGAGCAGCAATGCGGAGCATGCGGACGATCGTAAGGAGCTGCTGCAGCAGGCACTGACCTATGCCAATCTGGCCGTGATGCGTGCTCCTGCGCCCAATGTGGACACAGCCGTCGACAATGGTCTTTCCCTGGCCATGGCCTATCGCAGTCGTGCCGCTATACTCATTGGCCTGGGTGAGGGTGAGGCTGCACTGAGTGATCTCAAGCTGGCCACCAATTACGGACTGGAGTCCAAGCAGAGCGTGGACTACTACTGCAAGATGGCCAAGGCGTATGCGGGTGAGTAAACAGTTCCTGGTGGATTACTCCTTACTAATTTACTCTCTTTTGTAGTGATGGGCGAGGCAGCACGCGCTGAGATCTCTTTGAAGATTGCGGAGAAAATGGCGGGCTCTGATACCACGCTTATTGCCGCTTGCCGCAAGGATGTGGCTGCAGTGCAGCCCAGAAAATCAGGCCAGACACAGCCCAAAGCAGCTGTAGCCCCATCACTTGCCCATGGTGAGAATCCGGCTTTGAGCAGTGCGGCCAGTGTGGTGAAGCTTGTGGACACCAAGGAGAAGGGTCGCTTTGTGGTGGCCAACGAGGGATTGAGGACGGGCGATACGGTGCTCTGCGAGAATCCCGTGGCTGCTTGTCTGCTGCCCAACTTCTTTGGCAGTCACTGTCACCATTGCTTCAAGCTGTGAGTTTCCTTTAAAGGAGTAACCGAGTGCTTGGTTTAATCTATGTCTATTCCAGACTACGCACTCCTGTGCCTTGCTTGAACTGCGCGGGCATTGCCTTCTGCTCGGCTCAGTGCATGGGCGAGGCTTGCGATTCCTATCATCGCTTCGAGTGCCAATTCATGGACTTGCTCATTGGCTCCGGCATGTCCATACTCTGCTATATAGCTCTGCGCATTTTCACACAGGCAGCCAGCCTGGAGGATGGTCTGGCCACTGCCAATCTGCTGTTTGAGCACCTGGTATCCCACCAGAACGTACGGGATGCCGATGATTATCTACAGCGTTCGCTCATGGCAGGCTTCCTTTTGAGAGTACTGCAGAAGGCCCAGTACTTTGGACGTCGCAAGACCGAAGGGGTTAATCCCACTGCAGTGGAGCTGCAGGTGGCCACAGCACTGTTGGGCCTGCTCCAGGTGCTGCAGTATAATGCCCATGAAATCTATCATACCATGGTGACCGATGAGCATTGCTTCGATGGCTGCAAGGTCATCTATTTGGGTGCTGGACTATATGGCACTGGCTCCTACTTCAACCATGAGTGTTGGCCCAGCGTAGCGGGTTATTATGTGGGTAAGCAACTGGTACTCACAGCCACGAAACCACATCGACCCAATGAAATCGTTGCTGTCAACTATGGCCCCATATTTACCAAGACCAATCTCAAGGAGCGACAGCGTTCCCTGCGTGGACGCTACGCTTTCAGCTGCAACTGCATCACGTGCCAGGAGAATTGGCCATTGCTGCAGAAGATCGATAAGCAGGTGCGGTTCTGGTGCACCTCAGCCAATTGCGTGAATCTGTTGAAGTTCCCCAAGGATTTGGCCAAGGATGTGCGCTGTCCACGCTGCCGCAAAAACATTTCCTTGAAGGAAAGTGTCGCCAAGCTCATCAAAATCGAGGAACTCTATAGAGAGGCTGCCGAGGCGATGGCGGCACAAAAAACTACCGAAGCCATTGATCTCTTTAGAGAGGGAATCGATATGTTTTTCCAAATTGCTGCACTCCCACACAAGGATACGCTCATCGCACAGCAGGCTCTGCTCAAATGTTTGGCCAACACCGGAACTACGTTCAAGAAGTAGATCCTTGTCTTTACAGTTTTATAAATTCTTTTATAACTAAATTGCGTTTTCCATTGATAATCAAGCTTTTTATAAAATATATAAAACATTTTGCAAACCGTGTTGAACAGCGCGTAAACTCCAGTCCGCCGATTGATTGTTAATCGGTAAGTGTGATTTATCGATATCGTTTCAAAGTGCCAAAAATAGAGCCAATAGCCTAGAAAAAACACTAAACATTGTTATAAATAATATTTAAGCAATCAGCATCAATTTAGATAAAACAGTAATTTTTATAACGACAAATTCTCTAACAAAACTCGCATTTGAATTTCGGCGTAGGCGTACTTGCTATTAACATAACAAAGAAGAAGAAAAATGTACCGCGTCATCGTTTAACAGAGAGCAATGTGCACAAACAAAAGTGCTAATTTTGGCATAAAAACGCCAACGTGAGGCAGGAGTAATCGCTCTTCTTTATCAACCTGCTGTTTTTGTGTGCACCGCAATGTGGCTTTGAATTTTTGTTTGCTTTCGATTTCCAATAAGGCGGAAAATGTTTAATAAACTGAAACCGGGCGAAACTGAGGATGACGTTCTGCGTATGGCTGCTGAATTTAACGCGGAGCGTGAGAAAAATCCAAATTTCCAGCCAGCAGCCACAGCTGTGCGTGTCAACAAACGTAAGTCGCGCGCTTTTTTTCTAGACTTACAAGCATTTAAATTATTCTTTAAAATCTTTTACCCAGCCTCCGGAAAATCCGTGTTTGCGCAAAGGCGAGAACTGAATAAACTACAAACAAGTTTAGATAGTAAAAATGCAGAGAAAATCCCAGAGCCGGCTAAGGAAATCGGCGAAGGTTCTGGAAGAGATGCACCGAGTAGTAGTAGAAAAGTAAGCCAGAATCCAGTCAGTAGTGTGGTTTGTGGAAAAGTCCCAGAGCAGGCTAAGGAAATCGGCGATGGTTCTGGAAGAGATGCACCGAGTAGCAGCAAAAATGAGAAAATATTACTTGCTGAAATACACGAAAATATGTTAGGCGATATTCAGGGCACAAAAGTAAGACAGAATCCAATCAGTAATGTGGTTGGTGAAATAGTTGAAATAAGAGAAGGAATGTTGCGACCAGCTGTAGAGGATCAACATGTAGAGCAGGTATGTATTAATAAATAATAAATATTTACTAAGGATTTACCATACTAAATCTTTTATAGCCCAAAAATAAACCTAGAAGTCTGTTTGCACAAAAATTTAACATCAAACGAGATAGTACTTTAAATGCCACATGCAGTCAAAATGTTATAGTAAGTAACGAAGCTAATCAAGCGGAAGCTGGACGTAGTTCTATTGTACAAGACCCAAAGCTCACGGAGGAGCTACACGCTGAAAACCTCAACATTCTCAGTCAAATGAGCCAAGCGGATATATTGTCGGAACGTCAAAAGCTGCTGAGTTCATTGGGTAACTATTAAAGCTTGTCGTAAAAGTATATTTTTCTACTTATACATATTTCTTTCCTCTAGATCCTGCGCTTATTAAAATGCTAACCAAGAAGCGGCAAAGTCAAAAGGTTCTGCACCAAAAGCCCGTCCCATCTCACGTTTTACCAACACCACCAACAGCGTTACCCAGCTCGAATCCAGCTCATGAGCTACTGCAGCAAAGTGAAGAGGGAAATTGGCTAAATTTTGGTCTAATCGAAGAGCATAAATTGGACTGGATGCGTGACATACCCGCTAGATTGGCTGAACTAAAGCCGGGGCAACAGTTCAACGCTCGCTTTGATTGGAAAGGTGTGCTCTTACCACACACAATTCAGGAGCTGCCACAAAATGCTGATGATCGCGAGTTGTACTTGCACGGTGAGGAGCCGGAGCGACCCGGATATACTCTACAAGAGCTCTTCCGTTTGGCACGGTTCGTTTGAGAGGTCTTGATTATACTCTAATTTAATACAAATCTTTTCAGCTCAACCGTGTTGCAACAACGAATTTCCGCATTTGGTTCGATTGGTGGCATTTTGAGCATTTACAATCAGGGATTTTATGATCAGGTGCTGACATTGCCGATCTCCAAAATATTCTTTCTGCTACGCTTCGGACTGGATGATAATACACCTGCTCAGCTGGAGGTGGTAAGCAGAGCTTTAGCCCGACTCTTTTACAACGAAACCGATGAAGTGCTGCTGGATCATATCTATGAGAATGCCTACTGTCACTGGCAACCAACGCTGCAGGTGCTGATGGAAAGCGATGAGTCAAGTGATCCCACATCCTTTGCTTTTCTCCAACGCTATATGGCCATGTTGCGCACAAATTCAACAGCTATAAGCACCAATGTTGATGAGGACGATCAGGTGGACCGCATGTCAATGGATGACTTTCAGTTGGCAGAAACGGATCTTATAGATTGTCTGCTGCGCACAAATATACTGCAGCGCATTAGGTATGAGTAGAGCTTGGATTTGCGTAAAATCTATACTAATTTATTTCGTTTTCTAACAGTTTTATATTGAGTTCTGTACGGCCGGAAAACAGCACAGTGGAATCCTGTTTAAAGCTGCTTATACGCATTGCACGTACTAATGGCAACACGGCGAGGCAACTGCTGCAACAGAGTCAACTTTTAAAGATGATACAGGCATTGTTTATGCCTAAAATAAGTGAGTACAGATTCAATACTTTAGGAGATTAGTATTGACAGTCACTTATTTATAATTGCAGCAGCTGTTGCCAGCACGCCACAAACCACGTTCTACGGACAACCGGAGTATTTGTGCCTCAAACTGCTGCGTGTGCTAATCTGCCAGCACTTGGACATAGCCAAAGAGCTGGTGACTGAAACACTGATCGAGAGATTAAAGGATTACATATTTTATCGCGATGACATGAAGGTTCATTTGAAATTCTGTTACAGTTTGATAAATACTATTAATTTATAACATTTCAATTGCAGGGTAAACTAATCCGTGTCCAGTTGGAGGCGTTGCGCATACTACGCTGTCTGTTGCTGCTCGGTATTGTGAATCGTGAAGTATTCAAGTGAGTGTGTGGATCAGCCCAGTAAATCGTCCACTGTTGCCCTTATGAAAGGGCCATCCAGATCAAGGTAGCAGCTGATCGATAGAAACGCCGTGTCGCATTTATCAATGCCCTCTACAGAAAATAGGTTTAACAACCGGGCAATGTGGAATATTTAACATACTTACTCTTTGTACCACACGAGTTTGCTAGATTTTGTATACTGGAATGCAGCTCTTCTGGCAGCACCTCAATCAGCGCCTCCAGGTGCATCGTTTGCTCATTGTCGATCTGCAAATAGGACAGAATGCTGTACAGTTTTTATAGTCGATGCCCCTTATATACGCACCAGACCAAACATATCCAGTATGCAGTGGAGAAAGCATTTAAAAGCCGGATCGTGGGGCAAAGCTCCTTTGTGAGCCTGCCTAATTATCTCTGCAAATGTTTTTTATTATTGTAAGCTCTAAATTAAGTTAAGCACAATTTGTTTACCTTCTGGCACGCCAGTTTGATTCATGCAGCGATTGTGAACCTTCTTCACCTGTTTCTTCACGACTGGAGGCAACTCCAACTGCGGCAAGAGCTTGAAATGTTATAAAAAGGCAAACGTATAGCTAGTATAACTTACGGCATAATGCGACTCAATAGCAACGTAGATAACGAGCACCCCTAGCGTAAATCCCAATGTCTTGGAGCACATGGCCATTCCGAGAACTACTGGCTATGGTGTGAAACTAATCCCTCTCCACGGATAGCATCTTACTTTTATACCTAACGTTAGTTAGTGTTATTGGGTGCTAATACTACATATTATTGTATCATTACAGACAATTTTTGCCAGCTCTCCGACAGTTGCTTGACTGGCATTATAATCATTGCGTTTTCGATGTGGGCGGTCCGGCATTGATACGCCAGCACGCAGCTGCCGTGGTGGTGGCGATTGTGGCCAGCGGTGAGTCCGGCGCGTGCGACATTGAGGCACAGAAACTGTTGCTGGAGCCATTGCATAACTGCTGCTGCAGTTGGCTGCACAAGGCGACGCGTGGCGAGGGCCTCAAAGATGTGAGTAATGAGACTACTTAGTTAATCATCAGAGGCTTAATCTTTGTCTTCTGTAGTACACTCAGTTGACGCTGTTAAGTGCAGCACTTTACGCTGTGAGTTGGTTTGCTCGACACGGTTATTTGGGCACGACAAGCTTTCGCCAGTTCCTGCTTCACATTCTGCCCGGATTTGTGGCTTCTGCGGGTTTTGTGGCCTGCGTGCAGCAATTGGCGTGAGTACACATGACACTTGACACTTGGTGCCACCCTCAGTTTTAATTGCCACTTCTCAAACATTTGACAGGCGTGGCTCTATAATTTTACGCAGCTCAGGAGATCGCCGCAATGTGCACGCCCCACTGCCCAATGTGGGCGCTGTCTTGATGCACGATTACGGGCCACAGCTGGTTGTAAGCGATACGTATCCAGTGCAGTTGTTGAGTAATGTCTGGGCATTCATTGAGACTCCCTTAGAGGATGGCCACAAGCCGCTGCTGGAGGCATTGATGCGACCAGATGTGCTGGAGCCGATGGGCGAGTACCTGAAGCAGTTGAGTCTGCGGCTTAATCGATTTCACGCTAGCAACTTCTTTGCGCGCAGTGAGTTGAAGCTGGTGCATCAGCTACTTAACACCGACGGTGTAGATGCGTACTTAAGCCACACGCAGCTGCTGCAACTGGTCTATAATTATCTCTGCTGTTTGACCACGGCTCAGATTAAGCAAATAAAAAGCACGTTTGAGCGTTACATCTTTAGTGGCAAGTACGTGGAGTTGGATAGCAAGTCTTTGCAACTATTGAAGGAGACATGCATGGAGATTATCTACTCCCATTATATAGCAGTGAGTATAGTAGGGATTACGATATGATTCATATGACAACTGTTTTGCTCTCAGGACCACGACGAACCCACCTTGTCGCTCTGTTACACCCAAGCGCCTATATTGCCGCCAGACTGGCCATACTTTCAGCTGCGTCAAATACTGAACAACTATTTGCAAAACGTTCAGCAGATTCCGACTGTGATATACTCAGGTGAGTAAGACATCGATACTTTTAGAATCCATAACTAACATTCCTCATTCTACAGAGCATCAAGTGGTGCGTATGACGCTGACCTTCGTGCAGAAACTGGAGCAGCAGGGCTTGCAAATCGTCACTCCACTCGAGAAGCTGATGTACCTAATGATTTCCTTCATGGGTCCCGACAGTCAGTTCTTAGATCCAGAGCTGCATGAGTTGTTACGAAGTCAACTACTCGATTTCTATGCTCAACATGCCGAATATAATTTTGATTTTGATGCAACATATGAGGATAAGGCACGTTTTGAACCGCTCTATTATCTGTTTGTGGATCATTTTGAGGCCGCCAGCTATGGGGACGAGTTGTTCAGTTCCCTGGTGCTGGTGCCACTAGCGCAGAAGTACGATAACAAGTGGCGAAGGCGTATCTGGTCAGAGCATGTGCAGGCAGTGCGCTTCCTAAACTGTGATGAAAGTTTGGTAAATGCTTAGTGAATTGTATAAATATGTTGACTTTTCTTAATGTTTGGCTGTGTATATTCCAGTTGATTGGTGGCCTGGAGGCTTACTTGGAGCCTGTGGAGCAGGAGCCATCACTGGTTAAACTATATGGAGATGCGCTGCAGCGGCAACTGGTGCGAGCTGGCAGCATTGCCCATAAAATTGCCAGGCATCACTTCAACAACTCCCAAGCAATAGAGAAAACGAAAATGTTTTGAATAGCCACAGCAGAAATATATTTTTATCGTAGATTATATTGGTAAGACTATTTTTGATAAGCATGTGGAATTGTAGGTCAAGGACAGCGTGGATATCAATTAATATTGTGGCTGGGATTGTTGTTCAATTACATGCTTCATTGGCATTAAGTAATGCATTGCATAATAGTGTATGTTACGGAGAGATGTGTCATTTCTAATTGCATGTGCGTTAACTGTTTCTAGCAGAGCGCTTGGCTATCACCCTCAATTAATTAACATCACTTGACTTATTGACAACAGTCGCACATGGGCCACGACTTTGCAGCGGTAGTAGTTGCCGTCGTCCGCTGATAAAAATATATGTAATTATAATGAACGCAATTGAAAGGCCAGTGCTAATTAAATTATACGTCATACGGTTGTGTTATTTTCATATATCATTTAGAACACATGAACACACACACACACGCACACGCCTACAGGCAGCAAGTCAAATGTCAAGCCGTAGGGTCTTTCGTGTGGCATGTGGCGTATGAGTAATGTAAATGCCGCACTAACAAATTGCCCGATTCCAACATACACAAGTAAATCAAAACTGAAGTTGTCCAAAACTTAAACTGTGCTTAGTACTTGGTCTGGCTCTGTGTCTGAGTACTCCTGCTCAAGGACATCGGCCAATTAATTAGCTTGCTGCATATATTGCTCCTTTTCAGGTCTGGCCAGGGGCGTAGCTCGGGACACTTGGAAGTAACTCTGCCAGAGTCTCCCTAATCCAAATACTGTGTACGTCCCTGGCGCAGGTAACTTTAAATTTGCATAAGATGACAGCGTTGCTGACCCGACTTCAATGGCATACTTATACATATAATAAAATCTGTGTTGATTTATACTCGTGTGTAAGATGTGTGAGTGTGCGCGTGTGTGTGTGTATTGCGGTCCCACCTGTACGGCTTGTTTGCTGCAGTAACCTGAGGAGTTTTTAAAATTATATTATCTAAATTTATAAAGGCATGCCAGGCCCGGTTTCTGCCCTTAGTCAGCTAAGCCTTGAAATTGTTTGAGTTAGCACAAGTACTCATACACACACACACACGCACATACTCAGACTCATGCTCAGATACTCAAACTCATGCTTCCACACTTGATAGATGTTTTCACATATCTTTTGAGCACTTGCGTGATATGAGGGCTCATGGTTGGGGCACGTGCACCAGTTGTGTCTTATGCCCAAACAATTTGCATTTTGTTTGCAATGTTGGCCAAAATTACACATAAAGGAATAAACATACATATGTACGTATGTACGCATGTAATTTAAATTTGATTTATTACCAATTTGTTTGGTTTTCTTTTAAAACAAATGCAAGCATACGTGCTAGAACTTATTCAAGTGAGAATAATCACGTCTCACTAATTTCCATAGAATTCAATTTAAAATGTTCACACTAGATTTCGTAATAACTCTTTATGATTGATGAGTTCAATTGGATTTGCACCTAATTTCATTTAACTGTAGCATATGAGAAGTATACTATTTCAAATTGCATTGCATATTTATGTGTTGCAAGTGTTTGCAGTATCAGTTAATTAAATCGCATTAAGATGTATTTATTGGCGGAAATCATAACTGGGTCTAACTAGTTTAATGGGCCAATTCAGTGCTGAAAGCCATGGAAATAATTATTATAAACAAAAGCAGTCATGTGCTCGTATGAATGGGCTTTTCTCGCTACATGAGCCACCTGGCAATCAAATATTTACTCTGCCCCAGCCACTTCCCTTTCCTCCCTTAAAGTGCCGCAACAACAACCACTGCATGCTCTTGCAGCAGTCTGGACTATAGAGTCTACGAAAGATAAACAATCGGCTCTATATATAAATATTACTATTTAAATTATAAATACATTTTGAGCAAGCGCTTTAAACTTAAACAAAATGATAAGTATTTTTATATAAACTGAATTTTGATTATCAATTTAATAGATATAGCTTGGCTAATCTAACTGATATATTTTTATACATATATTTTTTAATATAAATATTTATTCTACATATTTCTGCATTTTCTATATATTTTTTTATATTAACTGATATATTTTTATACATATATTTTTTAATATAAATATTTATTCTACATATTTCTGCATTTTCTATATATTTTTATATTAACTGATATATTTGTATACATATATTTTTTAATATAAATTTTTATTCTACATATTTCTGCATTTTCTATATATTTTTTATATTATGTAATTTCCAGGATTCCTCTGGCAGTGCATAATAACTAACCACCCCAATAGTGAGTACAAAGTGGAATGAGTTGGCAGACAGAGGCAGAGTCACAGAACCGGCAATCGGCAACCGGTAACGTCACTGCCACCGGATGAAGCGTCTGTTAAAGAGTCTCAACACACACACACACACACGCACATTCTAACATTTTAATGTTTGTAAATGCAGAATTTCAATTTCCACTCATAACTCCATGCGCGCTGAGCGGAATTTGTACTTGTGCTGCACGTTTCAGCGATTTGTCATCGATCACGTCACAGCTTTGACCGAGTGGAAGCAGCAGTTATGAGTTGAGCATTTTAGTTCACAATAGTACTGGCTGTCGCAGTGACTGAGTGTGTCTGCATATGTGTGAGTCTTTGGCTTTGGCTTTTGGGTATCGGCTGGCTTTGGGCTCGTCGTTTCGTCGGCTCTGCGCTGTCGTTTTGGTGTTCAGCATTTTGTGCTGATCGCGCGGTCGGCTCGTTTCAGTTGCTCGTTGGCTCTCTGCACGTGCGGTACCGTTGGCCAGGCTTCGAATTCGACTTCGACTTCGACTTCGAAACTGAACTTCGCAGTGAATTTCGAATTCTTTTGCAGTTGAAGCGTGCGCCAGTTGCCATCACATCAGTTTTGTTTTCACTGAATTGAAATTACTCAAGTGCCCAAGATCATATGGATTTACGGTATATTTAAACGATACACAGTTTATTTTTGGTGCATAAAAAATAGCCAACGAACGTGTGTACTCGGTTATTTTTGAATATATGTACATACCCCACGCTGGGCCAGTGCCACGGCTATTGAAGTTTTGATCGAAAGCGAAAAGCTATTAAGTATCCACACAGATGCTCGTTTATAATTGCTAAAAGCAAAAACAAATTAAAATTTAGAAATAAAAGTGAAGTGCCGTAAAGCAACTAATGAATGCGTACAAATTTACTTTATGTTTCGGCTTGGCTGAATACATACTTCACTTACAGTAAAATTTACATACCTCCTCATACCTACAGTATTTGTGTGTATGTATTTGTGTATATATTTAACTTGTGGTTGGCTCTGTGCTGATAAGAAGTAGTACTATATTTGCTGCTATTGAATTGTGTTTCGCTTACAACTGTTGTGTTTTGTTTCGGGCTTGTAGATAAAGAAAGAAAAACTGTTTGTTTGAATTTACCCCCTTTGGCTGGGCAACAGCAACAACAACAAGTTTATTTATCGGAATAATATCAATATTTATCAACAGTTACAATAGAAGGTAAACGTCCATCCGTCCAACGAGAACACACAGCAAATCAAGTTCTGGGTTCTCGATAGCATTTCATTTCGGTAAGTTTGAGTGTGTAAAATTGTAGTACAAACCTATGCCAGTTTATTGTTCATTTTGAAATTTACTTTTTATAGTATTTCGCTTGACCCCGACCTCATAATATTTTGCCTAACTAAGTGGTATTCAGTCAAGCAGTATACTTTTGCTGAGTGCATCAAAATCTGCAGACTACAAACTGCATGCACATGCAAGTATATATGTATATTCTCATATTTAGATACATATATACAAGCTGCAGCGTTTAAATTTCACTTCAAGTGTCTCTTAGTTAAAATGCACTTGAACTTGAAAGCTGTAATTGTTATCTAAACTAGCTGCATCTTAAGCTAGATACACTTAGATATTCAGTTGCGATTGCATATCCACTTTTGGTACTCTAACAAGCTCGTATCCAATTGCCTTTCATCTGGCAATTAGCTACAGCGACAACTGACTGACTGACTGACTGTGCGGCAGAGTATCCAGCGGGCGGTGTGTGTAACCTGAGAGCTTGAGCTCTAGTTTCCCGTTTACGTTAAGTCTGTGTAGTGTTCTACTACCTTGAACAACCAAATTTCACTGTTAGTAATACCTCAATGAGAAACGTATTTGAATATTTCATTGCCCTCAGTTCACAGTCACCTGTTTAAGTGGAATACATTCCCTAAAACTTTGAAAGGGTAGCATCTGCTCGTTAAGTAAACTAACTGCACATGCGCTGTGAGGGGAAACCACCCTTGGCAACAGTCCACAGTCAAGCCTCTATACTCGCTTCCAGGTGACTGCCAAAGGTAGCGCAAGGGTTGCAGTTATACATGAAATATATATATCGCGGAATACCCCTAACAAAAGCACGCTTCAGTTACTAATCAAACAAGAAAATGTAATGTGCATAATGAAATACTTTTTTTTATTATTAAAAGTACTTTAATTGATATTTTATTTTATATAAAACCATATTTTAATTAAAGTAAAATTAAGTTAAAGTCTGAAACTCTAAAGAGATATAAATATGAAAATGAAGTAAAAGAAGCAGCTAATTCCTGAAAATTATTTAGCTGATATAAAGAGAAAATAAAATAAAATAACAAATATAAAAGAAAATTTAAAATACTACTCGTATCTGCTGACTGCTGCCAACTCTTTGAATGAAATGAATAAGAAAAAATTGACTAAAAAACAGAAAAAATGTATAAAAAAACTGCTGATGGCTGCTGACTGCCGGAGAGAACTGGACAGGCTAGGACAAGTGGCGCTAGCATGGGGCACAGACTTTTCACAGTCTGTGATGCGAGGCACAGACAAGAGACACGTAAATAAAATAGAAAAAAAAATGCCACTGTACAATGAGCGTGAAAACATACAAAGAAAATGCATAGGAATGTGAGCAAACTATTAAATCATTGACCTTGCGAACCTTGACAAAGAGAACTGATGACAGTCGCCACACACACACACCCAGTACAGATTGTGGGTGGTGGGGTGGTGGCACAACGGAAATGTTTAGAAAGCGACTTGGAAATTATGCAAAAGGCAGTCAAGCTGCAAAAATAGCAATCGTCGTTGACTGAAACGCGGACAAATTTTCACCTTTTCGCCACATTTTCCGCTTTTAATCAAGATTTATGGCAATTGACGAAACGACAGACAGCAGGCGTGGGCCGTTCTAGTCTATGGTGTGTGATGTATCTTGGTCTTGCCGGAAAGAACCAAACAGACAAAAGTGAAATACAACAGCAAAACCAAAAAACAAAACCTTTTTCACCAGAACTGTGCTCGCGTTTCGCTAATCAAAGCGTTCTGTACGTCTTCTTATTCGTCTTGTCGGATTCATAAACCAAATCTTGTGGTAGCGTCTATTAATTGAATACGCCTTTAATTAAAATACGCGCTACCCACGACCCTTAACCCTTAACCCCTTGAACGTTAACCGAACCCGAAGCCAGATTACAACTCTTCTCCGCTTTGATGTGTGTGTGTTTGTGTGCGTGTGTGTGTGTATTGTTCGCCAGTTGGGTAAGGGTCAAGTCAAGTCTTTTGCCACCCGCCGGCTGAAGTTCTTGAAAAATGAATTTCAGCAACGGAAAAAATTAATTTGAGTAATAATAAGCCCAGCCCCCAGTTGGCTTCACTTATCGGATTTAAAATGCATAATGAGCTGAGCCCCAAAAAGAATTGTATATAAATCTATACATCTGTGCGCTGACCTGTGAAATGATGTGAACTACATATACTATTTCCCATACAGAAGCCGGGACCCACCCAGGTATAATTAGCTGCGACTGATGAGCTTAATTTAGATCGTAGTGAAAATGGAACTGGAAGTGCCTAAGGCGCTTAACTACTATGTGTTGTTGCTGTTGTTGTTGCTGTGAGTTTTTTAAGCGCTCAATTTAATGTGAATTGTTTTCGGAGTGGAGCTACTGTATATCCCATTCCAATTGGATAACTTTTTCGATTGCCTGGCTTTGATTTTGGTTAATTCGTTTAGCAAGTTTCGTGTCTCTGCGTTCAACATGAATTGCAAGTGCGTGCTAATGAGCTCAGGTTCAATTGGCTTGGACCATGATTATGTTTTGGCATAACGTAAATGTTATGCCTTGCGTGCTTAACTGCAGTTTCCATTCGCATAAAAAGCACTTTTACTTATATTTTACTTTTCTTCTGGCTGTTCCTCTTATGGCAACCAATCAACGTATTAGGCCTAATTATAATTGAGTAATGAATACCCGCTGTGAATTTATAATCTCTGCCAGAAATCATACACATACACATTAAGGATAAACATTAAGGTGCATACCGGAAATTCTACTGACTCATGACAGCTTCTTGCCACTGGGAATGCTGGCTTGGCTCGTTGAGGCGCCTCGCCTTGTGTGCGGATTTGGTTTGTTTGATGTACGACTCGAGTGTCTGGCAGAAGTGTGCTTAAGATTCACATCCGTTTGCTTTAAGCTTGAATCTGTGCTAACACAAAACTATCACATAAATAAGAAATGAAATCAAAATACAGTTTGCTATTTGAAATGCATAATATATTTCTCAGACAGATAGAGCAGAATGTATTCTATTAGATATTCCATTGCCCACATTTCGACTACTTGAGTGAGCACAGAAATGCTTTACAAAGTTACTTTCATTTGTAGAGTAAAAGTCGTAATAAATTCTATAGAATTCTTTCATATTTTTGCCAGGCAATGATTTTCCCTCTTCATGAAATCAATATACCGAATGACGCTCCCTTATTTGTTTTTCATACACAGCACAAAGTTAAGAAAATAAGGTGCAATTCGTGTATAATCTGTTGCTGATAGGCTATGTCAATAGTCAGGTGAATTTCTGGGAATTAGTACAGATTGTGTTACCTGTCGATATTAAACCAACATTCTTTGAAGTCCCACGTTTGAAATGGATTTCCAAACCTCAAACCGAGTGCCACTCACATGATCGATTACCCAGCTTAAGGCACATAAGCTTAATAGAGAAATAAAAATGTAAAATAGACAGTTATAACTAAAGGAATTTAGTAAATCAGCACGAACTTTCGAATTACTACTTGAAATATCTCAAGTGCCGTCAATGGGGCGTATACGTAATGTGCTTATTGCAAACTTGCGCTGGGTAGTGTTTGAGTTATTTTAAATGATGAAAAGTACACCTCAATTGCTACTGTTTTATGGCTTCGAATGAGTTTTGTTGTTTCCAACTTTATTTATGTGGCAGAGCGTGGAAAGCGTGGACTATAAAAGGAGCAGGCAGTCCAAATGGCATTGATTTCGTCAAAACAATTTTCCTTATGCTCGTAATACATTTTTATTGACCTTTTAATGCTGGCGGCAGTGTTTCGACTTGCTTTCGTCACTGGGATGTAGAATGTACATAGTATGTATGTATGTACATACATACGAGTATGTGTACATATATGTAAGGGAAAGTATTTGTTCTTGTAGATTTTTGCACTTAATTTATGCTGCCGCAAATGAAGCAAATAAAAGCTGCAGTCACAACACGCACACCCACACTCACACACACATACACACTCATACTTATATACTCACATATATAACTGTGTCCGTGGACAGCCGTCTCCGAGTACTTACGGCATGGCATTCCATTTCTGAGTCGTAAATTTATGCTGCCACAAATTTACGACTTTAAATCATAAAAAAAACATCGCTTATTGGAATTCGGCTATCCCAAAAGACCGCCCCCAATATGCCTCCCTAACACACTCACACACACAACATGGGATTCTTCCAGAGGTTTGCCTTACTCAGCTGCTCGCTCTTCACAAGTTTCCTGTTTGCGACATAAAAACTCGCGAAATAATATTTATGGCACTTTTCAATGCAAATTTACAGCCGAAAAATAATAATATGAAATACTTGTACGAGTACTTACACAACCAACTGTAGTACTGCATTAAGAACTCTACTCCACACACACACACACTCGCACACACTTGAACTTGCTGGCTTGTGGTGTATTACAAGCTTCGATGGCATTTATGAATCTTCAAAGAGCGGCAACTAATGCCTCACATTAGACACACTCGTGTGTGGATCTGTGACCAGCTCTGGGCTCTGGTTACAAAACCACACAATGTAACGAAATGTAAACTCATATTGAAACTTGAGATTAAGCTGAGTTTTATGGAGTGTAACATGACGATTTTTTATTGCTTATTTGATTGTGGTTGCTTTTTATTGATGATATTATGCAAATCAGCACAAGTCCAGTCAGCTCATTTAGAATTAGGAAACGAACGTGTATTAAGATATATACATATTTTTATTTTTAATTTTAGTAAGTTTATGTATGGAAATATTTATAAAATATTTATTAGTTATTTATTTATTTTAAAATTATTTTATCACTGAGGCATTCAAGCTCTACATAAATGTAATTTACTACCACTACTGCTAAATCAATTTCTAACTTTTAATCAACTTTTTTTCTGGCTGTGTAGTTACTGCACCATTCATAACCAATACTTGTTGCCGCTGTTTTAATTGATGACTTTAAAGTTATTTTCGCAGCAAATGGAGCACAGCAATTGCCTTTTTTTGCATACTTTATTTAGCTGCCTAATGAAGTAGGAAACATACTTTTAGCACTGGGTGTAGATTGATTTTTTTTCTGCAGAATTTACTCTTAAAGCTATGGAGTTAGCACCCAAGTCATTAATCAGGCAGAAACCCTTACGAGTCGTGCTTTAAAGGTGAATACCCTACGGATTATGTAAGCCGACATTAAGCTTGGCTATTTAATATTAAACAGTCTGCTGAATTCCAGTTTGCGGCACTAGTTGGTGCCACGCCCACCGACAGAACTCGCTTGAGTTGTTTAACTTTTGTTCTGTGATGATGTTTTTGACACTTTTTTGTCCATGTCGGTTTCAGCCTGTTAATCAGCCTCGACTTTGGCTGTGATGCACGTGTCCATGCCAGCCTACAGGCATATCCTGGCTCGCCCTCTGTCAAGCGTTGATGGACATATGAGCCAACCTGACTGCTGACTGGATGGACAAGGGCAAAGGCGATGTGCTGCTGTCTATGGGAAAGTTTTTTGTTTTTGTGCGTGCCATTTTGCTGATTACTGTTGAGACATGTATCGCTTCTCATCTGGTATAAAAACGATTGATATCAATATTAGGGCATAAACTTTGCCCATCAGCCATGTGGCGTTCGGTGGCTGACTGGCTGACTGGCACGTCCACATGGTCATCACACAGATCTGGTACATGTCGCCCCATCTCCATTGTCATTAAGACCTGCTGCATCAGCATTGGCGGCATTAACTTTAACGCTCGCCATATTATATTGTTGCGCTTTTTCATATAGAAGTGTAAGTATTTTGACTTGTAATTGAGGCCATGCCATAAAGTATATTGTATATTATTTCTAGGCACTTTCAATTTAAGAGCTTATTTCGTGCGAATTCCCTGGCATGAGGTATAGATTCCGCCTCGGACTCGGATTCGGATTGTTCTATTCTAATTTCTGTAGCTTGGCAACTCTTTACGATTTGAATTTATCTGGAGGCCATTAAAGTGCCAGAGCTGTAGGGCGTCGAACAAGGTTTATATGGGGTCTCAATTGTGACTCAAAGACCACCAAAGTAGTAAAAATCTTATTTTATTGTGGCAATTGAAATGCGAATGGGCGTTGAATTGGGCAATGAAAAAGAAAGCGTAGCCTCGCGTCGCGTCGCTTAAATACGCATACGAGTGCCAGCTCGACTTCAAGTACTTTGAGGCTACCCGTAGGCCTAGTCAAATCGTTGGACTGAGTGCCGGAAAATGTGGAAAATGAAGCAACAACAACAGCAACAAGAGCGGCAAACGTACACATTGTCAAGTGGGCTTCGTCATCATTGGAAGCAATTGGCCCATTGTAGGGCCATTAAAGAGTGCCCGCCCCCCGAGAGTCCCCTTCCCCTTCCCCTGCGAGTGCTCAAAGGGCCGCAGCCGTTTGCTGCTGCTCGGACAATGGCAACAATTATTCAGATAAGTTTCTTTTTTTTTACAACTTTGGCTCGTTGTTTATGTTGTGCCTTTTAGCAGTTGTCAAGCGTTTCCATTGAGGGGAAAGTAAATGCTTTTGCTAGGCGATTTGTGTCTATCAGATACAACGAATCTGACGACGAAAAAAGAAATCAATGGAGCGCCGTCTCCTCCTCCTCCACCCTTGCCACCTGCCACCTGATATGCGGTGACAGCAGAATGGGAATGAATTTCTGTTTATGACACTATTAATCAAATCCCTGGCTCAGGCATCATAAATCAGTCATCTCATTTTAATGCCATCATTACAAAATGGCTTCGTTTCGAAAAAGTGCCAACTTTCCAGCCAGTTCGCAAAGCCCGTTAAGCAAACGGATTGCTGCTTATCATCCCAGCCAGATTTCACTCACCTGTACCTAAAGCAAAAGCAAAAGCAAAGGGCATAGGTCAATGGGCATCGAACACATCTTGGCTTCTCATCGTCTCATCGTCGTATCCCTGCCAGCGGCAGTCGGGCATTAGGCAAAACTTTTGTGTCCCTGATAACAGGCAGTTGAGCTTGCACTAAATCCGTGTGTCTTGCTCATTAAATTAAACGCTTAATTGCCTCAATGAATTTGTGCAAATTCCACATGGAACGAGTGCAAAGTTCCCACATATTTTCTAAAAAAAAAAAACAAATTGCATAATTGGCATAATTATATCGCGCTCTCTGCATTGCTGCTCTTCTTCTGCTTGACTTTTCCATTGTGTTATGCTTATGCTAATTGTTTGTTTCTGTGTTTGTTTTGCTTTTGCTCAACTTGACCCATAAATGCCAGGCACAGCTACAGCTACAGAGAGAATCTCAGGACTGTGACAAATTACTGTCGCTTTGCAATCAATTCTTGTAATTCCTTGGGACATGCGAGGAGTCGCTTTCGCCTGCATCTCATGCTGCTTGAAAAATCCATCAAGTATACGCCAGGTGTGCTGGGGTTTAGGTGAGAGACAGACACACACGCACACACTCACACGTCTCCCATGGGCTCAGAGAGACTGCTGCTAATCATGATTAATTTGCATGAATTTCGCCTGTTTCGTTTTGTAAACGAAATTCTTCTTAAATTAGGGAATTTTCATATTAAATGAGATGAATGGAAACAGCATTTAATTACAGGTTTGCAACTGTGGATTATATACTTTAATGGAATTTGGTGAATGAATGAAATGATTAGCGAAATACTGATTAAAAACCCGTTATAAATTAGCATTTGTTTATTGTTGAAATTATCTTAAATTTTATTGCTTAATCATAGGCGCACTCTTGATTCATTTGTGTATTTATTTTTACTCTATTTGCAGATAGATTGTTGCGCAACAGCGGAAAACCCTTTTGTCCCAAATAATAAACAGCATAGACAAGAGACAAACGAATGCGAATGTGCTGAAAAAATAGAAAAAAGGGATTTGATACAGCTGATTTACACCCGAGGTAAAGTGTGTTGTGCGTTGTTTGCATTAGCCAGCCATAGAAACCCCAAACTTTTGCTTTTGCTTTTCCTTTTCCCTTTTTTTGTGTCTACTTTGGGACCGAAACAGGCAGAAACATGTCGGATACAACATCGTTTGAAATGAGCTCGGTCGATAGACCCAACCGCTTTCAAGTGAATCCTGTTAACCATCAAAAGAACAACAACGACAGCGAGAACCGCAAGTCGCACGGCCCGCCCCCTACGACGGCTGACCCAGATGTGGATAGCAATGGACCCCACGAAGTGTACCGCCGGCTGACCAACATCGATGGTGATGTGCTCGAGGACGACACTTTCGATGCGACACAAATGCTGAACAAGCAGCAGCAGCCCAGACTGCAAAGGTAAGTCCAACCCGCGCCCGCGACCCTCGACCCTGACCCCTACGAACAGTGGACTACGTAAACTTTGAGAATTTTTCACATTCTGTTAATTGTTTTGCCTTCATTTCTCGTTTGCTTTACCGCTTTTCCGACCTTATTATCAATTCCACGTTCCGTTCCGTTTCGTTTCGCTTCATTCCGGTAGACGTTACGTATTATTTGCTAATAACATTAAATGCGGAAGGGCACATTTAAGGCTACCTACCTTACCTTTCTGAAGGGTGTCAAGTGAGTCGGCTAGAGCACTTGAGTTTTGTGCTTTTCCCAATCATTTGCCAACCATTTCAACTTTTCAATTTGAGCTTCAAGTTTATAGCCTGATGCATCTATCGAATTACACAAAGTTTGTCGACCTGATTTGCCGCTTGTGAGTTCAATAAACAGTCGACTCTTCTTTATCGACAATACATCCAATCAAAGAAAGCGAAATCACAGCAATTTCTATTTGTATTCGTTGAATGCACTCGGCCTGCAATCAATTCTAAACACATTTGCATGGTGACATGGTTAATGTGATCTGACTTGTGACTGGACTTCACTTCTTCACTTCTTCACCGAGGTCAATCCCTGGTTAATCCCAACTGGCTGCAGTCATTGTCTTTTATAGTAGTAAGTGTCGGCATTTGTCTTGGGTCAACTGGCTCTAGACAAAGTCAAATTGTATTAAAGATGATGTATTAATAGCTTGTCAGCATTAATTGTTTTATTTTTTTCAATTGCTCTTTGACATTTCATTAATTAATTGAATGAGCTGCGCAAAGCAATTACTCAACGTGGCACAGTGTGATCATAGTGTGAGTAATTAATACAAAATATTTACTATTGATAAATATTAAATGAATAAAAGTTTGAGTAATATATATACAATACTGATTAATAGATAATATATATAGCAAAGTGTGAGTAATTTATATTAAATATTTACTATTGATAAATATAATACACATATATAGTATACCCAAAGTGCAAGTAGCATATAAAATAGTAGTAGTAGTATATAAAATATTGATTAATATATATTAAATAAGTATGTATTATAGAGTACATAAATACTTAAAAGAATCCCTTGTTCCATCTTCAATTTGAAATTTATTTTGATTAATATATTCAGGCTTAATTTGTCAAGGAAATTATTTAAAATATTTATTATTCAAAAATATTAAATATATATAATAAAGCACATTAATATTTGGAGTTCATTGTTCCATCTTAAAGTTGAAATTTATTTTGATAACATATTTGAGTCTATTTAAAATATTTATTATTAATAAATATTAAATATATATAATAAAATATTTAAAATATTTTTTAAAATATTAATTATTAATAAATATTTTATATATATATAATTAAAAACATTATTACTTAGAAGTGTTCATTCTTTCATCTTAAAGTTGAAATTTGTTGCGTTTAACATATTTTATTATATTTTATTTAAATTTTATCAAATTTAATTGCCATTGTCTATTTTCCTTTAGTTATTTGTTTTCCATTTCAATTAATAAACAGAAGTAATATAGGTTTAATTGAGGTTTAATTTGTCAAAGAGCGTCATGAGTTATATTAGTTATCAGTATGAGAAATTACGTGGCAATATTGAACGGCCAAAGAGGCAAGGCTAAACCCAAGGGCCAATGGGCCAAATAGGCCACAAATTATATATATATATATCGCATACTATATGTGGTGCCCGTAATTGCCACTCAATAATGTGAATAAACGTATTTACGAGTGTGTATATATTACACTCACAAACACATATATTGCTAGCTTGCGGCTTGCAAAAGTCGACTAGACACACACACACACCCACACACACACATTATCATCTCTGTTTATATGTATGTGTTTGTTACATGCACATACATATATTTGGAGAAGCTCCGGGCCGTTGGTTAAAGTCAATTGTTGAAATCAGCAGGGATCCAGTCACCCAGTCAGGCATCGCATCATCAACTACAACAACCACTCGACTGCTGGAACTGATGTCTACGCGTGTGGGCGTGTCCTGCGGCTGTCTGCGGCTGTGTGAGCACACGCCATGCTCCTAAAGAACACCTCAAAGGAGGCAAAGGGGTATCTGCTGCAGGGGAATTGCGCTAAAATTTGTTGAATAATTATCAGTAAGAAAAGAAATGTGTTTTCTTTGTTTTCGCCTCGAAACTGTCAATTACTGTGTGGCAGAGATAAAGCTGAACAGTGTGGCATGGAGGCCAGAGAAACTCGCTTACTATGAAGTATATAAGTGAAATGATTAATATACTTTTATAGTAGAGTTGCGAGTTATATAACTAAAGAATAGTAGTAGATATAGTAGCAAAGATTGCAAGAGAAATAAATATATAAGAGAATTGACTAATATACTTTATAGTAGAGTTGCAACACTATACTGAGGAATAGTAGTTTATATAGTACCATAGTCTGCTTTCTCCCCACTCCTCTTCAATAACAATACTGGGTTATTCTCCCACACACATCTAGATTAAACTACAAAATGCCATTATCTCTGCCATCACAAGTCGTGACTGTAGTAGTCTAAGCCACTTAAATTTTATGTTCTTCACCCAGTTGAAATGTATTTTTAAGTAAATATCTATGTACTGCAAATGAAATCACATTTTCTTTTGCCACGGGCACGTTTTCAGACAACATTGGGTTTAGCAACTTTTTGGTCTCTCTCTTTTTAAATTTAATTAATTTTGTGTATTTTTCTCTATATATGTATCTTGCAGGCAGTCCATCAAGAGCAGCTTTCGTGATAAGGATAAGCCGTCCCGCTTTAAGGATTTGCAGACAACAACACGCTTTCAAGTGGAACCGCAAAATGAGGATTCCGATGATTCAAGCGGCTCCCAGGAGAACCGCGAACTGCTCGATAATGAGTACGATACCAAGTATGGTAAAAGTTTTCGGTAAGCATTGATTAATTTCACACGAATTGAATTAATAAAATTCCTCCGCACGTTGCAGGCATTTCACGCGTGAGGCATTGCCACGTTTGGATAATTATCGGAATATGATGTCCATACAGGCCGCCTATCGACCCACGCTCGATGAGCTGCATAATGCAACGCTGGTGCGAAAGGTGAGGAGGAAGAGGGAGTCCTTAACAGTTGATAATGGGTCCCTTGGCAGTATTAAATTACTGTGGAATAAATTACTTTTAATGTAAAGTTATTATGGCAAGGGTCATTGAGTGAGAGCTTGCCCTTTCCTTCAACCTTTTGATAGCCTGAGGCGCTGACATAAACTGCATTATAATTTTGTTGTAAATGTTGGCCATGTTGAATGTAATTTGTACACGTGTCAAGTGGGAGCAGCAGCAGCTGCCAGTAACCACAGACTGAGGGCATTAGCATAGCAGCAGGAGTAAATATGTTTACACGTGTCCGGCTGGGGTTTTTGAACCTGCCACAAAAGTGGACCAGAATATCAATCAGTTGCAATTAAGTTGCAGCAGATGCGGTGACTTTAATTAGCTGCTACTTAAAACTGTGAAGACTTGCAACAGCTGACTGCTGAGAGTTCGACGAACATTTTACACCCATACATTCGGTCGGGTAACTTTTCGGGGCGCTGACTTTTCAATTGACTTTTCCTTTGCTCAAGTTTTAATGCAATCAACTGCCACTAATTGTTTTTGCACTCTCTCGAAAATTGCCCCCAGCTAGACGTGGGTGTCAATTGAAATAAACAACTGTCAATCAGCTGGAAAATTGCACAATTATTTAGCGCAGTGGAAACTTATCTAACACTTTGAGCATAATATACAGTGCGTTTTCTTTACAATGCATATACATACATCTGAACTTTGAATTCACCGTTCGAATTTTGGGGTATTCCATTCAACTATTTTTCGCATGCATTTTCTTTAATGAAAGCACGTTTTGATGCGACTTTTTAGTGTTTCTTATCATGAGGCACCCATCCTTTCTTATATATATATATTTAGAATATCGTCCTCGACTTTTGAGAACCTCTACCATGAATCCTATTCATTTTATTTCAACAATTCAGGCTCAAATTCTAAAGTGTCTTATGATTATGAAACACACTGTAGAGTATATACTTTGCCTTAAGGATTATGCAATGAAATTGCCTTTAACGATTACCCATTCATAGTCTGAGAGTACATATGTTGGCTTATGATTAATATGATGCGAAAATGTCATCATGATGCATGGCAGCTGACCTGACTATTCATGTGGCATCTAATTGATGTTGGCTTTAAAAACAAATTCAAGGGGAATGTGAGAGGGGAGGGGGGGCTTGTTGGCTTACTGGGGAATTTAGGCCAAGCCATTTGGCGCATCATTTATCAACACTAGACAGCTTTATTGAAAATTGCAAAGGCAGAGCACTCACAGGAGTTAGAGACTAAGGCTGAGGCACTCAGGCAGAATCATCTGAAGATATTCACTTACAGAACACGCACAGCCTGCAACGTAATCAGGATTTGGAGTCTGGCGGCAATATGAATGGCATGCTGAAATTCGGTTGGATCAAAGGTGTACTCATTCGCTGCCTGCTCAACATATGGGGTGTGATGCTCTTTCTGCGCCTCAGCTGGGTGGTGGGACAGGCCGGCATCATTGAGGGATTTGTATTAATACTGACAACGACCGCTGTCACGACCATAACGGCGTTGTCAATGTCGGCGATAAGCACTAACGGTGTCATCAAAGGAGGTGAGTCGTCACTCTATCTATTCCCCTGCCTTACCTGTTTTAAATGGTTTTTAATACGGTTGCTTAGGTGGCACCTACTACATGATATCGCGCTCCTTGGGGCCAGAGTTCGGTGGCTCCATTGGCCTGATATTCTCGCTGGCAAACGTCGTCGCCTGCGCCATGTATGTGGTGGGCTTCTGTGAGTCCTTGCAGGCCATGATGCGCTCGATGGGATGGGAGATTATTGACAATGGCATCACGGACGTACGCATCGTGGGTAGCGTCACCATACTGGTCCTGCTGGTAATCGTCGTCGTGGGCATGGAGTGGGAGGCCAAGGTGCGTATGATTAATACCTTTCGCTCAATGAATTTTGGTTGCCTATTAAATATTTCTATTAACCATTCTCCCCTTTTTGTAGGCACAAATTGGGCTACTTGTGATTCTGCTGGCTGCCATTGCTGACTTCATCATTGGCAGCTTTATTGGCCCCAAGGGCGAGGAGGAGAAGGCGATGGGCTTTCTGGGCTACAATGGTTAGTTAGGCAGTCGATTCGGCGCCATTTAACAGTCACTTAATCAAATTTCAAAAATATATATATATATATCTTACAGCCACGCTATTCTATACAAATCTCTTTGCGGACTACCGGATGGAGGACGATGTACAGCACGACTTCTTTTCAGTGTTTGCCATCTTCTTTCCAGCGGCCACGGGCATTTTGGCGGGTGCCAACATCTCAGGCGACTTGAAGGCAGGCTCTCTTCCCTCCCCTACCTCCCCTTCTCACCCATTATAAAGCCATTGATGCTTGTATATTTTGCAGGACCCCCAGAAATCAATACCCAAAGGCACCATACTGGCCATAGCCATCACAACGGGCACTTATCTGCTAATGGTGCTCGTCTGTGGTGCCGTCGTGGCTCGTGATGCTACCGGCAACTTGACCGATGTGCTAAATGGCTCCTACGCATTTCTAAACTGTACGGCGGGTGAGTAGCTCCGCGTTGCCCTACTAACAGTAAAAGCCAACTAAGTAAACGCCCACAGGGAAGTGCGACTATGGACTGGAGAACTCGTTCCAGGTGATTGAGCTGGTCTCGGGTTTCGGTCCACTCATCTATGCCGGCTGCTTCGCTGCAACCTTGTCATCGGCACTGGCCAGCCTGGTGTCGGCGCCCAAGGTGTTCCAGGTGAGAGCAGCAGTTACAGCCCATGACAGATGGCCTATAAACATAAATATATGAATTTTAAACTTTCGCAGGCTCTGTGCAAAGATGAGTTATACCCGAAAATTGTGTGGTTCGCCAAGGGCTACGGCAAGAACAACGAGCCGGTGAGGGGCTACGTCTTGACCTTTATTATTGCCTCAGCGTAAGTGAAATTATGACATTATTATGATCTATGATGTGTGTAATATACTTGATGTATCTTTCCCTTTATAGCTTCATTCTTATAGGAGAGCTCAATCTGATCGCTCCACTCATCTCGAACTTCTTTCTGGCCGCCTACATGCTCATCAACTTTAGCACATTCCATGCCAGCCTGGCCAAGCCGGTGGGCTGGCGGCCAACCTTTAAGGTGGGATTTCTTACTATACTATTTATATTTTATTTATATTACATCTTCTTTTCTAGTATTACAACATGTGGCTCAGTCTGCTGGGCGCTATACTCTGCGTGGCGGTCATGTTTCTGATATCGTGGGCAACTGCACTGATTACCTTCTGCGCGGTGCTGGCCTTGTACTTAATCGTCGCCTATCGCAAGCCCGACGTCAACTGGGGATCCACGACGCAGGCACAGACCTATAAGAACGCCCTCATGTCCGTGCAGCAGCTGAACAATGTGGAGGATCATGTGAAGAACTATCGCCCGCAGATCCTGGTCCTGTCGGGGCTACCAAATTCCAGGCCTGTGCTGGTGGACTTTGCCTACATGCTGACCAAGAATCTATCTCTGCTCGTGTGTGGTCATGTGCTGCGCGGCTCTGGTTCGCAGAAGTATCGCAACTATCTGAAGGATCGTGCCGCCAGCTGGTTCCGCAAGCATCGCGTCAAGGGCTTCTATGCCCTGGTCGATGGCGAGGACTTTGAGACGGGCACACGTGCGCTCATGCAGGCCACTGGGATTGGCAAGCTGAAGCCGAACATCATATTGATGGGCTACAAGTGTGACTGGCAGACGTGTGAACGCAAGGAGCTGGTGCAGTACTTCAATGTGATGCATAAGGTGGGTTTACTTTTAAATTTAATCAGAGATTATTATGATTGATGGAATCTGTCTTTTAGGCGCTAGACATGTACCTCTCGGTGGCCATACTTCGTGTGCCTCAGGGTCTGGACTGCTCCCAACTGCTCGGCTCGCCAGACGGTGGCTGGACAACGGCCAACTGCCAGCTGGACGTGCCACGCACCCTGCAGCCCAACGAGAGCTCCAATGACCTGCTGACAGTGGCGAGCAGCGCGCAGCTCGGACTCAGCGGCAGTGTGGACTCCCTGAGTCGCAATGTGTCGCAGGGTGAGTAGAAGTACTACTAGTTGTAGGCAGCATGCAGGCCGTGGAATATACACATAACTGAATTATTATTTTGGCATGGACTACTACGCACCTGTACACACACTCACCTGTAACAATGCACCTGTAACATTGCAAACACAATCTTATAGATGCCGTTCGTGTGGGCCACACGGAGAAGGCCCTGAAAGTCATGAAGTGTAAGTAGAAAAGTTGCCGGACGGAATCGAGTGGGGAAAACTCTTTGTTAAAACTTTTTCTTTATGTGTTCATTTCGGTTTTTGTTCATGTCGTGTTTGCGTGTTCATTTCCGTTTCCATGTTCATTCACATTTTGATTTCCATTTGGCATTTCCATTCCCATTCTATTTGTGTTTGTGTTTCTCTTTCGTAGTGCGGTTGAGGCAAGGTTTGCGTAGAATACGCTCTTGGCCAGGTGAAGTTGAGAGTAAGAACAATTTAAGCTACTTGTTTGGAATGTGAACTTATTGTAGGGCCACTGCCAGTAGGTAAATATGTGTATGAACAACGTGCATAGTCAGTGTGTAACAAGCTTACAACACCAAGCACTCAGCACCCAGCACCCCACACCCCACACCCCGCACTCTGCATGCCCACGCGATAGTATACCCCCATACATACCCTGTAAATGAGCCAACTTCTGCCGTTCATTAGGCCACAAATTAAGCCATGTATTGTAGCAGCACGAAACTAACCGAAAACTATATGCAAAGACCCACTAATTCAAGGTTTAACTCAACACTAAGAAGAAGAACAGGAAGCGGAACAGGAACCGGAAGTGGGCAAGGGATAAGTCAGCGTGCCAGATGTGACAAATACCCTTGGCCAATTTGTTGTGCACAAATTAATAAATGCTCGTAAATTTGAATTTAAATTTATACAGACTGCTGTACCCTAAAGCGCCAAGAGACCCTAACACCCAGGCTCTGCGTGTGTGTGTGTGTGTGTGTGTGTGTGCGGCACAGCACGTGCATGTTTAAAGCCTTTGTGTTTTATGCATACATTTTCCGATTTCCCAGCATACCAATTCGAGAATGGGGTATACAGTGAAAGCGTAAATGAAATAATCATTGGTATGAGCTCTAACTTGGCTTACTTCACTTTGATTTGCCTGCGCTTGAGCATGTTTTTAATTTGCCTTATGAATCTTTTACTGCTCATCAAGTACTTATAATTCTCTTCTTCCCCGCCACAGCATCCAGTACCAGCGACTTATCCTTCATAGCAGCGAATCAGGTGAAGGATGTGTCGGGTCTGCCCGATCCCCTAGACGCCAAGGTCGCCGCCATTGAGCTGGTAAGTGAGGCTGAACAGCCTGATCAGCCTGATCAGCCTGATTTATAAATTGTACTTAATTTGCAGCCAAACACAATACGGAAATCGAAGCAGAAACATGATGATCCCGACTCACTCTACAGGGGTCCCGGCGGCATAGAGTTACCCAAGGACGTTCTGGCTGACTTGACGCAGTTCACGCGTAAGCGCAGCCACGCCATCATCGATGTCTGGTGGCTGTACGACGACGGTGGCCTCACCCTGCTGCTGCCCTACATCATAAGTACGCGACGCACCTGGCAATCATGTAAATTGAGGTAAGCATCAGGCAGGGCATCAGGCAGGGCATAAGGCAGGGCATTCCGTGCATAACTGAATGGCTTACATCCCAAGGTGCTTACGCGTGCCGTAGATATGCTTTAGCAGGTTTATTTAGCATGAATTGAGTTTGAATTTAGTACAGAGTAGAGCGTACAGCTGTTTTACCTTCATATTTTGGCTTCCTTCTTTGTTGTATTTGTGTGGAATCATGTGAAAAACAGACCAACCTTCAATAATGCCACAGGTAATATGGCTAGATTGAGTAACGAAATGATTGCCTGGCTTTTCTTTGACTCAAGCCAAGAAAGTGGGGCACCCTATGCTTACATAACACTATGCAACACGTAAGTTGAGGTGAAGAATAATAACAGTATAGCTAGAGGTAGAAGTGTACTGCGAACTGGAATATTTATTGTACTCTCTGCCTTAGTTTAGTTTCTTTTATAATTTAGAGAAGTGTTTAAAAAATATATTTACTATATTTACATAATTATTTTCCCTATTTTTTATACCAAAATTAGATAGATTTTGGTTGCAGAGTGAAACATATTTCGTTGACCTAGTGAAGCGGATGATTCAATTCACAATTCACATATTTACTTTTCCTATTCTTCAATCCAAAATTAGCTAGATTTTTGTAGCAAAGTGTAACATATTTCGGTGACCTATTGAAGCGGATGTTTCCATAATTTCTTTCTATATCAGACGTCTTCACTTATTAATTTACACTAACACTCTTGCCTTCCTTTTTCGCAGAGTCTATGCACTGGCCAACAAAAAGGCGGAACTGGAGTATGAGCAGCGATCCATGGCCAGTTTGCTGTCCAAGTTTCGCATTGATTACTCGGACCTGACCTTAATACCGGACATCACAAAGAAACCACAAGAGACATCGACGCAGTTCTTCAGTGAGCTGATTAAGGATTTCGTGGTGATCGACAAGGAGAATGGCAGCAAGGCCACCCTTAACGAGGATGAAGGTAAGAGTATCTCTTTACTTTTTAATAGAAATATATTGGCAGATGACATTTCTCCTTATCATGTTCAGCTCTGATTAGTGAGGATGACCTGCTGGCTGTTGTGGACAAGACAAATCGTTATCTGCGTCTACGTGAATACCTGCACGAACAGTCGACCAAGTCGGACATGGTGGTGATGACCCTGCCCATGCCCAGGAAGAACATCGTCTCGGCGCCATTGTACATGGCCTGGCTGGAGAGTCTCAGTCGGGATATGCCGCCATTCCTGTTTGTGCGAGGCAACCAGACAAGCGTGCTCACGTTCTACTCGTAGAACAAGGACAATGTGCTCTAATGTATACCCCAACTCACGCTTCTTGTTAGTTAAAAGCAGCACAAGATTTTTACATTATTCTAGTTGTACCATAAATGTATTTATATTTATATAGGTTGACCCACGACGAGAGATACACGTACAAACGACCTACACCTCCCACCATCCACCTCCCACCACCCACCTCAATTCCCAACAGAACGCGCGCAAAAACCTCGATTGTTGTATCCCTTTTGTATTATAAGAGTATTTGTGAAGAATTTCCTGAACAGCAAATTGTGTTTCCTTCATTCTTATCCCGGCTACTTGCATGTCCTTACAGCTATTAAATATGACCGTTGGCCAAGCTCTTATCATTCTCATGTACAGCAAAGCAACTGCTTGGGTTAGTCCAAATTGCGGTCTTTCACGCTGCTCACGTCTGACTTTCAATTGCATTGGCGTGTAATTGAAATAATGTCGACCTGACCACATTCTGTACTTCTTTCGTATTGTGGGCAATGCCTAAGGATTTCCATGGTTGCCACTCGGCATATTAATTTCTTCATTTCGACTGGCTTCCATGATGACCATTCTCCTGGTTTGATACAGATGCCGATGCCAGTTCCGAGTTTCCAATTCAATGAGCATGACAGTCGAAAAACGAAAAACCCCTTAGGACTCTTTGGTTACGTCTCGTAAACTCGCAATTCAATTTATTACACTGAACCTTAACTTTATTTTTTAATTGCTCGCCGTTTCCGCACCAATAAATTTAACGCTGCTGCAGGGATATTAATGGCATAAATGAACTGCTGCTGCTGCTGGTTAAATGATTTTCCGAATATCAGCGAAACTAACACCAGATATACTACTCTTTCAATGTATAATCCAGTCACTTTATTTGATCTTTTTATAGCGCAAGTTTTATTGCTTTTTCTGTACACTGTGCACTTCATTAATTTGGACACAGAAGCAGAAGCAGTAGCAGAAGCAGAATCAGCGATGATACGTAGCTTTTAATGAACTAAACAACAAATGCTTGTAATGTCCTTGCCCAACATACACACACACAATCCCCCAGCTACTCCTTACTGTATTTTTTGTTGTATTGCGCCATTGTCTCTGTGGCAGCCATTCAGTTGTAAAGGATTATCATTTCAGTGGTTGGCTTTTTGAGTATTAGTGTCAGTGTTTATGGCTAGATAACATGAGTAGTCTACTCGTATGTCCTATACTCCTAAAGCCTATTATACTTGTGTGTGTGTGTTTGGGCGTCAACAAATTACATTTAAATTGATTTAACTAGCTTAGCAGATAGAGGCAATTTATTGATACCATTACGTAGATAATATTCAAATTACATAATGCAGACAAGAGGCTCAAATAATACTAAATAATAATAGCAGTTAATCGCTTATGCTAAGTGAATAAAGAGATGTAATGAAGCACAAACCATGGGCAAATTATTAATACCTAATTTAAGGCTCTCATAATTCAAGTTTAAAGCTCGGTAATTTCTACATTGTCTGTCTAGTTTTCAGTTGACACTTTCATTATTTGATTCTTTGCTGCCACAAATATAAATATTTAATGTGCCAGTCATTCACTGTGTTGCCAAGAGATCATTGTTTGTTTTCTCTGCAATGTCTTTTGCGGGAGGTCAACACTCGTCTGGGCAGAAGCGTGTGCCATTTTTTCAGTTCCTTGCACCTAGCGACAAAAAAACTGTTGTTGCCTTTTGGTTTTTCATTTTGTTTTTCTTTTTTTGTTTCGAGCATGTTTACTGTTTATCAATTGTCATTTGGTTGGCACACACATTTGCCCTTTAAAGCATTGTGCTTTAAGTGAACACTGAGACTGAGACTGCGACTGAGACTGCGACTGAGACTGAGTCACACCCTGCGTATGCTTAATATCTGGCAGTGACGCTGAAAAATAGCTATCATTGTGCGGTGGCTCGAGTGGTAATTAACTAACGCTGCGTGAAACACTTATTAAGCACAATACATATGCATACAGACGCCAGAGTATTTACATAAACATGAAACTTGTACTTAATATCAAATACGAGTGTCTGCCTAAAAGTATGCAGCACTCTTGTATAGCTCACCAGATACACCTACGCACAGCAGCCTTATTAGTGTGTATCTCTGTGTAGAAGTGTGTGTGTGTGTGTGTGTCTGTTTACTTTGGCGTGTAATGGACTAAGTTTCACATACGAGTTGGCGTCGCTTAAATCAATTAAGTTTCTCCAACGACGAAAGCAAAGGGAACTCGTGCGTATGAAAGTGTTTGTGTGTGGATGCTGAAGCTACTGCTGCTGCTGCTGATGTTGTGACAGAGGTAGATCCAACATCAAGCTGCCATTTGAACACTATACGTGATGTATTTGTCACACACACCCAGCATGAAGACAAACTTTGACTACAGGCTGAAAATTGTTATTTGATTGTCAGCTCACTTGTCATTGCTTGGTAAGGCAAACAAAGGCAAACAGCTAAAGAAAGAAACAAACAAACGCATTGTTGCCAGTGCAATTCGATCAACAAAGCGAAACTTTCAGCAAAACTAGAACACGAATACACACTTGAGGACGTAGAATCCTTTTGTTGGCATCACCAAGTTGGTGGTTCAATTTCGCGAATTACTCAGTTGCTTCCGCTCTGGATTTAGTATTTACGCACAACAGCTGTGCCTGGGTGGGTGTTGGGGGAATACTACACTCTTGATGTGTGTGTGTGTGTAATGTTACACATAAAAGCTTATTTGTTGTTGTTGGGGTACTTATTTCACGCTCAAGCAATGGCTGCTGCTGCCTTGCCGCCTTGCCGCCTTGAAGTTGCCTCATAAATCGCATCGAATTGTTGCTCCTTCTTAATTTAAACGTGTAGTACACATGTCTATGACCGAATGACTCTGTATGTGTGCGTGTGTGTGTGTTGTGTTTTGTTTTCTTTTTGGGCTTTTTACGAACATAACATATGTGTACTCGTAACAAGCGGGATTTCATTAAAATTATATGCGAAAAGTTATCGAGAGCAGGCGGAAAAGGGCATTACTTGAGTTAGAGCCACTGCCAAGGGTTGGCTAATTGCTCCTTCATAAATCGTACTAGATCTCTCTCCACTCCACTCCACTCGTAGTAGCTGGAAAAGCCGCTTACTTGGCCTGGGGCCCCGTATTGTCTATTGTCGTGTATATATTTTAATCTTTTTATTGTCACAAAATTGTTTGGTAAGCCACTTTAAAATACTTGTTAATGCCGAAAGGCCAGACTTTCCAAGGCTACGTCGCAATAACGTAATTTCCCCACACCAATCTCTATATTGATAAGCACTTGCACTGTGCCGTGTCATAAGCCTTTCGGTTTTTAGACTGGGGCAAAGATTCAGCTCAGTTTTGATTGGGGATTTACATGCTTGCTTTTACAAAGAAAAATCAATTGCAAAGTTAAGCCAATTAGACAATTATTATTCGACAAGTCAAAGTGCTTGAACAAAGGCGACTTATTGTCTTAAACGAGTTTATTTTTAAGTTCTTAGCAAATCTGTAAATTGCTGATAAATCCGTGAATCCACTTGAGCAGCATTGTCTCTTATACTTCGCATTTGTTTCGCACGAATGAGCAATGCTTTAAGCACTCCAAGTTCAACTAGTAATGGGAGTGAAACTGACGTCTGACCTATATCAATATTTCAGTGTTGTGCTCGACACGGTAATTAAAAATTGAAAGCACGCATAGGATAAGGTAGTAGTAAAAAAGCGCTGCCTACTTTTAGGCGGGCATAAATCACACGACTCCCGCCAAAACACGTGCACGTCGTAAAGGCTACACACACACACATTAAGCTGTCAGCACGACGCGGGCATAATTACAAATTCCAGTCCACACATCCGAGCCCTAAATCAAACGCAATGCGGAAACGTTAACGTGGCCACAATTGCATGAAATTATCACGCACCACTGGCAAACGCGCGTCGATATACTTAAAATCCCTTAGATAAGCAATGGGAAGGGGGCACGCAGAAATCGCTGTGTGTCATTAGCTCTTGCAGTGAACTAATGTCGGCGGGATAACATGGCGTATGCGTAACGCTTTCTTAAATTCTCTGGCGGCAAACAGTCTGCAAAGTTGGCGAGCGCCTAAGTGCAAATTTGGGCAATGACTTTGGCGAAAATCTCAAGTTTTAAATACTTTGAGCCACAATTAATTGAACGGCGCTGACTTTACGTATTTCGTTTGCTTTCTCGGTGATTCTGCAAATTAAAGACGCAACGCAACCCTCAGCTGGAGAGATTCTTTAAATATAAAAAGAAAATATGTTTTCCAACCTCACACTGTCACGACATGGGCGTGTGTCTCGGATACCCTATAAAGCATAAAAATCCCCGAGATGCCTTAAAACGATTGCTAGACTTTCCTGAGGCACGCGACGCGTCTACAGACTAGGGGAAACTCTACAGAGGCAGCCATCAAACCCACCAATCCCTCCATTGCAGCATTTTATATTTGTACTCGCGGCATTATGCTGCTAAAATTATATTTGACACGCGTTTATCGCATAAATACAGCGCGTGGCAGATACACTGTGAACTTGCCACTAGATGCGGCATATACAAACATACTGTGTACACACACATATATATACAGGGAAGTACCCTCGCATGTGTTGCAGGACTGTCGCCTGTCCACTCAGGCGGTTGTTTTCCCTGAGACGAATCTTCTTATTTCGCTGGCAAATCGTAGTCTGTTTGCCAAGCTCTCAATTATTTACCAAGCAGCTTCGGTTTCTCTTACTAATGCAATGGTTTTTTTTCGCGGCAAACACTAAACATTTTTAATGAAGCTCCCAATCGAAAGTTTACGTTCAGGTTACATGCGGTGCTCTTAGGCGAACGACATTGAATTATCTGCCAAGACAGTGGGAATTGCATTGCGACGGCGTCTCAATGTGTCACGTGTTTACAATAAAGTACTCCTCCCGCACTCCTCCCTTCCCCTCAGGCCAACTTTACTTAACTTTACTTTTGCTTTTTCAAAGCTTAAATTTGCCTAGCTCGCATGGGAGTGGAAATGAAAAAGTTACAGCCATGCTGAAAGGACACCAGTGAGCCTGAGCCAGAGAGCCTGAGACAGGAGCTGACATTAGCTGAAAGTTATGGCAAATTAGCAAGAGGATGACACAATTCTCGACGTACTTCTACTACTATCTGCTACGAGAATACTTCCTTGTATTTGAGCTTTAACGAAGGAAGCTTGCTTTAACTTCTGATTGTCAATTACCCTGCAGAATCTTTCGCTTCAGCCATAATGAAATGCGTAACTGCAGCAATTAACGAATACATTTCTTTAAACCTGTGCAATGAAACAATTTTCACAATTTTCACCATTTCTATTTATAGTACTTATAGTCGAACCCGGCAGGCATTTAAAATGCCGTAAACTTCTTAAATGTAGGTTTTAGTAAAACAATTTTCATTTAAGAGCGCTTAGGCATTTGCTAGGGTCAGCTGGCCTGGGGATAGGCTCCATGAATATTTATGCTTGGGCATCATGCATGGTATTTTGTTACTACAGCTTATTAAAATTTAATAGCTTAAATTCTCAGTGGGAGCTCAATGTCTGGTTTCCTTATTGTTTCTCCTCAACGAAAAAAGCAGTAAATATTTAGGTTGTTGGCAGCTCAAATTCTGCGAAATATGAAATATTCAAGCGGGAGCAAAGTACAATATTATCGTATAATAATAAAAAAAAATTAGCAAATTCCAAACACATATAAATTTTTCCAACAGCTTTATTATAGCCAAAATGTATTGCTACTAATGAAGTGTTAAAAAGGCAAAGAAATGGATGTTAGTATGTCGCAGTCCTTGGCCAAAATTATACACTATACTATACCATATATTTGCATGGAACATTAGGGTTAAGCTTGCCAACTAATTACTTGTTGTCACGTCAGGAAAACTCTGCATTTCCAATGAAAATTCTACAGCCAGAGCCTTAGGCAAACAACAATAGCGGTGTGCTTGTTTCATTTAATTTAATTTAATCGTCTGCCGTAAATGAAGACGCTTCCGAGTGGCACTTAAGGCGTGTCCGAAAAACCACGAAGCTCCATTTTGTTATCCAGAATGCAAACATTGCCCATACGCCATGTTAGGCCAGCGGTCGAGCTGGCTGGCTGGCTGGCTCTCCCTCGTGCAATTTGTTATAAAAATAATGTAAATTAATTGCCCTACGCAGACGGGGACTATATCTGTTTCCACTTGCCAAGAACACAGACTGTAATAACAATTTTCATTGGATTGCCTGGCATCGCATCTAATGCTCTTAATTTCCTCTACTAAGGTGTAAATTATGTCTATGATTATGGCCGTTGGGTTCATATTCGTTACTCCCAGACGGAACTATAGAATTTAAAGAGCTTCTGAGTGCAGATGCTTTCCCGTTGAGTTATTTGAATAATTTCCATTAAAGCCAAAATAACATATGACACACAAGTTGAAAAGTCGAGAATTATTTGCAAACAAGTCACGTGGCCCAGAAAAGTTACTTTATGGCATTTTGTCGCATTTTATTTGTTTTAATTTCACATTCAAGAATCCACAAAACTTTTCATTCGCCAAGCACATATTAAAAATGTGCTCGTTCCTTCCGCAGTTCTTTGAGGATATTCCACACACTGCTCAAGATGTATTTTTCCTTGACGTATTTAATTAGCAATTAGCATTGTCTTCGGCATTAACTGACTGCATCCGGTAGACACATAAATCACGCCCACACACACACCCGAATGTATTTATTAGCTTTTTAACTAAATGCCACTAATTACCACAAGTGGCCTGGCCTTAACCGACTGTAGTCGTACCACCCACACATCGATAGCCATGGGCGCATTGCCTACATTTTTATATCGCATAAAATATTTATGAGCTCGCAAGCTAATAAAAAGAGTCGATGTCGGGTTGCTACACTTGTCCAAATACCGAAACACTTGCCAAAACTCATAAAACTCCAAACCCAATGTCCGACTGGCTAAGCTGGGCCAGTGGGCAAGTGGGCGTGGCAAGCGGAGGCCTGTGGTTACTTTGTATGCGAGACCTTGTCGCCGTTTTGTTTGCTATAAATAAATGTTTAAATTCAGCATAACTTCTTAATAATTAAACAGCGGCCATAAATCAGAGTCTCAGTCGGACCACCGCAGAGACAGCTGCAGGGTTTGAAATCCATTAATTAAATCAGAGCAGCGCATTAAATATATTATTATTATTATCGTGCTGTATTGTTATTAGTGGACGTATTTAACGTCCTTTCACATTTTGCGCACAATATTTTGGCTTATTTATGTGTCCGCCTAATTGGCTCCGAGGTGCTAATCAAAATGGTTTTGTGGGTGGTGTTCCACTGACCACAATTTATGTTTGACTACGCGGCTCCACATGTGCCAAAGGGTAGCAGGGGGAGGGGGGGCAGTAGACCCTTTAACCGCCACAGCAGTTTGTATAATTCCTTGCCGAAAAAGGAACCGAAACACAAATACAAACAACAAATTGCCAAAGTAAAGCCTCAAGTTCAACAGAAAGCAGTAAGCAGTCTGTGTTGAGCATAAAGAACAACCACAGCAACGCGAGCTCAACATGTTTCACCTGGCTTTGTTGCCTGTGTGCACCTCTGCAGATGCTAAGCTCTCAGCAGTCAGCGGGTTGCTGCTTTGTCAGCTGACGAATGGGTTCCTTAACCCTACCACACTCTCGCTGCATGCCACACTTGCCGTTATTTATTGTGGCACACAGAAATGTCGGACAGGGCATAGCATACTTTTCAGCGCAAGGCACGTGTAAACAAGTCTGTTTACACGCCACAATTGAACTATCCCCCTGCCCTATAGTCAGTACATCATCAGCACAATAAACGCACTCACTATGGCATATATTTATAAATTTAATTTATTTAAATAGCTTGCCACATTACATATGCATATGAGTTGAGTCGAGTTGAGTGTGTGTGCAGCTTGTCCTTTGCTTTAAATTAAACACAAACTTGAACCCAAGAAGGCTCTTGAACTGGGCGTTTTGGTTCAAGGCACAGCCGTGTGAGTAGAAGTGAAAGACATCCAAAAAAAAGGGAGATATTTAATGGGTGTGTGCACACAAAATTGATTTTTACATATGCGTATTCGTAGGTGTGTGTGTGTGTATTAAGATGACTTTATTTATTTGCCACCTTCGCTGAATCATTTGTATGGCAGAGTGGCAGACGCTTGGCCGGAGTTGCAAGCTCTTTTTTATCACCGGATGCTGAGACAGACAGACCGAAGAAGCTCTTCAGTTTGCACACATACTGTTAAGTGTAAGGACTACTCAATCCCAGCAAACGACAACAACTATTTACACACACACACACACTTATACACACACATATACTGACTCAAATAGGCGCCGTCAATCACCGGCTTTAATGGCTGCCCTGGGCCAAGGCCCTGCACTGCGCCACTGACCAGACCAGGGTCTGTTTTATTAGCGTGTTTATTTTCTTGGCTTTGTAGCGCGTTTTGATTTAACACCTTTGCAGGTGCTTCGGCTATTATAGACTCTCCCCCAATCACTCTAACTCTCGTTCTCTTTATTCCCCGCATTTGCTGTTATTTTGATTACATTGTTGAGCCGAAGTTTGCTCAATTATCGTGATGCATAATGTTGACTCATCGCTCTTAAATTCAGTCATAATTTAGTAAACAGCATTTGACTACAAAATACACTGTAATTATGTGTGTACAAATTTAAATTATGTTTTTCATTGCATTAAATTAATGAAACTAACTAAACGATAATACTTGACCGTAGTTTAACTATAGGAAATTGAATATTATAATACACAAAGTATATATGCTTTGATCTGAGGAATGAGCTGAGTCGATCTAGCCCTGTCTGTCTGTCTGTCCGGCGATCTGTCACATATAGTATAATAAATAAATAAACACAAAACGAATGCGAGTTCAAGGTCAATTCCCAAATTTATCACCAAGCTCCAACGCACGCTGCTGATAATGATAAGTAACTGCGAGCTATGACGTCACCGTTGCTGATAATCTTAGAGCTCATGAATTTGCCGGACTTAAACTGTCCTTGACTTTGCCCTCACACCACGTTACGCAGCTGCTGACACACATCTCTTATCTCTTATCAGCTGCAAGTATTTTGACAATACGTATACTAAGCTCACAGGGGATCTTGAGCCACTTGAACTTCTTAGTCTAGTTTATACGAATCAAGAGTGCGGTTTAGTGAATCTCAACAGTGTACAGTGTGTTTGATTATACCTTAGCGTTATTGGCTTATTCTAATAGTGAAACTATCACTCATTGGAAACTCTGTGGAATAGTTATTCTATTCTTGTTGGTGTTAATACCATAAAAGTCTATACTAAGTATAAGTGCACAACAGATGAGACCCGAGAAAGACGCTATCAAATACATATCTTTCATCAGAGCGCTGAAAGGTTTTATTTTATTTTGTTATATTTATATAACTTCTGTATAGTTTAACTATTGATTTTCGTATTCATTGTGATTCAGAATTTTTAAAATATTTCTCAGGTTATTTCATAAATTTAAACAGTTTTAACAAGAATCATTTAAAGTGCAAGTACGGTAAGTATTTTAATTACCATCAGTCCAGACCAGGTCGACTGTCTAAAGGCCCTAATTTATTCAGTGATTTTCCATTGTGAGTACAGTGGGCGGGTGGGTGTGTGGGTGTGTGTTTGCGTGTGTGCAAAACATGCTTAAATACATGCATGGATAATTGACAGCTCGACTGGGCTGTTGTTTGGGTAAACTGAGGCATGTAGTCGTTGGCTGCACACTGGCTTCTGGGTTTCTGGTTGAGTGCCAGTTAAGGATAGCTGCAATTGACATGGCAAGCGTTTGAAAAAGCTTAATGTATAAGCAATTTGTTGGCCTTATTGTGGCAGCAGCAGTCGCAGTCGCAGTCACAGTGGCAGTCACAGAATCACAGTTACAGTCACGGCTACAGGGGCAGTGGCAGTGACAGTGACAGTGCCAGTGCCAGCGGCAATGGTTAAGTCTGCGTGGCATTAATTCAAAAGGCACTCGAGGTTATTTTGTTGTTCGATTTTTTGTGAAAAGACCATTAATTTATTTTTCTTTTCACAGCAATTTTCTTTGATATATCAAGTTGTCTTGCTGTTGCTTTTAGCAAAGTGAAATTTAAGTGGTTTTCAATTGATTTATTTGCCGTTTTGTCACATGCGTTTGCCAGTCTCCAGTTGCCCTCTCCGATTGCTTTAAAGTCAACAATATACTATACACTTTAACGCCCACAAACAAATATAAAATAAGCCACACTACTCGATTACTCAATTAGTACTTTATATTCCAAGAACTGGGATTCTAAATATAGTTTCTTTTTGGTTTTGTTTCTTTCATCAGGCAGATTGCCACGGCTTAAGTGGAGGTTAAGTTTAGATACTCTTAACAGTCCCCACACTTGGAAAACAAACCATATTTATTGGGTCAATTGGCTTAAAGGTAAAGTTGTTGTTCCTCCCCCCTAAGCTGAGAGCACGAGCTTATTGAAAAACCCAAAGAGGGTCCTTTGTTCGAGTCGAGTGTTGGCAATGTCTTACTCACTAAATCCGCTTATGAGTGTAGATACACCACTCTATATTCAGTCACACACACACACACACTAGTGCGTGTATCACTTTTGACCCGGACACACCTGGGCAGCCAGTTCTTCTGGCTGGACAAACCTTTTCAGAGCTTAGACAAAAAGAGTCAACTGATTACTATTATTGTTGTTAGTTGGGGCATGTCTTGATACCGCCTCAAGCAGCTGTATCACTTTTAAGCGTATTACACAAAGCTCTAAAGCTAATACAAATGGAATAACAGCAGAAGGGTATGCCAAGCTTATCTATGGCAATACTTCCAAATGGCATCTCCAAGTCGTGCACTCCCCTCGTTTGCAGATATTAGTTTTTAGCTGTGAGGCCGATAAAATTTTATATGCACTTGGCTGAGCAGCCGCTGGCTTTTAGTTCGTCTTATTGAAATAGAGACTGTGGAAACTGAATCTGAATCCTGGCTAAGATTTCGCTCGTCAGCTGTGTTTGTTTCCTCCTTTTGTCATTTCGTTTCGGTTCATTTTGTTGTCCGCTTTTGCCGCACAATTTGCGCCACATTGGGCAGCACGTGATGCGTGCCAGCCACAGGCACGCCCCAGCGCCTTAGCGCCCATAGAAAGCCAGCAATTGGGTGTTGCGAGTGGGGGAATAGGCGCGAAGGGGCAAAGTGCCCGCCATATGCATGCCGCCACCTAATGCCGCGTAAGATGCCCCAAATTGTTGCGTTAGTTGGCCGCATGGAAATGGAAAGGAATACACACAATAATAACAAAGCAGAGGAACGCAGAAGAAAGGCTCCTTTTGGGGCAGAAAATCAATACCTGACGCTAAAGTATGAGATATTTCTACAGAGACACAGATACAGATACAGATACAGATACATATATACTCTCAATAATTGAGCATTGAAATGCTGGCACCTTGGATCTTAGAGCTCGGACCTCGGACCTCGGTCTGGGCTGCGGTCTTAGGCTATTGCTGTCACAGCTAATTCTTTATTCATTTGGCCTTTCATTGAATTCGTCCTCCTGGTCGTCGCGCGGGGGCCAGAGAGTGAATTAGACGAAGCGTGTGGCTTTTTGTGAGCTCACTTATTCAGCTCGTGTTTGGCTTTTCTATTTACCAACATTTCATGTACATATGTATGTATATGTATGTGCAACATATGTACATATGTACGGTAACCACTCAGATTTGTGTAACTATGGCACGCATTCAATTATGCATGACCCTGGCCGTGCCGCCTCACCTGTGCCCCGTCATGAGGCATGCCTCAAAGCGAAAGCCAGCCAAAGGCAGAACAATGTGACAGGCATTCACGTTTTTGGCTTAATTAATACACATGCCGCACGGGGCAGGGTGGGCTTATTAATACGGCCGTAATTGACGAAATTGTTGTCCGCTTACAGAAATAGAAAGGGCGTTAAATAATTGTTATTTATTATTGGGCCGTAAACTGTTTAAGTTCGTGCCGCCATCAAGTGTCAAAGGCGCTTCCTTTCCGGCTGACAAGTGGCCCTTAATTACCACCGTACCACTGGGTAATCTGTGTATTCGGGTTATGTATTTTTCGCTCTACTATGCCAGAGTGGGGGCCCGTGAATGATAGGCCTCGGCAGTAGGTATTCCTTTAGGCAAATCGACCACTAAGTAGTTATTTCCCCCCATATTGTGTTGGTATGTTTGTATGTATATTGTGATCTGACAGAGCACTTGCCTGGCTGCCTGCTTGTTGCGTGACTGCGGCTGAAGTATGTTGTCGTATACGTCGCGCCGGAAACACACCGCACAACACAACACATAGCTGAGCACACAAAGGAAAACCAAATACAAGAAGCGCCAGGTGCCAGGGCGACAGGTGGGGCACTGTTGCTGCCAGGTGAAGAGACTCCTTGTACATTTTACAGCAGACAGATGAGGCGGAAATCCGGCTCATTGTGAGTTGCGCATTTCGTTAGTGTGTTGCCAAGTGTTTTTGTTAAGCACAATATCAGATCACGGAGCGTATGATTAATGCGTTCAATTCTGAAACGATTGGTGATTATCGAGAGCGCGTTGGCAACGTGTTAATTTGCAACTATATATGCTAAGGAGATTGCATTAATTTAGCCAGGCTTTACTACAAGGCAATTCGATGTATTTCGCATGTAAAATTGACAGCTTGCTTTACATGAAATCAAGTTTGAAACTTCGACATGGAATTGATTGACTTTGGTGTCAGTTTGGCATGAGTTAAGCAGACAACATGATTTATTTTACGAATGTCTGTCCCATTGTCTGTGCTGAGAACCCTTTTGTTTTGCCTCCACTGAGGTCAACGGGACTCTGTTCTGTAGCAGACAGAAATTATGAATGCGAAATTGTCAATTGCCTCGACGTGACATATAATTTGTCGGCTATTGACTGACTGACTGACTGATTGGCCGACTGATGTGGGTTAGTTTGACAAGAAACACGTACGGCGGTTGACTGACCGTCTCTAGAAGGAAACTTGGCAAATTCTAGGCAGGAATTAAAGCTCATTCTGTGCTGAAATATTTTCATGACACTTGCAATCTGAGCACGCACACCAAAGTGCTATATGGGCGACATCAAATGTGTGTGTATGCCAGCGTTTATGACCGTTTTATTCGACGGTCATTAAAACTGTTTAATTAGCGCTTGCCAAGTAATTTGAGCAAATGTTTTTATAGACATAAGCACCTCAGCACCCCGTTGCAGACAGTCAAGTCAAATCAGAGCTGCCATGCACTTGCAAAACTCTGAAATAATTCGTATAGGAATTATAATTACTTGTATTATAACCTTAGTAATTTGGTTGTAGCTATAAACTAGTCGTAAAGCGACTAAAATATCTCGACATTCTGAGGATTTTACAACACTTTTCTTCAGAGTATTTCACAGTCGCATATTATTTTCTTTAGAAAATATTTCGTTTTAATTATGTGAATAGCGTTGAGTTGTAAAAGTTTAATTGCATATTTTACATGTGGCATAAAGCGATTCCCTTTTTGCCAGTGATGTTTCAATTCCCTTTATGCCACGTCTATGAATACACACATACGCATTTGACAAGAGATTACATCAGTCATAAATAGTCTATTTCTATTTAAAATCCATTGATTTAATGCTGTTGTTTGTTCTATGCATTAAGCCAACATGTTAACATGATATTCGCATCAGGTTGTGTGTGTGTGGGTGTCTGTTTGTGATTTACCGTTGCCTGGAGCATAGTTAAGTTTCATTAAAATTATTACTCAAATGGCTTCACCACTTACGCATAATACAATATGCATGAGTGTATATATACAGTGTGTACAAACACCCTCAATTCAAATGCTAAGTTTGCTTCTATTTCTATTTAAAGTTTCCTTATTGTTTATAGTTTTAGCTTTAAAATATGTACAGGTAAACAACAGAGGTCAGCTTATGGTAGCATTTACGCACAACTAAAAAATATGTATAACGATGCGAATAATTTTATTTTATCTGGAACCTATCAACTGCCAAGCTGCTATAGAGACAGTTTCCTAGACAGTTTCCATAATTTGACAATTTTAATGATTACTTTGAATAGTTGTTTATGTGCAAAAAACAGCACGTGAGGTAACAGAGTGAATAAAATATGAATTGCAAATATTTTTCATTCATAAATGAAGTGAATAAAATATGAATTACAAATATTTTGCATTTATAAATGAAGTGAATAATTATAAATATTTTTCATTCATAAATTAAGTGACTACAATGTTTGAAATTTTACTTTTAATGGTACTCACAGTCGTAGAGTTAAATCTGGGCTCTGCTCGACTTGACTATATCCTGTGTGATGAATTGGTATGGTGCTAATGCTGATAATGAAGATGTGTGTCGAGTAAGGCTGGAGCTTATAACTTTATGCAGATTACACAGAGTTTAATAACTCAGCCAGGGCATACCCTTTCAGCTGTGGCTGCAGAAAGGCAACTACCAAAGCTGAACTTTACTCTTGGCACATGCAGAAGTTTAAAGCCGGTCGGCACTTCAAACAAACACCCATCGAAATAAAGTAGTTTGAAGGCCGAAAAAAGATACCAGATACCCAGACAGACGGCAGCAAAATGAGCCACGCCATGAGCAGCATAAAAATATGTTGGAATACTTATGAAAATGAGTAGCGCCACGGAATGTGCTGGAGGTGAGAGGGTGGAGGTGTTTCAAAGGGAAAGGAAATTGCGAAAGCATAATGAAAGGAGAGACTGAAATGAAAATCATTGCTTACTCAATGCAGGAATGTGGCCGCGTTCCACGGCAGATGCCCGACATGCTGAGGGTTACAGGCTAACTAACTGCTGGCCATTCCGCATCCAGAATGCCGAGTGAAATCAATTTCTTGGCCATAAATGGCGAAACAAGCAGAAGGGGGATAAGCGTGTTTAGATGATCTGTATTATTTATGCGAGCCAGTGTGGCACGTGGATGATTGTGGCAGCCATTAGGATGTTGTTGTTGTCTGATCATGATGAAGCAAACTTTATCATTAATATTTAAAAACCAAAGTAAACTCGTGTCGCCATAAGTGTTCCAATACTTGGAAATAGATGCATAGATATGTAAATACTTAAACAAAAGCACACTTTACATGAACTCTCAATAGATTACACGACTCTGACAACTTTCCCAAGTTGTCACACACTCCAACACACACACACACACACACATAACGGTGAGTATGTGTAGAGCAATAATCCGGCGCCAAGTCCGAGTCAAGTGCTGTGTCAACTTTGCCCAAAAAAGAAATAAATCACCCGAGAAATTTGAGGCCGCTCAGGAGCCGTTACAGTTCCACTTCCATTCCACTTCCAGTTCCTGTGGCAGTCCGGGTCCCGTGCCATAATTTTCTATGGCAAATTATGCATTTGTCCGCGACAAAGGCACACACATGACAGGCCCTTTTGTGGCAAGAATTTGCAATGGAGTTTGCCCCTAGGCTGCTTTAAACTTAATCCATGAAATTGGAATTCGGCTGTGGATGTGCTGTAGATGTGGTTGAAGATGAGTATGCGATAGAGAATGCCATATGAAAACTAAACAGCACGCGTGGTGTAGCACGTAGCTAGAAAAGTGTTTATATTTTTATATAATCATGCAAATTAAAGTGAAATTTGGCCACAGAATGAATAGTTTTGGTTTGGCTTTAAGTAGCTTGGGCAACAAGAATGCCATAAACTATGCGTTGCTTCCAGCTCCCAGATAGGCAAAGGATTAGTGGGCCCACTTAGATATGGGCTGTCTGTCAGCTCACTATCAAAGTGACGCTGCTGTGCTTGACAAGGCCCTAACCAAGTGGCAACAGCTTACGATGATAACGTTGCTCCGAGTTGAGCAGAGAGTGTGACCCGAGCTGTCAGTGTGTGTCTCTCTATGATTTGTCAACTCGCCCGGTGACATAAGAAAATTTCCTGTAACGAATGGAAGACTGAATGTTTTATGAATATACACACAAATGAAATTTAATAAATGGACACTCAGTATTTAGTAAATAATAAATTATATTCACTTAAGTGAAGTATGAAATGTGAAATTACTATTTTCATTTAATCTTCATCTGCAATTTCCTTTGAGCAATAGTTGAGCTAATTGCTATGTTGTTTTCTTTTGAATTTCATTGAACAATCTCTTCACTTATATCACATTTTACTTTATAATGATTCAGCTCAATAATTCATGACTTTACAAAGTTAATTTCAGTGTCTCGGGCCGAGGTCAAACATTGATGTTTGGATTATATCTAATCGGCTTAAAACAACTTTATTAATGAAAATAATCAACAATTGGTCTGTGCATTATTAAAGTTTCTTTCATGGCGACCGCAATTTATGTAGAAGAATTTTCCTAGAATAGAAAGGAATAGAAGTAGCAACCTAGTGGGATTTCTTATTGTGTTATGAAATTTAATTATCCCGAGTTGATTGTGTTTGCTGTCTGCAGTATTTGAAGTGGGAGTGGAGCAGAAAAACAAATTTTATTTCGAGTACCATCAGCCCATTCGGAGCACTCTGTTTACTAATTAATTTGAATACTTCTAATGCGTATATCAGAATGTAATATAGCATGCTTTAATTAGATAACAACAACTATGCTATGGCTACGAAAGTTGCTTGAAGTCAACGACAATTAAATACTTAGCCGGGTAAGAAAAGTAATACACCTAACTTTCAGTGTCTTATGTGTCTACGTTCTTGTCACAGATTGAGAGCAATGTACGCGAAGGGCAATTGTTAGTTTTGTCTAACAGGAAGTTTGACATTGAGTCCGGGCAATGTACCACTACGCGGCGCACGGCACACGGCGCGTATGAGTAATATATCAGCCGAACGTTGCCCTCAGCCAGCTTCCCTCGCCTCGAGTGCGATATGCGCGCCAAAAGCAACTGACATGTTGCGTGTTGCGTTCGCTCCTGCAGCTTCTATGCTGCAGATTTTATGAATGAAACTGCTGTGTGTGTGTGCGCTTACAACCTGTTCGATCGGGCAGCTCGTGCCAGCCGAAACGAATCGCATGGCACACAAACAGTTCGCGCCGAACAACTTGAGCAAACGGAACGTCAGTCGCCTGAAGTCGATGTGGCGCAACGGTTGTAAGTCGCGGCAAGTGATATCTATCTAGATACACGTAGAGTTCTTGCTCCCAAATGGTTGTCATTGATATGCAACAGTAATGTTCCGAAATTGGAGGCAATATTGAAACGAAGCGAAGCAGCCAGCAGACGCGGACAAAGTGATAAGATAAGAATTCGAAAAGTGCCAATAAAGAAACGAAGTGAAGCAAATCAAAACCAATCGTCAATAAATATTGTGCGTTTATTAAAAATTTCAAGTGGAGATTTGTTTCTTTAAGTGTTGCCATTTGTGTCGAAGAAAGCGATAAAATATTCTAATTGCGAAAGTTGAAAAATACGCAAATAAGTTATTACACTACATTAAAAAGTATATTAGAGTTATGTGTGTGTGTGTATATCGTGTTTATTAAGCCAACTGTAATTAATTAAAAATACGAAAAAAAACAAACGAATCTCTTCAACTGGAAATGCTTGGCAAGGCTCTAAAAAAGGTTCTTTATTACCAAGATTAACTTTGAAATAGGTAAGTTTAATATTTGACATAACAGAGGTATATACATATGTAGGTATGTCTGTTTGTGTGTAACTGAGTGTGTGTATGTATGCAAATATCTTGACAAGCTTTAGTCAAATTTAGAATAAAAGCAGCATTTACTTAAGTGCTTGAAATGGATTCATATGGATTCGCGTGCTATTCAAATAAAATTGTGCAAACAATTTCCAAATTCCGAATTCAAGATCTTAAATACTTGAGTGTCGAAAAAAATTACTGCTACCAGAAAAGTACTTGAAGCTACATAAGAGTGTATACATAATGATATGTTAATATTTGAATGGAAAAAACACAAGTTATTTGGAGTTCTCAACCTGATCTATCCGCGCTAATACTTACCGAATACATACTCGTGTTATTTATGATACACACAGTGTGAGTGTGTGTGGCTGGGTGTGTGTATGTGGCAGCACAACTGTGCAAATAAGTCACTGTTTCGGCCAAGTTAGACAAAGCTTAAAAGCTTCAAAATAAATTTATGATCAGCGTAAGAACCAGAGCAAATAGCTGTTGGAGTATTAACATTTAAGCAAAAAGTTTGTACACCCTGTCAGCGTGTCTGTTTGCCAAGGCTTTTAAAGCTGCTAGCAAGATTTTTTTGTTTTCAACTCCATCTGAAATCATAAGCAGCAGCCACAGCCACAGCTTAGAGCCTCAATCATTTCTGGCTGTCGAAAGTGATGTGAACTTTGGTGCAATTAGAAAGCAGCACATCAGCATTACAACTGAATACAATCTCAGTTAATGTACAAACTTTGTGCTGCGAAATGCAAAACAAGGTTACCAATTCAAAGTGATTGAATTCGAGATATCCTGTACACGGCTCTTGTTAGTTTAGCAGATGTAGTTTGGCTGTAGTGTCTGTGCTTTTAGGTAAATTAAATTCACATCCATTCACATCCCCCGCCCCATTTTACAGGGTGTCCAAACAGGCCGCGAAACCTCAACAAACGCCTGCTGTACGACAGATAATCATCATTTATAATGGCCTGTGGCCAAACCATTAACATGGCCAATTCCATAGCCAATGCCGCAGCCAATGTCAATGCCAACAATAGCCCACGGTGTAAAGTGAAAAAGTTTTTCAACTCAGTTGCGTTTGTGCCACCACATCTGTCCCCCCGTCCATTTGAGAAACAAAAGAAGTACTTCGTTAGAACAATTTCATGCTCTACGTGTAGAAATTTGGTTACGTATACGCAGTGTGGGCCGGCTGGACTAAGAGATTTGTCGAAATTGTTGTACTTTAAGCTTGAGCCTGACAGTTTTGACTAATTAATGACAATTGCAGTTTGAGTGAGTTAAACACGAGTTTTGTTTTGTTTTGTTTTTATTATTGTGCTAGAGCTCAACTTGAGTAAACATGCAGAAGGACAAGGGTCGTCTAGACATTTGGGACAGCAAAGTAGGCCTCGTCCATTATGCTTTCGGTATTAGCTCATCAATTTTTGATGCATCATATGCAAATCAATCAAATCCGGGCAACCTTCTGCCCGTTATTCAACTTTTGAGCAGAGGGAATGACTGTGTGGCATTTGTTGGGGGCTCTGTCTGATCAATCAAATGCGCATTTGTATATTAATCGCGTTGATTAAGCGCCTCAAGAATTGTAAACTTTTACTTGTGCATATGCGGGTCTGGCAATCAAAGCAATTTCGCATACGAGTACACAAAATTTGACAGCGACGATTAAGCGTCATTCCGGCAGTCTCTCAATAAGCAAATGCCCTGACACCTGCCACCTGCCACAGGCCACCTGCCACGCGCTGGATTAAACACATTGTCGTATAAAATTATATTATATAATTAAAATATTTAGCAGATAGTTTGCCAAGTATTTCGAACAGTGTATAGAGGTGTGAATGCATGCTTGATTTGACATATTAGCTGAACTCTGGCTACTGCCATGAACTGGTTTCATTGGGCTCTCCCTGGACTGTGGAAACAACTTAAACCAAGCGCACAATTTAATTTATGTTCATAAATTAATTTTGAAAATGAAATTTTATGGAATTTTACTTTGAACTTGCACCCTGCAAATCGTTGGGGCCCTCCCCTCCCTATCGCCCCACCTCCCTCCTCTTCCACGCGCAGTTTCATTCTGCTTGGCTTGGTCCGGTCCGACATTGGCAGCACAAAGTCGAGCCGAGTCGAGTCTATTGATAGTAGTCTTGTCGTAGCCATTAAAGTTGATTCTCCAGCTTTTTTGTTGCACTTTACCACTTTTACTATATAAATTAACTAGTTCCGTAATTAAGCTATTGTAATTGTGCTGCAAAGGTCAACAGCAACAGTTGCAATTTAACTTATTCAAATTGCCGGCAACAGCATTAAATTGATTGAAAAATGGCACCAATAGAGAGTGCAAATCGAGGGATTTATGTCGTCTAATAGCTGCAGCAATTGCAGTAATGCAATTGGGAATTAAATGTGTTAGGTAACCAGTTAATTAAGTCTCTATTCACATTGTATTTAAATCTGCATTAGCTAACAGTTCGTTAGCTGCATATTAATGCCACTCGGGTGCACAGTGAACTTTGCGAATGTAATATGCCAGCTGAAGTAGTTTCTGTCGTTAAAAAATAAAGAGTATTATGAAATGAAATATATTTGACAGGAATGCCAATATTAATGCAGCGTTACACGCTCTATTTACTCCCAACAAAAGCAAATAATTACGTGGAATTTCCGCTCTTGATTTCAGAATAACGAGGATTACATTTCGCATCACTGATGATGAGCTTATTACCGCTGCATGGACCACAGCGAATTTAGGAATTAACCTCATGGAAAAGTTACTTCTGCAACATGTAAACCACTTGATGTGAATGCCAGCATACCACAGCAGCTAAAGCCAAAGCAATTTCCTATAGATACGCCGCAGAACACACAGCATCATGGACGACCTCGTCCGATTGCCCGCAGGGAATAACTCTCTTCTATTGGCAGCGGATAACCTCAGCAATGAAACGGATAGCAACTGGTCTATGGCAAACTTTACTCGTCTTTTTGTGGCAGCTGCTGCTGAGGTTGCGCCCAGCATTGCCAACTACACATTCAATGTGGGCTTTGCAGTTGCCACAGAAGGATCTGCTGGTGCAAATACTGGCAGTGCAGAGGCTGCCTTTGCGATGATGACCAATTCGGGAAATAGCTCAGCCCTGGGCCATATTAACAGCCTGCATGAATCCTCACCGGTGGCTGAGCAGGTGCCAGAGCATGTGATGGACCATGCGCCACAATTATCGAGCTCCGGGCTGCTCAAGGTCTATGTGCTGGCGGTGATGGCGCTATTCTCATTGCTGGGCAACCTGCTGACCATATGGAACATATACAAGACCCGCATAACCCGACGCAACTCTCGACACACCTGGAGTGCCATTTACTCACTGATGTTTCATCTGTCCATTGCCGACGTGCTGGTGACAGGATTCTGCCTCATCGGAGAGGCAGCCTGGTGCTACACGGTGCAGTGGCTGGCCAATGAGCTGACCTGCAAGCTGGTGAAGCTCTTCCAGATGTTCAGTCTCTATCTGTCCACCTATGTGCTGGTGCTGATTGGCGTGGATCGATGGATTGCCGTCAAGTATCCCATGAAGTCGCTCAACATGGCCAAGCGCTGTCATCGACTGCTCGGTGGCACCTACATACTCTCCCTCGTGCTCAGTCTGCCCCAGGTGAGTGTGCTGAAAATCAATGCAAATTGTTTGCTTATCTTATGGGGGGATTCGATTTGGCTTTAAAAACATTTTACTCCCACAACAATTGGCAAGTTATGCGGCAATTTGTCGCCTGCCATTAAGTCAAGCCCAAGCCGTAGGGCATGCCTTGGAGTAGTGGTAGTCGTGGCCTGATTCTGGTCCACGTGCGTGTTGGAGTAATATGTTTGCTTTATGGCACGCATACGCCCCCGATGGCAACACGCGTAAATAGTAGTCGGAGCGTGTGCTGGCATTAAAAGTGATTGCCTGCTGCATGAGAGCTCACTAAACGCTGCTTTGGATATTGCCACGCCCACCACCTTGGCGATGTTAACTAAAGTTTCCGCTCAAAGGGTTGGCCAGGCATTCCAGAGGACCCTTGCAACTGTAACCGACGACAGAAATGAAATATTTATATTCCAGGCATATTTTCAAACATATATACACAGTTTTATATAGTATATAATGTATGTACATTTGGTTATGGATATGGATATGCGTGGCGTCCCTCTGTCGGCTATTCTGCGCCCCAGGCTGTTTATCCTTCCATCGCATCCTTTTGCCTACTCGCAAAGGAAACCGAAAGCCAAATACACACACGCCAAAATCTGACCATTTTTTTCTCGCTGTAATCCTTTATTTTCACACTTTTATTGCATTATTTATGTGCCTTCGTTTCTTTTTTTTGTCTTTTTCGCTTATTTCTCTTTTTGTGTCGCTTGATTTCATATCTAATTGAGTTGCCCAGCAGATTTATGGTCGAGAGGCATTTGGCATTGCCCTTCAGAGCTTCAGGCAGAGCTTTGTTCTACCGCGTGCCACAGATTAGTAAGTGGCTTTTGATTAAATTCTGCGGTTTAAATTGAATATGCAGTAGACTCAGGGAAGAGGGGATTAAGCCATTATACTATGCAAATATTTATATAATAATATTAGCCGCTGTTAATGAAACTTAATGAAATGTTAGAATATTTAAATGAAAGACTTCAACACATCGAGTAGAACGATTGCTGTCTATCGATAACTTTTTTCTGTTAGTTAACAGAATTCACACAGTGAATATGGGTATTCCGCTGATTGCATACTTCACTTTAACACTTTAGCATTATGGGAGTTTCTTCAGTATATCTTAAAAAATAAAAAAATGTAATGTAAAATGTAGCCAAAAAACGTAAGCCTGGACCTTTTTTTGGCATGGCCTCAGGGTGCACTACATTATGCTAATAAGAGAAGGTTGCTGCAATTACACAAAGCAAACAACATTAAAATAAAGCTTTCAGCAAACTGCATTTAATTATGCACCAAAATGCAGATGCGTTCCCAGGAACTAAATGTAAACAAACAAGAAATATTTATAAAGTTACCAAACTTAAGGCAGTCAAAGTTTCTTGCAAATAACACATAATACTTGAAGCTAAGTGAAGATAAATAATCACCTGTTTAAATATTATGAATTCATTTAAATTAAAGTGATTAAAGCAGAGAATTTAATACAGTCATTCGCTAGATCGTAAGGACAATGGTTACGGGGCTCAGGTGAAGATATTAATATCTGTAATGACTAATATTTCGGTGTCATCTAACGGTTGTTACTCGCATTTATTGCTGTGCGTGAATAATAATAAGCTGATTCATAATATCGACACGAGTTGGCCTAAAACACGTAACTATCTAAAATCAAGCTATTGTCAACTAAGTAGCTTTAATAACGCATACACCATACTACAAGTTCTATGAAACATTTTTTTTTACTAGCGGAACTCAATAACAATTCCCCTAGGAATTGATAGAGAGAGGCAGGAACGAGAGGAAGTTGTATAGATAGAACACTTTATGCAAAATGTGACCTTTTTGCTTCATTTTGGCATAGGGCAAATCTGCATATGGATGTAAAATGTGCTCTCTTTTGTTTAGAAAGTTGCCTATCGGGCCAAAAAATAAAAAATTGCTCACTCTTGCATTTTTTCGGGCTCTTTCGATAGTTGCTTCCTTGCCCCATTCTGAAGGCATTAGCATATTCTTTCCATTAAGCAGCATTGCGCTGAAAGGTAGGCCACCTTTTTTTGTGTATAATTTAAGGATATCTAATTATGAAAATCCAACAATTATGCGCATTGTTTAGCTTGGTTGCTTAGCACCCAGCCAGACGCTGTTATCTCTTATCAGTGCCACATGTCTAAGAGCAACACCTTGGGAGTGGGTGTGATTATGTTTGCATATAATTATATAAAGTACATAAGAACCAGCACGTGTGAATCTGAGAGCTCATGAATATATTTAGATGAAAATTGCATGTGGAAAACTGCATAACAGTTGTGAAAATTGGGCAACTAAATTAGGATAAAATTATGGCATTTGCTACTGCAAACTAATGGAAAATATAATCGTGAAAATTAGGCAACTAAATTAGGATAAAATTATAGCATTTGCTACTGCAAACTAATAGAAAGTATAAGCGCTTTTTAGACCCTGTACTTTAAAAAAGTACAAAAGGGTCTATTAAGATTGTGCAAGCCCGAAATGTATGTAACAGGCAGAAGGAGGCGTGGCAGACCCCACAAAGTATATATATTCTTGATCAGGACGACGAGCTGAGTCGATCTAGCCATGTCCGTCTGTCCGTCTGTCCGTCCGTCCGTCCGTCCGTCCGTCCGTCCGTCCGTCCGTCCGTCTGTCTGTCCGTCTGTATGAACACCTAGATCTCGGAAACTGTAAGAGCTAGAGACATCATATTTGGCAGTTAGATGCCCCTATAGTGCAAGCAGATCAAGTTTGTTTTAGATTTTTGATACCTCCCCCCCTCCCCCAAAAACCGCGAAAAACTGCCACACCCCCAATTCTAAAGATACAAACTTGTGATTTAGCATACGAAAATCTTATGATAATCTTTATCTGTGCTGTGAATTGTGGCTCAATCGGATAATAAACACCGGAGATATTCAAGATTCAATTCCCTGAACTAGGGGGGAGCAGCGCGAGCGTATGTGTGGTTGCATGCGACTTTGCGCTATGTGTGCATGTGTTCGTGTTTGTTAGTGTGTGTGTACGAAGAAAAGTACAGGGTCTCCTACTGTCGGTTGCATCCGACTGTAGCTTTCCGAGTTTTTAGCTGTATTACTTTCATGATAATAATAAATGAAATTATACGTTTGTCATTGGCAAATCGATAGCAATAAAACATGCTAATTGATGGAGATAATAATAAGACTCAATAGCAAACTTTACACTGAATAAGAATCCTTTAAGCTGCCCATAATGACCGTCATTAAATGCATTTCTGCGTATTGCTGCAATTAAGGCAGCTTAATGGCACATTTATCAGCAAGATGTCAGGCACGTTGTCGCCACTAGTCGCCTGCCGCATGTTGCACATGACCTGTGGCCTGCCGCAAGTCGATATATAATTCATCGATGCGGCACATACATAAAACTCATGCGACATTAAAACGTGACACTGCCACTAGTTAGTCCTTGGCATGATACCATACACATACTCGTATCTACGTCAATCCCAAAAACTCTTCTCGCGCTTTTTAACTCGAGAAGTCGAGCACTCAAGTTATTCATGTCTATCTGAATGGCGATAATCAATAGTCGTGCTATCAAATTCAATATGAGTGGCTCGGTGTAACTGCGACGCAGTCTGTTCTCCATTTCACGCGTCTCAAATAATAAAACAAAATGAAAATTTACTTCCACTGCCAATAAACAGCAAATGCTCCCCCCTACATATATACATTTGGTTATAAGGATCTGTGTGTTCGGGCTGTTTCCGCCATGCGTACGTAAGTGCCACATTTATATTACACTATGCAACAGTGTCTCATTTCTGCTGCGGCATGTCAAAGTACAACGAGCAAGCGAAACACGAGAGCATTTTATTTTATTGCGGCACTTTCACTTTTCTGCATAATATTGTATACACAATATTGTTTGGCTCTGACAAATGTGGAATTATGTGGATTATGCAGAGTATACATTGATATATGTGTGCATGCACGATTTATTACTATTCTTATTCAGATGAATTTTGAATTATGTGTCCAATCAATTGCTCATAAAAATTGCACATAAATTACGACTCATGCCGGTGCTTCAATGAGTAAGAAAAACTATTTTTTACTCCACAGAACTCGATACAATATTTTGCATATATTTCTGCATTGACAAATATGTATGAATGGATGTGTGTTTTGTTGTATAGCGTATTTTATTTGTGTTTCACTTATTCCTCACGGAGTTCTTCCTTAAGGAATTTATCGTGTTGTTCATTTGCTTGGAAGTTATAAATGTGGGAAATTAATAAAAATCACTCTTACTCTGCCTCGAGCTCGCTCTTGTAGTGTTTTAGTTTTACTACTTGAACGTCTTATCGAATACTGCAGCTGTCCTTTCCCACTACTAGTTACCAGTGTGACCAGCTGTCGACAGAGTTCACAGACACAGACACAGTCACAGACTCCAGCACTTCACTTCACTTCGTATCCGTGGGCGTTACGGAAATAGTCATAAAATGTGCAAATGAAAATACTCTTAATGCATTTCATATAATCACACACTGTGGCAAGGAAAATGGAAATGTTATGGATAAATTTATGGTTGCCAAACAAGGACATTGCCATAAAGACATAGTCAGGGTTAGAGCTGAGTTTATTAGATAGTTCGTATTCATTTCTTTAGTTAATGTCAGCTAAATACAGCCGAGTGGCAAGTGAAATATGCTATAAAAAATATTATTAAATAAAAGTAAATTTAAGGTAAAGTTAGTGATTATTATAGTCTGAGGATACAGATGTGATAATAACAAATGAAATACAGATGTAAAAATAACAATTTTAGATTAGAATCAAATCTTAGTAGGCATAATACATGAGTCTACACATGATATACATACAAGAGATACTAACTAGTATATTAAATTCCAGATAAGCTGATGATGAAGTGCAACTTCAACTGCTCTAGTTTTTACATAATTTACCAGCCGAAATTCCTTGAGCATAAGTGCTGAAATTATGGCAATATTCCATTACTGCAAACTACAATTAGTTCACATTAATAACCAGTAACTACTAAGTGCAAAGTTTCCATGAAATTTTAGAGCACTGCCAAGTTGGGAAATTCCGTTGGGTGGGAAAGGGCCAAGTGGTTAGCAAAGTTACTGTTGCTGTGGCAATAGCACTGGCAACATCCATTACAATCGATAATCAAACAAATATACTTGCACACTCAATCATACACACACACACACACGTCCACACGCCCACACACACAGTAGTTAAACATTTGCGTTCCCTTCAATCGTTTTGTAGAAGCATTTGGCGGAACTGATAAACATATTCAATCAAATACTCTTGAATGTTTGAACCGTTTCGTTGTGTGAAATCGAATTTAATCAAATGTCTTGTGTCATCTTTTTATTCTGTTCTCGGGTTCTCCCTCTCCCCACACAGTTCTTCATCTTCCGCGTGGCACGCGGCCCCTTCGTGGAGGAGTTCTATCAGTGCGTGACTCACGGCTTCTACACCGCCGACTGGCAGGAGCAGATGTATGCCACTTTCACGCTCGTCTTCACTTTCCTGCTGCCACTTTGCATACTCTTTGGTGAGTATAGACACACTCACACACAGACTGCGAGATGTATATACTAATGTTATGCAACCTATTTAAATATTTCAGGCACCTACATGTCAACGTTTCGCACAATTTCGAGTAAGTGAAAGACTTTGATGCCCGCACAGGCAAATAGACAAATAGACAGGCAAAAATTTAGATTATCTCAGTGTGAAACTATGAAAACGAACCTCTACTCGCATGCTAAACACAGCTGGGACTGTTGTCCCACATATTTTTCCAATTCACAGGCAGCGAGAAAATGTTCCAAGGCTCCAAATTGGCCAACTACTCGACGACGAAGCAGCTGCCAACGCAAACGAATCGCCAGCGTTTGATACACAAGGCCAAGATGAAATCCCTGCGCATATCGGTGGTGATCATCATCGCCTTTCTCATCTGCTGGACACCCTACTACGTCATGATGATTATATTCATGTTCTGGAATCCAGATAAAAGGGTAAGTAGACCAGGGGACCTCCTCTATCTCCGACTTGGCCTTGGGTCAGCTGTGGCCAAATGGCAATTTGAAAGGGTTATTAGGCCTGGTAGACTTACGTTGATGCTTCCTGTTTCCTGTGTAAAACGAAACACGAAACGACAAAACTGAAAAACGGAACACAAAAAAGAAACAATAAACCCCAAGCCCAACAGAAGCCATCATCGGAATGTGGCCAAGTCCTGAGTTTGGAATTGCAGCTGCAGCAATTCTGATGCTATTTATGGTTTAAACAGTTGTGCTATTTTTAGCAATTCCAGTGAAATGATTAAGTTAACTACACGTGGAAGAGCCATTCGAATACCCCAGGCTTTTGCTGCTTCCAATGTCTTGCCACATCAATCAGTTGTGGCAAATGGGCGTGGCAGCGTGGGCCGCCTGACGTGTCTAATGTTACGGCTTGTGGCAGCTGTAAACCGAACAGCGAAATACTAGAAAGGAATTGATTCGCTCTGCAGCTGTTCACCAAATCCTTTTTACGAGTGAATCCCTTTCTTTTATCACTGGCATTTCTTATGACAGTTTTTAATTGATAGCAGGTCGGCATACCATAATGAAATCCACAAAAAGGTAACGGTAACAGTCTAATGGCGCCTTAAGCTGTGGTCAGCCGTAGAAACCGCAGGCTAAGGTTCAGCTTATCGACACTTGCACAGTGGTACAAGAACAGTAATTAGTGGAGGTAACAGCTTGAAATTTGCAGTGATTATGCTCAATAGTTCAAAGAAATTTCTGCATAAAAATTAAAAGTGGGTGTGGCACCCTAAAGGGCGCGAAATAACGCTCGAACATAGATGTCACCTTTATGAAAATATCTTCCACTTTGACGCGCTCCACAGCCTGCATAAAAAATCTTAAAATTATAAATCTTTCGGCATAAAAAAGTAGGAACAAATACCAATCAAATGGCTTTTAAATTTTGTCACTTAATCGAAAGTGTACTTTTGCCAAATTATATTCAATTTCTTACCATAGTGACTTGGCGCTCGTAAAATGGAGTTGAAATTAATTGGAATTTTACTGAAATTTGTTTGCAGCTCGGAGATGATTTACAGGATGCCATTTTCTTCTTCGGCATGTCCAACAGCCTTGTTAATCCGCTCATCTATGGAGCCTTTCATCTGTGTCCTGGTAGAGGCAACAAATCCGGCACGAGTGGGGGCAACAACAACGCCTACAGCCTAAACAGGTAAGGAACAACAAGACGTAGTATATATATACTATATACATCTATCTCCCACAGAGGCGACTCTCAGCGTACGCCCTCAATGCTGACTGCTGTTACGCAGGTGGATGCAGCCGGCGGCAGTGCTCGACAGATGCGTACGTTCCGCCAGCAGAGCTACTATCGCAGCACGAGCAACGGCGCGGGGGGTGTGCCGTTCAAGGAGCAAGTGGGTCTGCTGCAGGTGGGCAACTCCTCCACGGGGTCTGCCACACCGCACATCATGCGCAAGAGCTCCTCTGTGCGCAGTCCGCACCCCAATCACAGTTCAGTGATCGGCAGTCGGCACTCGGGTTGCCTGCGGGAAAAGCAACAGCTGCTACTGCAGTCGCCCCCACCTTCCACGCTGGTGCTCAACTACGATAGTCAGCGGGGTGGCGTGGGCATTGGCATGACCAACGGGCTGAAACTAATGACCGGCGTGGGCCTGCTGACAGACAATGATGAGCACGTGTCCAGTGTGTGAGCAGAGCTCGCGGCGATGGTGACGGTGGAGGCGGGAGTGGGTGCAATAATGTTGCAGCCAAGCGTGGCGGAGGATGCATGTTCCTGCTGCCGTTGCCTGAGCCAGGAACTAGTGCGGCGCCAACAGTCGGAACTCCAAGAGGCCACCGGCGTGGCAACACACTAATACGACAACTACTACAACTGCGAACTCATCTGTGACCCCATGATTGCGGCCAACTTGTGGGCGTGGCTCCGAGTGAACCGCTACTACCTTCGGGTTCTTCCAGTGCTGGCCTGGAAGTCAGTCGATGATCAGATCATCGAGCCGCAAACACATTTGATTAGTCCAACTAATTGAGAATTAAGTCTTCAAACACTCTCGGTGTGCTTAGTGGTAATTGTAGTCTTAGTAACGATATTGTTAAACACTAACTAGGCCTAAGACAGCCCGATAAACTACGTTAATAATGATGGATTAATAAATATCTTAAGGTGAAGTTAAAGAAGATTTAAACTCTTAAAACTTTGAGCAGATGTTTTCATTTTGAAACTGAATGCATAAAATTGTTGGTAATATATATTTTAAGTTTTCTTTTTCTACATATAATTTGTAAATATATTTTAGCTATATATATACCCTACCATTTGGCCAATGTTGGCATGGCTCAAAAAAGATATTTAATTTAAATTATTAAATAAATAAATATATAAGAATATACATAGGTACGTATGCTTAATCTGGACAACATTCTAAGTCGAGCTAGCCCTGTCGGTTCGTCGATCTGTCACAAAACACACACATAGTCACAATAAGAATTCCAGCTCAAGGGAAATTCCCAAAACTATAGTGAGATAGCACAAACACGCGCAACTGATAATGATAAGTAGCTACACACTATAATGGGTATTGCTTCTGATCATCTTTAAGCTCATGAATTTGCCGGATTCAAACTGTCCTTGACTTTGCCCTCACAACAGCAACTGATACACATCTTTATCTCTTATCAGCTGCAAGTTTTTTGACTGTACGTGTACCAAGCTCACATGGAATCTTAGGCCACTCGAATTACTTAGTCAAATTGAATCCAGTAAAGAGTGCGGTTTAGTGAATTTTAGCAGTGTACAATGAATTTGTTTATACCTTGGCGTCATTCGCTACTTCTAGTAGTGATACTATCCCTTATTGGGAACTCTGTGCAGACTCCTCAGGTATATACAAACACATATGTGAGATATGTGGAATAGTTATTCGATTCTTGTTGGTATTGATACCAAGCATAGAAATACTAAGTCTCCAAGTTTCTTTCAGAGACAAGTACATACTATCGACTGATCGGTTTATCATTACTAATCGCTTGTTGTTTTTGCAATTTGTTTTTCCTTTCTTAATATATCAATAGTCTTGTGCAGCTACAAATGAGCTCTGCGCCAGCTACATACGTAAGGTGATTCAACCTTTATTGACAAATGCGCAATTAAATCAAAATATCAAAGCCAATATGAAAACTGAAATAAAGGATTTAGAAGAGCAACTCGAATATGAAAGGAATAAAAATAAAGACTTGGAGGATCAAGTTACTAAACTAACTGAAATCAAAGAGGACTTCGACACCTGGTTAAGGAAAAATCCTCCAGATAGTTGCATTCCCTTTGGAAGTAGTCCAGGTACTATCCACAAAATTCAATCACCTGGACTCGGACATTTTGAAGTGCTTTGTGATGAAGCACATTCCTGGCGAGGGTGGATAACAATCCAAAGAAGGATTAACGGCAAGGAAGATTTCATCCGCGATTGGGCCACATATCGCAATGGATTTGGCTCACTTAATGCCGATTTTTTTATCGGACTAGAGAAACTCCATAAATTGACAACTGCCCAGCCACATGAACTCACTATACAGATGGCACACTTTAATGGATTCACATTTTACTATACTTATGATCGATTCGAGATAGCTAGTGAAAGCGAGAAATATAAAATAAGTATATTGGGAAAGCTTACAGGATATATCGAGCCTGAAACGACATTAACCGTGAACAGTCCATTCTCAACGTATGACAGCTATAATCACAAAAATAAAACTGATTGCGTTAAGGAGATGAGAGGTGGATGGTGGTACAATTCGTTCGATTTGTGTCCACGCAGGTAATTAACCAACTAACGAACATTATATATTCATTCATTCATCATTAAGTCATTGTTGATTCTAATTTTTTTTCCTTCAGAAATTTAAATGGCAGATTTTATGCAAAAGAGCCAAATGCAGAGGAGAGTGAATTTGGGTTGTACGTTAAAGAAGTCAAAATGTTAATACGCCCGTTAATAACAATTGATTAGTTATTTTACTGGAACGATGATTGCGCATACAAGTAAGTTGAGTAAGTAAAAGTAAACTATAAATGGTGTTATAATTCTATTTAATTTGCAGCAAAGGCAAATGGAAAATTGTCTGATTGACTAGAGGAAAGTAGGGCTAAACGCAAAGGCGTCTTGAATCTTTAATTCATTGTTAATTTAATTTGATTAGTTATATTTTGAATGGTTATTTCATATATCACTGCTTGTACATCCAATTCAGTTCCTTAAATGAACAAATAAATATTGTAACTGAAACCAGAACTTAATATGGAATTTTTTATATAGAAAACTCGCTATAACTTAGCTATATCCTGTTTTGCTCATTGTCAAACCAGCAGCTTACAGTAAACCAAATATTACTATTAAAATTATTATTATCTGTCATATAATATATGATGTAAACCCAAATTAGCCAAAGTTGTGCTGCTATTGTGCTAGGTTTACGATAAGAATTTATATTGAACCGCGCGGACTATAAAAATAGTGAAGCATACTTTTGGGCAGTGCTCAGAAAATTATTTAAATTTAAATTTAACCGCGCAGAGTATAAAAATTGTGAAGCAAACTTTTGGTTGCGTTCAGAAATTAATTTCCCCTGCTATTAATTTTAGGGATCAGTATATACACCGATTGGGGATCAGCAAACATATACTTGATGTATGTATATAAATGTGTATTGCATGTAAATTACATATTTTAAAAGACAGTCGCCAGGTTGAAATCGGACGTTATTAGCAGCACTTTGAAATGAGCTCGAAATGTTCTATCAATTGCAAGTGAAACTATAATACACACACAAGTGTGTGTGTGTGTGGGTAAGCAGAGGAAGCTAAATTAGACTGTAATGTTATTAGGTAGTTGAGGTAACCAGATTAGCAGAGCAACTGTAAGCCACGCAGGTTAATTACAGCGAGTAAATCCCCATAATACTTAAGCAACTTGCTCTTAAGTTTTCTGCACTCCCTACTAAGTTTACTTGAACCTTCAGGTCAGTTCAACTTTTGCAGGCGAAAAACATCAATTTCTACGGCCAAATACGATTGTAAGTACAATGGGACAATATGGCGAAATTTAATGAATTCTAAATTAACTTGAGCATATTTTAGCCTAAAGTCCAACACACTTTTTGTGTGTAAAACTTTACAGCATCATCATATAAGTATGAATGTGTGTTTGTGTGTGTGTCTGCATTTGATTCCTGCTGCTGTGTATGTATGTAAGATAATCTCTGTAAAATTTGTATAGTTTATTTTTTAATAAAAACTGAATGAGCATTGCAGAAATTTACGAGCCCAACTTTTATGCACCACGCACAACTCAACACGTTGATGAACTAGCGCCAAAAATGCTAGCATGTTCCTCCGCCTATGACTTTGCCAGTTGCCTCGTAAATCCGGGAAAGCCCACACGCACAACCACACCCACACTAACACCTACACCCACAGTAACCAACCGAGCACATTACGCTTTTTATGCACAGCCTCTGTAGCTGCCGGGCGTGGCAGTAAGTGAGGGTGAGAGTGAGGGGTGCCCGCCGCCTGCTGGTGACCAGGCCCATTCTTGACTTGTCAGAGCTACATATTTTATAACTGCCAAGTTCGTGTCCAAATGCAAAATAAAACGACAGCAAAACGGGCCCAGCGAATCAACTTCACAGCGCCTAAATATGTGCTACAACAAACAGAAAAGATGCGGAACCAATTTACCAAAATAATGGAAAACGTGGAAGTTGTGCGCGGTGCCAGGGGAGCGGGACGCACATCGACACTTTTGACCAAAGTCTGCCTTTATTCGCGCGCACATTGATGGCCCGACAGGAGGTCGAATGGTCAACAGACTGAATTGGACTTAGCTGGACACGTTCACTCTGGCGGGGCACAATTATGCGCAGTCAGACGGACCAACTGAGTGACACGTCCATCATTTGACGGCACGATTTTTCACCAAGTAATTCCCTAAATAGGCATTTGTTTTGTATTTAGACACTGCGCCGACAATTGTAAATACGTGAATTTAAATTTAAATGTCATAAAGTCGGTTTTATTATACACACACAAACACTCACACACACTTACACACACACACAGCCCCCACTTTATGACCACTTCTCGTCCAGGCGAAAGACCCCTGAAATGGCAGGCATGCCTCCGGCTCGCCCGGTTTTAATGATGATTCAATGGTTTAACCCAAAAACAGAGGTTACAATGGAGCTCATGTTGTTATGGTAGCAGTAGAGCAGTGGAAATGACAGCAGGACGATGCGGACGGGATTCTGTGAGTGGCTGGCCGAACAAGGAGAATAATAGAATGTAATTCCAATTCTTTACAAACATATATATCTTCCTATTGAATTGCCTATATGATAAATCTTGTATATATCTGGCATCCTAGTCGTTTGCTTTCCATAAGATACATTTATCTAAACCATATTAATACAATTTAACAAAGACTTTGACCTACATACATAAATTTTGTTTTGTTCCCAACCCTAGAGAGAATTTTATTACAGCATTTGCAACGATTAATCCCATTCAGGCGTAGACCAATAATGATTTCTCAGCACATCAAAACAAGCACATAAAAACAGACATGTACTATAAAGACTAGGTGCTTGTCATCCACTTTGTGGGATTCGGAGTTATAACCCCAAGTGAATCATCAAAAATTTATGAGCCGTATGCATGTATCGGATAAATTGTTCGCATACGCTTAGGAATACTCTCATTATCTCACTTTTAACACAAGCTCAATAACAAAGCCACATCTTCATCTTCGATTCGCCGTAATCACGCATATGTAATTACGTTTAGATTTCTTGGCTGGCTTTAACAGAGTTTTACTTAAATGTAGGTCACATAATGTACACCGAGAAGCAAAATCGGAGTTCTTAATTGTGGGATTCAACTTAAATTAGTACAATGCGGGCCGAACAAAACTGCTTCTGCTCTTGCCGTCTATCTCGTGCTGACCACAGCCTCCTTGCGTGCCGCATCCTGTAGCAACTGCGTATCCACCTCGTCGCCGGGCAGTTGTACATAGCGCACCACAGAGCCGCGGATGAAGCAGTTCTTTACGCTGAGCATATGAGGATATTTGTCGGGATCTGTGACACTAATGTCCGTCAGCTTTATGTTAAGGTATTGATCCACCGAATGCAGCGTCCCACAAATACTACATAAACGTTTATATTAGTTGCATTACTGGGCTGTAATCAGCATAAAACACACGCGCCAAATGCCGCACTTACCTCAGATCATTCTTCAGCTCAACAACAACTTCTTTGCCAACCAGCGATTTGAAGAACGAATAGAAAAGCTAATGGAGGCAATCAACATGTTAATTATTGACGTTTTTATCGTTATTCTTTAGTACTTACCATCGTAATTCAATATATCTTATTGTTTATTTCAGCTACAACAATGAATTCGCGTTTGCCGACTAGGGCTGCAAGCACAGTTGCAACACTTGGCGTTTTGTAGGGCAAATTTGGCACTTTTCTTTGGTGTATATGGTACAAGGGTGGTCGATAGTTATCGGAATGTGACTCTGGTCCGAAATATTTCGCCACCACAAATTCGAGTAAGCGCCATCTATTGCCTGGTAGTGTAACCTCTGGCGATAAGAAATGCGCTGGGCGCAATTTTGAGTCACGTGAAGTTGTCCGCAATCGGATATATATTGGCGGGAATTTGTTGAAATTCAAACATTGAAACTAAAGATTCGTATAATTAAATTGAGTTTAATGGTAAAATAGGCTATATTGTGGAGATGAATTTAGCAGACAGAGGTAATAGCCATATTGTGAACCTTTCAGTTGATTTCTATAAGTCGCTTTACCAAATTTATTTCATTGTTCCATTTCCAACCATATAGAATCCAATTTTTTCATATAGAATTCACGCATACTGATTATAAGCAGATGAAATTGCACTTGCTAATACATAATTTATTGACTTTTTTAATTTAAATTACATTTTTATAACAGTTTTCAGGTCTAAAAGTATTTACAAACATAGGCTCACATTGATTTTACCTTTGGGTTGCTCTACTTACACGTACTTTGAAACTAACAATAGATTATATGCATCTCGTTTATATCGATGAAATGCAGATTTACTCTTAAAACTTTGTTTAGCTTAAAAATCACATGTTATATACTTAATTAGCATAAAATCTCAACTAGCGTTGCATTCCAAAACTGTCCAACTGTCCACCATCTCGCCTTATCCAGAAGAATGCGCTGTCGTCTTCTATGGAGTCACGCTTCTAACGCTAATAAATTCGTACGACTACGACTCCGGCTCCGTCTAATGCCGTTTAGTGATCGGAACTGAAGTACGAGTTCTGCATGAGATACAGCTTGTCGATGGGGTTGATAAGGCTCGTATTCAGATTGGCCAGCATGTCGTGCGGATTCGAGTGCTGATTGTGGTTCCCCGACGAGCTAGTCGACTGCAGCTCCAGGTTGTTCAACGACAGCGAGTCAGCATCGTCATCCAGCTGATCAAAGTTGCTACCATCCAGTGATAGATCGGAGCTACAGAAGCTGTCATTCGAATTAGCCGGATAATCTGGAATGCGAATCAAATGTTATGATCAGTATATAAAGACATGGACTGCTATACATACCATCTGGGGAGAAGGGCAAGTTGGGATTCAGCGGCTGACTGGCAAAGGCACTGTCCAAACCACTTAGGAAGCCCACATTGTCGGCTCCATGCTCCTGTTTTACACATTTCTCATCCTTCTCACTGGTCTCCTTGTCCTCTGAGGTGCTGGCATTGCTGTTGCCACGCCCATTGCCGTTACCACCAGTGCCACCTGAGCCAGTGCCATTCTGTTTAGCCTTGCGCTGTATCTTCTTCATCTTGGCACGCTGATTCTGGAACCAGACCTGCACCACACGCACCGACAGGCCCGTATCCTTGGCCAGTGCCTCGCGCACCTTGCGACACGGCTTGGGCGACTGATCGAACGAGGCCTTGAACTGTTTGCGCTGTTGGGATGTCAGTATGGTGCGTGGCCGCTTGGGACCACGTCGACCGTCCCGCGGTCGCAGCAGATCCTCCTCATCGAGACCCACAAAGCCACAGTGTTGGGCAGCAGCTGCCGCCAGAAACATCTCCTTCTCCAGGTCATGGCGATAGCAGAAGAGCTGGCCATCACGCAGCATAAACTGCTCGCCCTTCTGCAGTGGCAGGCGGCAGGCGTAGCACACGAAGCAGGGCAAATGGAATACATAGTTGGGTATGGGACGCATGACCAGCTCCTGCGGCAGTATGGCATGGCAGCAGGCGGCGCACTTGACCCCAAACAGGCGATCATAGTCCAGCTTGCAGTAGAGCTTCGAGTTTCGCACGTAGCATGTGTGATGCAGTTGCATGCCACAGTAGCAGCAGGCCAGGCACTGTTCGTGCCAGTTGGCATCGCCCACATTCATCAGATAACGGTCGTGTATCTTCTGGCCACAGCCCTCGCACAGCTCATAGTTCTTCTCGCACTTGATGTGGCCCACTTCTGCAAGGGAAAGAAGCGACTGTTAGTGAACCGTAAAATCGATTGGAGGACGAACTCTACGTGTTGGCAGCACATGTTGTTGCAAAATAATCATGACATGTGTTGCAAACATCAAGAGCAGCAGCAGCAGCAGCAGCAGCAGCAGCAGCGCAGACTTGGGCTGTCAAATCGTGCGAGAATGTTGCGTCTCCCTCCCGTCTGCCCCATCTCGCTGGCAGTCAAAAGTGTTTCGAATGGGAAAAAAATCAACAAAACAACAAAAATTATCTGTCGCCGTCGCCGGCTGTAACAGCTTGTATTGATAGCTCCTTGATGCGTAATTGAAACGTAAAGTTCGTTCAATGCGCTGAAATGTATAAGCTTAAGCTTATAATACTTCAATACACACACACGTCTACACTGCAAAAATATAAAAATTAGGTAACAGATATTGGCTTAGAGTAAAATATTTACGCTAGCTTCAAGCCAAGTCTGTCTCCTCTCTCGCCCATTAACTTGTAGTAAATTCAGCTCATTTTAGCTACTGCTTTTTCAGCTGATAAACATATTAAATGATAGTTAAAATAAGTCTTATTGACGTTTGTCTTATTGTCTTATTTGTCTTATTCTTGTTTACGTTTCTATAGCTTGAAGTTGTCTGCAGCAACAAAGCGAATCTTACTACTCGATTACAGTTGAAGTTAAGTCTATCAACTCGAAATGGTTGCAATCGATGATCGTTCTTATCGATAAATTAATTAAAGCAACGAAGCTAACATAAAGAAAGGAATTACGCCAAGTCTCTCTCCCCACATTCTTTCTCATAGTAAAAGTAGCTTTCTGCTCCATTTTTTTTTACAGCATAAGCATGAGCGCTAATCTCACACACTCGAAAAACTGTAAACCAGTCCATAAAAAGTAGTACCCCCAAAAAATACAACGGGCGCTGCAGTAAACATAAAAAAGTGAATATATGACGACCACCATGCGAATTATGAGCAACTGAAAAATGAACGGTAACTGAGCGTGGCGGGTTCGGGTTCTTGTGCTCGAGTTTTATATGACTGTGGCTCACTGGCAGAAAAATGTGCATGATTTATGGTTGGCACAATGGAGCTACTGCCACCACAACCGGGCTATGCCGCTCCATCCAAAGCAAAACAGCTTAAATCCATGCACAAACTGGGCGAGTGGAGAGGGAGGGTGTGTGTGTGTGTGTGTGTGTGTGTGTAGCAGCGCAGCGTAAACTTGACAACAGCGGCATCAGGCGTAATATGGCTATGGCAAAGCCAGGCTGATGACGATGGATGAGCTGTAGCTGTGTTGCTGGCATTCCGTGTGCAATCGCCCTAGAAGTATGCTACAAAAGACAGCTGCATAGCAATGCCACACTCGCACTGCATGTGGGTGTGGGTGTCGGTGTGTGTGAGTGTGTATAGACGACAATCGCATTGGTGATAACAGCTTTTGCCTTTGTTGCTCCATGCAGCGCACTGTTGGCTGCCGGATGTGAGCGTTGCAAAAGGATCATTTGATAAGTCTTGTTTTGAATTTTCGCCTCTTTTGTGGGTTTTTTAGCCGCTCTTTTTTCTATGCGCTGTATTGTCATATTGTGGCGCTATCCATTTACAGCTCGCTTTGTGTAATCTAATCGAAATTTATGGCCCCTTGCTGCAGTTTTATGAAGACTTTTTGTTTTACGAGTACTCGCACTCGTATTGGCATTTGAGCTCAAAAGAGTTGAAAAATTTAGCGAAATGTGATAAGTGAATGAGTGTGTGAGTGTGCGAGTGTATTCATTGTGTATTTGCGTTGTTCATATTCAATATTCGGCAGCACAACAGAAGCGCATACTAGTGGCATTCGGGCTGATTGATTACTCGCTGGGTATCAGTTGCCTTGCTCTGGCTAAGCTTGTCGAAAAACAAAAGTGACATCAACTACAACAACAACAACAACAACAACAACAACAGTAACAAAATGGTAACATCGACACAAACAACAAGTGCGGCATACTCATGTCAAATAGTACTCAGATTAAACAGCAGATAATTCCAAAATCAACTCCTAGATAAACTCGCTAATAGACAACTGCCTGTTATCAGCATTATCTGCGATCGTGTTATCAGTGTGTTATCAGCGCTGATTAGGACAGTTGCCCCCGTCCTCGATGCTCCATCCCACGCCACATTATGGCACATTTATTGACACATTGACAGGCAGGCGCAGGTCTATGATGATAAATTGACGGGCAGCCAAACTTGTCATTGTTATACAGTTGTTGTTGGTGTTGCCCCAAAGGAAATATGCCCGGTTCACGTGGCACGCAGATTTTGGCAGACAACCTGTGACAGCCCTGGCTTGACAGAGCTTTAATTACGGCGGACAGAAGGCTATGCAAATGCCAAGTTAGAGTTCGGTTACTGACTATATCATTCACTATTTAATACACTTATAAAAAAAAGAGGAAGTTTATGCTGTAGACCCTAAATTTAATACAATTTTAAGATAATTACTAATCATAATTATTTCTATTTACCCTCATTCATATGTCATGTTAACTATGCTTTTTCTCAGTGTAACTCAAGCGACAGACTGCGCCAGCATATACGCTTAGATTCATGGCACATACACTGACTTTATGCGTGTGTGTGCGTATATGTAATCATGTCTGTCTGCGTGTATTTACTCTATGCCGTGTGCTCTGAGTGTGTTCATTTCCCAGTTTGGGTCGCCGAACTGCAGCCACAAATGCTTAGAAATTCCTATTCACATTTGCTGCTGCTGCCACTCCTATTGCTACTCCTACTCCCACTCCCACTCCTACTGCTGCACTTGGTTTTGGCTTTTGGTTTAGGTTTCGGTTTCGGTTTGTCTCTGGCGTCAAATTCAAATTCAAATTCATAGATGAGCATTGCTCAAGAGCTGGCAGTCAAGTGATTGGCAACGGAAACTATTTGCTGCCATTTTGGTAATGGCAATGGCAATGGCAAAGGCAATGGCAAGGCATTAATAGAAATTTCATATGCAAATACGAGCATAAACTTTGCCAGCCCAAGAGCCAACACGTGTGGTTCGTCTGTCTATCTGTGTGTGTGTGTGTGTGTGTGTGGCTGAGTGTGTGTGTGGCGAAATATTTGCGTGCTTGACATGAGTCCATCCTGCTGCCTCCGTACTGACTGCGGGTTTGGGCCTGAGTCTGAGTCTGAGGCTCAGCCAAAGTCCGGGTTAGAGTTCGAGTTCGCATATGCATCACACATTGTTTGCACACTTTGCATTTTGCCCAGAATTTCGTAAAGTTTGCCAGCAACACTTTCATTGCAGCAGCTAAAAAGTGCTGCCTACTTTCAGGCGCCAGCAGTAAGCACATGTGCCTGGGAGTGGGAGTGTGAGTGGGTGTAGGTCTATGGGTGTGTGTGTGTGTGTGTGAGTCTGTTGCATGCTTTAAACGTCTTTTATTGCCTGTCCGAATGTGCGTGTGTGTGTGTGCGAGTGTGCGGGGCTCATTGTCAAAATTATTCTGCGGTCAACTTGTGTTCATAGTTTTGGCAATATTTAGCAATCATTTCCGACGGCAATTGTGCATTATTTATTAAGCCAAAATGCTGGATTGAAATTTGAAATTTGTTTGACATATTGCTGGTTATAGGAAATAAATTGGAGCAGACAATTATGCGAGTAAAGCCAAACAATGAATATCAAACAAGCTCATGATAATTGATAGGGAAATGACTAAATATTTTAGCTTGATTAAACAGTTGTATGTTTACTACACATTTGTTATAAATATTATTGAAAATTTTCAACTAAATTATTTAGTTTATTTCATTTTATTTAAGCCACAAATTTGTGACTCTTAATACTTAATTTTTTCCAAGAATATTCGAAAAGAATGAAATGAAAATTCTAGTAGTTATTATAACTCCATACGGCTCTTAATTATAATATGTATTCTAAATATATCTATATATTTTTAGCATTTTAATTAAAATATTTAAAGAAGTATATAACTTAATGATCTGTATTCATTTTTATATATTTTATAATTAAAAATAAATAAAATATTGTTATTATTTTTATATTTATCTGTTCAATTTTTTCAGATATTTATTGCATTAATTTTATTTAATATCAATGAAAGTATTAGGTAGTAAACTCTTTACTCCCTCCGATTAAAGTGTCGAACATTTAACTGCTACATATTGCCATAATTTAAATGCAAGTACTAAGTAGTAAGTAGTATTTAACTCAAGTCCTGAACTGTATTCTAAATCACTCTAAATTATCAGTGGCGTAAAGTGCAGAGATTGCTTAAAGTACGCATTCAGCTGAAATCGCATTAATGAGCTCAATTTGCAGGCAACAACAGTGTGGGCCCACATTAGCGGCAAGCTCAAATTGTAGCCCCCAAAAACCTAGAATATCGCACGCAAATAGCAAAAATAATTTGGGCCAACTTTAAAGTGGAGCGAGAGGCGGGGCGGGGCGGGGCGGGGCGAGGCAAACTAACCGTAAGCCGTAAGTTGAACACCGGACGTAGTAGAGGCTACGCATACCAGGCTGTGAGCACAGCATACACCTACGCCGCTGCCTCTCTGTAGCGACCTCGACCCTGGCACACACACACAGTTACGCACACACAACTATGCCAAAAACGAAAAACGGTACGAGCCGGTCGGTAAATGCCTCAACTGCCGGTGCAAAATACTTTTGGAACATACCTGTGCGTCCACTGCAATCAGCAGACAATTTCGATGCTGATGCTGATGCTGACGCCAGCGCCAACGTCGACGCCGTCGCTGTAGCTATTGCCGTCGCCGTGGCTGCTGCTGCTGCTGCTGTGCCGGCTCCTGATGGTGCTCCTGTTGGCGCAGTGACTGCTGCTATTGCTGTAGTTGTGGCGCCAGCAGCGACAGCGGCAGCAGCAGCAGCTGTTAATGTGTTGCAGGCAGAGTTTTGGTTTTTGTTGTTGCTGTTGTTGTTGTTGTTGTGGCTGCTGTTGGGAGTGTGTCCTGTGGGCGTTGGGCAGCTGTTAATTGGCGCTGGAGAGACCGCGTGTTGCTGTTGCTGTTGCTGTGAGGAAATTACAGTTGCCGTTAATGAAGCTGTTGCTGTCGGGTTGCTGCTGCTGCTGCTGTTGCCGGAAATGTTGTTATTATGGTTGTTGTTGTTGTTGCTGCTGTTGGGCAAACAGGCGTTTGTCATGTTGCTGTTTACATTGGCCGTTGCACTCGGACTGTCGAGGAAACGTGCACCGCCATGGTTCTGCTGCAGCGAGTACAAACTGCCACCGACTTGATTGAGGTTCGTGGGCATCGGATAAAACTCCAACATTGTATTTCGATTTGATATTGATATTGCAATAGTCACTTGCCACAGTCACACACACACGGTCACACACACACAAACAGTTAAACGTTTTCGAAATCAGTTGATAATCACGACACGGATTTGGAGTCTTTGCCACAATTCAGATTGCAGAGCGCGCTGACAACCAGCTGAGTCCGCTGTCAGTTTGCGTGTGATCGAACAATCAGCGAAATCAAAGCATTTCACTTTGCCTGCCGACTCTGCCGACAGTCGACTGCCGTCGCTGCCCAAAAAGTCCCAGCTGAAATGTACCACCCCCCACTCTCTCACACTCGCTCCCAGCGCACTCACTCTCTACAGTGCGCCTGCGCATGTTTACAATAGCAACGGCAACCACAGCAACAACAACAACTGCTGCTCGAACACTGAGAAATTCCCAACTGCAGGCGAAGGGTTGCATCGAACACACGGACACACTCACACACACCCCAACAAACTCGGCTCGGCACTGCGCATGTCTCAAGTGATTATTAGCAGCGAGGGAAATTTACTCGAGCGTAATTTCCCTTGGCGAGCAGAGGCCACACCTCAGCGGCGCTCTCATTGGCTCGACTCTTCCCCGGCAACCATTTTCCCTGGTGCGCATGCTGTCACAAGGGGAAATTCAGGCCGCAGTTGTCATCGCCGCAGTTTTTCTTCTTTCTTTTTTTTTCTAACTTGAACTTTTATTTTATTCATTCTTATTTTTATCGTCTTGGCATAAATTTGAGGCAAAGTTCTCATTTGGGCGACTGAACTGCTGCTTGCTGTTTGCACTTTGGTTTTTTGCTGTTGCTCGCTGCCGCACAAAGACATGCTTGCCACTCGCGGCAAGTTGGGCATGTTGCACGTTGACCATTTCTTATGGCACTAGCAGCATTTTTTTATACACTTTTCTGTTTTTGGCATGTTGCAGTGGCCTTGCCGCATAAGTTGCCTGCATAAGTTGCGGCGCTGCTCAGTGACATGCAACGCCTAAGGGCACCCTGTATTGGGTTGCATTTCGCCCACTTACACACACACACACACACACACACACCTATACACTCACATCAAAAGCAGAAGACGGAAGCTGAAAAGACAAACCAAACACGGCGCTGGGTATAAAAGTTTTGGTGCTACTTTTCCCTCTGCCTCTGCCTCTGCCCCTGCCTTGGCGTTGGCTTTGGCTGCTGCTTTTGTTGTTGTTGCTGTTGTTGTTGTTGCTGTTGTTGCTACTATTGCTGCTGACGTTGGCTTTCCTCTTTTGTCTCGTGCTTTTGGCAACTTCTTGTTGGCTTTTGGCTTAAGACTGGGGCTTTAGCTATGGCGATTTTCCACAAACTTAACTTTTGTTTTTTTTTCTTTTCCTTTTGATATTCTTCTTTTCTCGTTGTCTTCTTCTTCGGCTGCTGTGTGTGAGTATGCCATGATTTCCGTTGTCCGTCACAGTTAAACCTGATTCCCACAGTTTGAGCAATGTAAGCTGAGGAATTCATGCTGCTAAGTTCTACGTGATGGCTTCAAATCAATGTAAATGTTTTAAAGAGCAAACTATATTCACTATACTAATATTAATAGTTTAAAATAATAGTAATAAGCTTAAAATATACAGAAACTCACTTTAAAAGTCAATTAACGAATTCATATGAGATTATTCATCAATGTAAATGCTTTAAATAGAAGACAAAACTATATTCACCGTTCTATATTCATTAATAATTTATGCAGAATAATTTCAAATAAGTGTAATTAGCAAAAAATATATAGAAACTCCATTTGAAAGTCAATTAAACAATTCATATGAGGCAGCAGCAAAATTAGATACTAACTATCAGTAGATGTGCCTCAAGTAAGCTTATTTTAAATGATCTTTTGAGTATTTATATAAAAGAGAACAACCCCTTAACTAATTTACTGTAATTTAGATGAATACAATAAATTATTTTAAATATTTTACATAATTTAAAACTCGTTTAAAGAATTTAATAATTTACTTAAAATAGATAAATAACTAATTTATAATTTTAATTTATTTAAAATATTTTTCTCCATTTTAAAACAGAGTAAAATTCTTAATAATAATAATAATAATTCTTAATCATATATTACTTGTATTTCTTACGGCATTGTTTTGATTATGTTAGTAACGTTTTTTACTGGTCAAGTCTGCCACTTTATAGGCCACGTTTATGGCCCTCAATCACACTTGGTCTTTTATGCAGCTGTGCAAAGTCCACATGCAAATGTCAAGCTATTATATAAGCCATAATCACTACTAACTAACTGACTATTTCGGAGGCGTATCTATTGATAATTGCCATAGGGCACGTACCATTAATTTTGGCCTTAATGCTGCAAATGAGGGCTATAAAGATTAACCAGCTCATATATATTCTTTGTGCTCATATCTCGCAGATACCAATCAGCGGCAATTCAATTAGCCCTGGCAACAGTCGAGTCGAGTCGAGTGTCGTGTGTTACCTGCCTCAAGTCCCCTTCCCCTGCCCTTTGGAGGGTGATGTGATGACAACATCAGAAATAATGAAATCAAATTGACAATGGCGCAAAAAACCAGAAAGGAAAATGTCACAGGACTTGCAACGGGAACTGAATTTGTTTTGGGTACTAGAAACAAATTTAATAAAATAACTAAAACAAAAAACTCGGAAAGCTACAGTCGGATTCAACCGACAGTAGGAGACCCTGTACTTTCCTTCGCACACACGCTAACAAACACTCACACATGCACACATATCGTAAAGTCGCATGCAACCACACATACGCTCGCGCTGCTCCCCCCTTACCAATTGCAGAGAATCGAATCTTGAATATCTCCGGTGTTTATTATCCGATTGAGCCACAATTCACAGCGCAGATAAAGATTATCATAAGATTATCGTACGCCAAAACACAAGTTTGTATCTTTAAAATTGTGGGCGTGGCAGTTTTTCGCGGTTTTTGGGGGAGGGGGGGAGGTATCAAAAATTTAAAACAAACTTGATCTACCTACACTATAGGGGCATCTAACTGCCAAATATGATGTCTCTAGCTCTAACAGTTTCCGAGATCTAGGTGTTCATACGGACGGACAGACAGACGGACAGACGGACAGACGGACAGACGGACAGACGGACAGACAGACAGACAGACAGACGGACATGGCTAGATCGACTCAGCTCGTCGTCCTGATCAAGAATATATATACTTTGTTGGGTCTGCCACACCTCCTTCTGCCTGTTACATACATTTCGGACTTGCACAATCTTAATAGACCCTTTTGTACTTTTTTAAAGTACAGGGTCTAAAAAAAGGGTGCATATATTGTGAATGAATGTGTGTGAGTGTGTGTGTGTGAGTGGTTATTGTGAGCTGAGTAATATTGTATAACCACAAAAGCAACAACAGTCGGGGCAGAGCACGCTCGACAGCCCGAGGATAAATAGTTTTTGTGTGGCACTTCAATTATCATTTGAGCATGATAAGCGCTAAAGAGGCATAAAGTACGAGTAGACCTACAGCCGCAAGTTGGAAAGTGGTAAAAAAACGAGCAGAGAAGAGAAGAGAAGAGGAGCAGAAGCCACACGAGACTGCTTCAAAATGAGGAGGACCACCTTGCGGCGTTTGTGTGTGAAATCAAGCAGCAAACACAGAGCATCATCGATAGAGGGCTAGGGCTAGGGCTAGGCATTGGGATAGGGGTCATTAGGGTCTGCCTGGTCCACATTCATACATTCACATTGATGGCCACTGGAGTAGAATGAAATTGCGGCTGGGCAGGGGCGGGTGGTGTCATTGCTTTTGTTTGTTTTGCCAAGACGCATGAGCCACTCCAAAAACCAAGTTATTTTTAGACCCTGTACTTTAAAAAAGTACAAAGGGTCTATTAGGTTTGTGCAAATGACATTTGTGTGTAACAGGCAGAAGGAGGCGTGGCAGACCCCATAAAGTATATATATTCTTGATCAGGACGACGAGCTGAGTCGATATAGCCCTGTCTGTCTGTCCGTCTGTCTGTCCGTCTGTCCGTCTGTCCGTCTGTCCGTCTGTCTGTATGAACACCTAGATCTCGGAAACTATAAGAGCTAGAGACTTAATTTTTTTTTTGTTAGGTTCGTGTATTACATAGGCAGGTCAAGTTTGTTTCAAATGTTTTAAAAGTCATCCCCCTCCCCCTCAAATTTGCAAAAATGATCTTAGTATATACAGTTTTAGAGTCACTGGATTCCTTTTTTGTAGGATTATAGATTTAGATGCTTTGGATGTTTGGTGCGAGTTACAGCCCAATCGGACAATAAACACCGGAGATATTGAACAAACAATTTTCAGTACTAGGCATATGGCTAGGGGAGGGGGGAAGCCGCAGCGTATGCGGCCACTAGGGCGTATACGTGATTTTTGATTGGGAGTATGAATTTCTGTATGAGTATTGGTTATTGTTTGTATTTGCGTGTATATTTGTTTGTATAAGTGTATGTGTGTATGTATGTATACACACATATGGTTATATGTATGTATGTGTTTGTGTATGTGAGTATATTTGATTGTGAGTATGAATGTCTGTATGAGTTTTGGATATTGTTTGTATTTGCGAGTATATTTGTATGTATAAGTGTATGTGTGTATGTATAAATGCATGTGTATGTGTATGTGAGTATGTTCATATATGCTGCTGCTGTTATCGACGCCCAGGGCAAACCAAAGTACAGGGTCTCCTACTGTCGGTTGCGTCCGACTGTAGCTTTGCGTCGGACTGTAGCTTTCCGAGTTTTTATTTTCACTTTTATTTTTATAGGCAGCCAGCGTCTTGGCAACAATAACAAGCGCAGCAGCAACGCCTACAATCAGTAGCTGTGTATCTGTATCTGTATCTGCAGCTGCCTTGCACTCACTGTCAACACAATGGAATGGAAATGGGAACGGGGTCTCCTGTATCTGCCGTAGCACTCGCTATATGAGTGGACTCGCCTGCTGAGCCGTGAAGTGGGCTAATTTGACGGGCTCCTGCTATGGCTGGAGTGCAACCCCCAAGAGCAGAGTCCAAAAACAAAAGTGTTAAAGGATTTATGCGCGTAATTTTGCAGATGTTTGGATTTTAGTCACTCTCCCTCCCTCTCCTGCCCTCTTCATTCAATCTGCGCCTTTTGCTGCTGCCAAATTGATTCCTGCCCCGGTGTGCGGACTTGTGTCAACAGACCAAACCAGACCCCGTCCACTCGGTTCCTTTTCTTTCTTCTATCCTTCCATTACCATTCCGAGTTCGAGTTCGAGTTCCAGTGTCAGTTTCGGCTGATAGACACGCTGTCTGCTCGACAGCCTGACCTGAGTGGGAGTGAGTTACTGCTATGCGTGTGTGTGTGTGTGTGTGTGGTGTGTGTGTATCTGGAGTGCCTCAGCGTGCGCTCAATTCATTGCATTTTCATGTCCAGTCGTAATATTCTCTGTTTGTTTAATGTCAACTTATAAATCCCCGCCTCATCAGACCTCACTCAAGTGCCTGGGATTGCCCAAATGAACAGCTTAACTCCACGATCTGAGTTGAAACCTGCATCTGGCTCCTTATAGTGTGTGTGTGTGTGTGTGTGTGTGTGTGTGTGTTTACACTCTAAGGAGTTTATTTATCTTGGCAAATTCCACATTTTGTTTATGATCAGCTCAAGGCGTTCATTTGTCTCGCAACTTGCCAAGATGTTTACTCAAATAAAGATCTACATTATTTGCATAAAGCTTTCTGTATGGTGGGAACTTTTCACACAAAAGATACGAAGTAAATGTATAAACAAAGAAAATATACATATCTATATGGAACTAAATAACTGTGTCTATAAATATACAAGTAGCTACGGAAGTATTTCTATTAAAAATATATATATCTATATCAGTAAAAGTATCTCAATCAATAAATACATCTGTAGTTAACCCAATCTGTAAATGTTTATGTATCTATCTGTAAATGTATTGGTAGCTAAAATAGTAGTGGTGTCTGTAAATGTATCTATATAAGTAAAGGTATCTGTATCAATAGATGTAACTGTATCAGTAAATTTATCTCTATCAGTAAATGTATCTGTATCGCTAATTGTATCATACATAAATATTTATATCTGTAACTGTATTTATATAAGTAAAAGTATCTATATTAATATAAGTATCTATTAGTAATTGTATTCGTATATGTAAATGTATCTGTATGAGTAAATAAATCTCTATCAGTTATAATAATCGTATAGTTATAGAAATGTATAAGTATCTACAAAAGTATTTGTATCAATAAAAGTATCTACATATATCAGTAACAGATTCTATATCAGTCAACGTATCTATATCAATATATCTGTATGTATCAATGTATCTCTATCTGTATCTCTCCCTCTTTAAATCCATCTGCATTCATATCTGTTCCTATAAATGTATCTGTAAACTGAGCGTAAACTCTGCTAGTGTCAAATTGAAAATGATGCTTTGAGTTTTCGGCAGAGTCAAACAGTCAAACAGACAAACTCAAACACAAACACCAATACGAAGTACAAATATTGGCGATGTGCTGAGACCAAAATCAAATAGTTGCATCATTGCCTGTCAGCCCAGCGTTGGTTTACCCAATATTCATTTGGCGTGCGTCGAAGCGGCAATAAATTGCTGAACTGTTCAATCCCTATCAGTTCGTAGCGGAGGTGTTTGAGCGGGGGACACTCCTGATGCGGGGGAGGGGCGGAAGGGCGGCCCATTCATATGCCCACTTTTGGGCCAGCAGCATAAACCATAAACGCATAAAAATAATTTTTCAAACGGTCGCGCTGCGTATCGATGGCCTCTGAAATTGTTAGCGTAGTGCTTTCTGCTTGACTATTTTTCATTTCGCTAGCCATTTCGGCCATCCGTCCGCCGACTGCTCATATTTTCTTTTCGCTTGCCAGCACATTTTCCAATTTCATTTGTGCTGGGGAAAAGCGCGGAATGTGAGCGAAGCGGCGCGACTCCCCTTGGCTTTGGCCTCGACGCATTCATCATGGGGCAAAGCGGTGAGGAGGTTAGGGGAGGGGAGAGCGCAGTGCGGAGTGCAGTCATCATCATCGTCATCATCACCGGGCATCAGACGTTTTGCCCGTTTTGGCCATTTGGCCGTTTGAAATAGCAACATTTCAGCCATATTTTTTCCAGCTTTCAATTTGGCGCTGCCAGCTTTGGTCATTTTTCATAGGGCTTTTGATGCGTAACCCGCCAATTCCCATGGACGCCTCCCCCTCCCCATTCCACTCCCACTCCCATTCACCATCTTTTGTTAGGCCAAACGCATAAAACGCGTTGGAGTTGGAATCGCTAGCGGCATCAACATCAGCGCTGTTGCCTTTGAACGATTTGAAGTCAAGTGTAAAAACCGTTTTGACTGAGAGCAAAGAAAAAAATCACAAAAAATCACAGATAAAATAAAACAGAGGCCAAAAAAAGTAAACCAAAGCCAAGTGTTTTTAGGTTTAATTTGAAAAATATTTGAATTTTGCTCATTTCTTGCTTCACTGACTACAGCTCCTGGCGAGAACTCTTCCCTTTGTCCACCAGTGACAGTTAGTGGGAAAATCTATTTTCGGTCAACTTTAGATACTCTCTATATGTATATTTATCTGTGAAAATAGTTCAAACAACAAATACTCAACTGTGCCATTCCCAGCTGAAAGCAAACAACCCTCTCACAGTCTCTACAGTTCGCAATCCACAATCAGTTCTCAACTCCAATCAGCCGCACAATCTTTGATTCTCGACTGCCTCCTCCTCCTCTTGCCATTCCGAATCGTTTCAATATTTACCCAAATTGCGCGTGGACCGCACAAATCGTCATTCATGCCCTATGATGACCCTAAACATTGTCATTCCCAAGCATTTTATGAGGAGGACACACTCAGATCCCGAGGGTTCAATTTCGAGCCAAGATTATATCGATGAAAAGTCACAAGGGGTTGTTTAAACTTTCAAATCGGCTTGTTAACAATATAACTAGCAAAGATTATATCTGTCGATTAAACTGATACGAGTTTGATGGGAACAAAGTGTTGCAAGTAAAGTTTAAGAGTTAGAAAGGTAACTTAAATGGAAGTAAAGATTAGTTACTTACTGCCAATGTAGAAAACTAAAAGTAAATGTTGCAGAGAATGATTCAAACTAAAGAAAGTAATATTGAGTTGTTTATATTTGGGATATTGATAAGAATAATATACTATATATTAGGATAACAACATTTGAAATATGGAATGCAGATAATAATAAGAATGATTCAAACTATTGGAATACATACTCAAAATAGTGTAAGGATTAGGTAAAGTAATATGTCCACAGTAGATTCTGTGGCTTAATAAGGCTAAAGTATAATTCGTTATGGGGGTAACAAGCAGAACTAAACACTGCCTTCTCAATATTGTAATAATTTCGACAATATAAAGCCGTTAAAAGTCAATATATATATTGTAGAATAAGTATATTAAGTTGGAAAAAAGTAATGCATTTCTTAACCTCATTTTCAAACTTGTATTATTACTGCTTCGGCTGTTCCATTCATTTTCCATCTATAATGTAATAATTTACAGAACTATATATGTAAGATTCCTTTGTAATACCTAATAATAATAAGCATTCGATTATGCTCTGTAATACTTCATTCAAAATTTGTTTCTATTATTTATACTATCTCAAACTTAAAGCAACTGCAGCTACACTTTAAGTGTGAGCTCTTAAGCAGACCAAAGCAATTCAAGAATGTACTACGTTAAGTAGTTATATATAACTATTTATTTTTATATGCACACACAGTGGTCGGACAGTCAGGGCCCATAGAAATATATAAAAATACTGAGTAAATAAAAAGAGAAAAAATACTATGGCAAAAGTGGATTTTTTTTCTTTTTTGGTAGTAGTTGCTGGCTGAGAAGCTGTTTCATGTTTAGATGTAGTCGCAGTTGTTTTTATAGCCTATAGCTGGCGACAAAGCAACAAACACAACAACAAATGCCCAATATACAGCCACACACACACACTCACACACACATACAGACACATGCACAGTGGGGTTATCTCATACATATTCCGTATACGTAGCCCGTTCGTTTAACTGTTGTTTTTATGCGCTGCAGACAAATATTTGCTTTCCGACAATAGTCATAAATACCAAAAGCTACATGCTCGGCATACTTAGAAATACACACACACACTCGCACACTCTCACACACACAGACTAGGGCAAATAGAAATCGGGCAAAGCAAATAGCGTACAGGATATGGTTTTTGGCAACGAGCAGCAACAGCAGCAGCAGCAGCAGCAGCTCTCCAGGATAGTGCCAAAAAGCGAGGGAAAAGAATGGCGAAGCCAGCGAAAAATTCGACTGTGACTCTCCCGCCTGCCCGACTGGCATTGGCTCGTTCAATGGGGCCAGTTGGACCAGAGAACTAACAAAATGGTTGCGCAAAAAGCGTCAGCAGTCGCCGAAAATATTAGAAAAAATGCTATAGCCAAAATGGTTGCAATACACACACACACACACACACAGGGAGACATATCTACACTGAGAGAAAATATTAGGGAAATCGAACTTGATCATAGGTCAAAGGTGGAAAGTACTACGTTATGAAACTCTGGAGTCATGGAGTTAAGAAGAGAATATTTCAGCAATTTCTTATTTAAGTTATTTTATATTTCAAAAAAAGAAGTTATATACTATTTTAATTATTATTATTATTATTTCAATAATTAAATTCCTTTTTGAAGCTTATTTTAATAAGTTTTATAACTTTTAATTCAAATTTATTTAGCCTTCTTTTTAGTCCACATTATTTTTCTCTGTGTATATACGTATATATGCTATAATGGCCACAGGGACATGCCAAAACGTTTAACGGCGCCACAGTTGTTCTGGCCATATAAGTACTACGTACGATATGTATAAAAGTATCTATATATAGTACATATGTAAGAACTGTAACTAGCCAAAACTTCAAAGTTTTTTCTATTCGCTTGAAGTCAGGCAAAATAAAAGCTTATCCATGTGAAAAATCTATGGCGCGTGTCCAATGCACACGCTGCCCTTAACGCATTACACCTTCCCAGTGGAAACGCCTGCCTCGCTACATAGAGCTAGCCAATAGGCAAACAAACAAATAAACAGACGCTCACGTGCCGCACTGAGGATTATCCGCGCATCACAATCAAAACAACAACAACAACAACAAAAACTACCCAGCAAATGCTTCGCCTTTGGCTACGACGACCTGTTTGATTTTTTGTACGCTTTTTTGCGATGCTAATCTATGCGAAATGTTACAAAATGTTTAACAATTAAGTAGCGCCACGCGCTGCCACGTTTTCAAGTGTGTGTGAGTGTGTGTGAGTGTGTGTGTGTGTTCCCTCTCTGGACTACCCTCTGGCGTTTATTTTTTATTGACAGATATCGCTTACAGATACGCGCCACTCAATTGAATTCACTGCAGTGACACAGGGTGTAAGGAACCACTTGATGCAGATGTAGATCGCATCGCCGATAACTGTATAGAAAAAAGAGCGCTAATTTCGAGTTCAAGCTGCCCCGGGCTGGCTTAAGGACAAGTGCTGTCGAGAACGTGTGAAAGTTGAATGGAAACCGAGTAGTTCCGGCCAAGCTAAGCATATGCAGAAGTGCCTGGTTAATGTCCCTGAATTGCAAATGCTAATTATCTTCATTTCATTTTAAATATTATACTTCAATATTGTAGTAGTTATAAGTATATATTTAGTTGAAATGAAAGTAAAGAGGAGCAAAAGATAACAATTTGATCAGAATTTCTTATTAGCGTGCGATGCAACTGGCTTTGTTTACCTTTCCGAGTGCGAACAACAACAACGCTCAACTCTCACGGCTTTGCCCAACTGCCGAACATTTACAGGTTCGAAAGCTGCAAGTGCACGCCGTTCTCATCGAACATCGTTCTCATGCGAACAACAACAAACTCTCTTGGCTTAGCCCGACTCGCGAACATTTACAAGTTTGAAAGCTCCAAGTGCTCGCCGTTCTCAACGAACATCGTTCTCATGCGAACAACAACAAACTCCCTTGGTTTAGCCCAACTCACGAACATTTACAAGTTCGAAGCTCTGGGCGCACGTCGTGTATGCTGGAAAGCTCCAAGTGCATGCCGTTCTCATCGAACATCGATCAAAAGAGAGCGCGCTTGCAGTCTTACTCTCTTCTACTCGCCATTACAGAAACTGTTTGGCGCGAACTTTGAAAATAGTGCATTAACATTCTGTTGGTAAGTAAATATCGATATATCGATATACACATTTACATAACCTTCAATTGAATGTTATTTTATTTTTGCTGAGAATTTGTTTGCCATTAATAGCACAGTATAAACTTATACGGTCAGTTATAAAAATGTATATGTATAACAATTTCTACATATGTCACGTTCCGGGCAAGCCACAGGAAATGCAAGCGTCAAAAGCCAGCAAAAATAACATGACAGTGGCTGATGCGACAACATGGCGTATGCCGAATGTACGAGGCACTTATTAAAAAAAGGAAAGCAAAGAAAAAAGGTGACTGTAGCACAATATGCAGCAACAGCAGCTGCAGCAACAACTAGCCAAGTGGCTGGCAGTAACAAAAGCAGCAGCAGCAGCAGCAACAGCAGCAGCAATGGAGGATGAGCACAAGGAAACGATGAAAGCAGCAAACGACAAAGTGCGGGAAGTTTGCACAAGGACATTGCAGTACTCACCACATGCATGCACACAAGGATATGAAAGGACACAGCACACACACACACACACACACACACAACAACAACGGCGACAAAGAGAGAAAGACACAGATCGAGAGAACGAGTAGAACAGAGCAAAAAATCAACATGACAGTAGTGGCAAACAGCTAAACGGGCACTTACGGGTTAGTATGAGTATGTGTATATGTGTGTGTGGCTTCAATTGGTCGACACACACACTCACACTCACGCACGAACATGAAAAGAAACACGAACAGAGAGAAGCCATGTGCGTGTGTCCAATGTCAATGAGCCTGGTCACTTTTTGGTGCTCCAACAACTGGTTCCGGCCATTGCCAATGCATCAACCTATAATCTGCCTATAGCTGCTCCCCCTCCGCCCTCCATCCACCGACCACCGCCCAACCCAACCAACAACAGCCACGTCAGGCCATTGAGCTTGCGCTTCACTGTATCCAATGACAAACCAAATATGTTTCGTGGTTTTTACGCTCTGTTGCCTGTCACACACACACACTGACACTCACACTCACACACACACACACACACACTGGCACACTCGATATCAATCAGCATCCATGTCCAGTTGCCACTTTTGCACTTTACGGAAATCATTGAGTCAATGTAAATGTAAATTTGCTACTCGTTTCATGCATGTCTCTGCTGCTCTTCCTCCTCTCTCCTCTCCCTCCCCCACTCTTTATCATTCCCTCGCTGTTGCTCCCGCTGTACGTGTAAATACTGTCTCTGGCCCGTGACTTTTGTAATGAAGTTGAAGTGCATGTTGCCCGCATGTTGTGTGTTCTCCTTCTGTGTGTGTGTCCGGCCTCTCCTCTCTGTTGACATTTTCACGTTTGACAGCGACTCCAGGCCACTTGGACACATTTGCCCAAGGCAGCGGCAAAAGGACCCTTTTCTTTCACCACAAGCAATCCTTTTCATTGCAATTACAACAAGAACAACAACAACAACAACAACAGCTGCTACTACTGTAAAGTTAATTGTCAGCCTCATAGTGGAACGCATGACACTGATCTGGACACATTAACCGAGTCTATTGAGGTAATGCTTTAAGGTTTGAAAACAGTTAAGTCTATAGCTATAGTGTATAACAGGACAAAATTTGAAAGAGTAGAAGTAGTAGAAGGCACTGTATCTTGACTTGCCTCGGTCGTCGATAGCACACATTTATATACCCACAAATATAAGAGAGAGGCAGGTATACAAAATGTAAACTAAACTAGATCTATTTGCACTAGAGTAGAATCCAACTGTGAAATATGGTGGCTCTAGCTCTTATAGTTTGCGAGATCAAGGTGTTCGTCCGGACGTCTATGCAGACTGACAAACAAGGCCATGTCGAGTCAGCTCAAGAATGTACTATGTAATCTATGGCAGACCTTTCTTTCTGCCTGGTATACACAAATGTTAAATTCACAAGCTTAATATACCATTTCTTACTGGCTCTTACATCAATTATTTTGTACTTAAAACTAGAACTGAAAGACTTAATTCAAGTACCCAAATAGTAAAGTATATTGTACTTAAATCACATGATACAAGAGCATTCTGAACTATAATCATTTGAGAATTGTAAGAAGCAGCAAATATTTAAATAAAATGCAATCTTACATAAAGATAAATCTAATCATTTACCAATTTCTTAATACAAGCACAAACAGTTCTCACTTCTAGCTCAGTTCTATGATTCCACTGCTTGTAATACCGTGAGATGAAACGCAGCTCAGTTGCTGTTATTACACTCATTAAAATTCATAGAGGATTATCCAAGGTGCGACGTGAGACTGGAGAAACCTATGCGAAAACTTATGTACAAGTAAGCCAATTAAAGCAGAGCGAGTATCCTGGCAGCCTGCAGGATACTGTACAGCTCACTGCCAATGAGACGCTGCTCAAAGGCGGCAGGCAACATAAACAAAGCAGATATCTTGGCTCAACGCAAAATAAACATAAATAAAAGCAAAACTGCCAACTGCCAACTGGCAACTAGGCAAAAGAAACTGTTAAACTGGCAACTGGCAGGATCAAAGGTTTGTGCGCACACCACGACATCCTAATGATGATGTCATGAATAAATTAGTTGACTTTCGAAGACTTACGACGATGCTCTGCTTGGCTCTGCCTCGGCTGTGTGTTGACTGTGTGTCGGGGAAAACTACACGTGCCTCTGGGCTAAAGTTAATGCCAAACGTCGCGACCTGAAAGAGGCGTCACCGCCACGCCACGCCCACTTCTAAGAAACGCCAAACTTATGCCAGCGCCGCTTAATGACAAAAATTAAGTGAACCGCAAAAAGTGGCATTTGCGGTGCGCAGCGAAGGCTTTACAGCAGCCGCAAAAGCTCTAAAGAAATGGAAAAAAGTAGGGAAAGCGACAGTCGGACGCAAAGCTACAGTCGGACGCAACCGACAGTAGGTGACCCTGTACTTTGATTTGCCCTGGGAGTCCATAATACATAGCAGCAGCATATATGTACATACTCACATACACATACACATGCACTTCTACACACACACATACACTTATTCATACAAATATATACTAAAATACAAACAATCAGCAATACTCATACAGAAATTCAAACTCACAATCAAAAATTACGCATTCGCCCTAGTAGCCGCGTACAGTGTGGCTTCCCCCCTCCCCTACCCACATGCCTGGTACTGAAAATTGTTTGTCGAATATCTCCGGTGTTTCTTATCCGATTGGGCTGCAACTTGCACCAAACATGCAAAGCATCTAAAGCTTTAATCCTGCAAAAAATGAATCCAGTGACTCTAAAATATATATGTATATACTGAGAACATTTTTGTAAATTTGAGGGGGAGGAGGATGACTTTTCAAACATTTGAAACAAACTTGACCTGCTTATGTAATACACAAACCTAACAAAAAAAAAATTAAGTCTCTAGCTCTAATAGTTTCCGAGATCTAGGTGTTCATACAGACGGACGGACGGACGGACAGACGGACAGACGGACAGACAGACAGGGCTATATCGACTCAGCTCGTCGTCCTGATCAAGAATATATATACTTTATGGGGTCTGCCACGCCTCCTTCTGACTGTTACACACAAATGTCATTTGCACAAACTTAATAGACCCTTTTGTACTTTTTTAAAGTACAGGGTCTAAAAATATATATACAAATATATATGTATGTATGTATGTGCCACACGTGTGAAAAGTCAGTCGGAATTGAGTTGCAAATTATGCAAATGTGTGAAGGACATAAAAAACAACAGTCAGCGTGGCAAGTACTGCACGTGCAACATTCTCCTCCTTCTATTTTTGCTGGCTTGCAGGTGTCCTTGCTGCCACGCCCACTGCCACGCCTCGTTGTCACAGGCAGCAAATTAATTAGTTGCGCCTATTTTGGCGATCAATCATGCAATGCTCTCTGTGCCATAAAATCATTCAAGTGAGGCACTAAAGCAGTGTTGTCCTTGCTCCCTTCTCCCCTGTCACAGTGTGCCCGTCCTTTGGCTACGCTTTTTTTAACACCCTCCCCTCTGTTTCAGCAGTCCATGTAGTCGCCTGTAAGATTAGGTTGTGGTCCAGGGGGAGTCGGAGGGTGGTTTTGTCTAGAAGGTTGTTTTGTCGGCCGCAAATTGTTTTATATGAAATAATCTCAAATATTTGTGCCCGCAATGAAATTAGCCAAATTAACACCTTGGCCGGCAAAGGCTTAGCCTGGCCAAAAAAATAATTGAAATATTTTTTGTTTTATTAAAAGGCCCAGACAGCGGGATAAACATAAACACACACATATACATAGAGACAAAGAAAATGAAAAAAGAGTGTTGTCCTTTTGCCCAAGTCCCACACACACACACACTCAATTAGGCCGACTCTGGGCAGGCACAGAGACTGGACCACAGTCCACAGTCCATTTGGGCAAATGCTTTAAGCCATTTTAACAATTTCCATTAACAAATATGCACAAATTGCCTTTTGGCGGTTTTCACAAAAATAAATTGTACAAAAAATATTTGACAAAAATATTTACATGCACGCACACACCCACACACACACACACACACACACTGACATATTTACATACTATTACGTACTACAAAATGTGTAAAAGGCAGTTTTTTGTTGCTTCTTCTCGTTCGACCGTAAATGCATGAAATATTTTTGTAAATTATTTTTATGCACTTCATTAAATATTTAAACAATTTGAGCTACAGCCAGTGTACGCATACAGCCCGCAGGCACTGTAACAGTCCGGCGTACTTTAATCAACCGTAAAATGTTGACCTTTTTTACGAGCAGCGCGAAGGGAAGCGAAGGGGTTTAGCTTTTTGTTGCCGTTTTTCTGGGGCCGCAACATGCTGTTGAAATTTCTCCAGCAGCTTGCCGCGTGCGGTGGGCCTAATGGGTCAAAAAAAAAACACCCGCCCCCCGGCAGAGGGTGTAGGCAGGGTGCACTATTAGCCGGTAAAGTTGTAGCTGGTCTCAGCTTACTCGTATTGCTACTGCTACTTGCACTGGCAGAGTCTGCATTTACATAATTTATTCGTTCGACTCACCCGGACCTGCAGCCACATTTCATTTGTGTTTTCCACATTTCACTTTATGACATCGCACAGTGGCTGAAAAGCAGGAAAAACAGGAAGTTAGATTTACTGTTGGGATATATCAATCTAATACTAAGTACTGTACATATTATAGGTTTGTGAATATTGGATGAAATAAAAGAAATACGAAATTTCATAAATTTTTGTGTAGAAAGGTCTGATAATCCACACGGCACATTCAACAGTCCACTACTGATGTATAACTTATATTCATAAACTTATCATACCCAGCATTCGATGACAGTGCAGTATTATAATAACTTCCTGCCAAACGGCCACACTTTTATATTTTTAAACTGATTTTTCTTTCCCGTGCGTATTATAGTATATGTTAAAGTGGAGATCTTTATAACACTTTAAAAAGTTTAATAATGATGTATAATTTACATACTTAAACATATCATGCCCTGAACCTAATGAGTACAGTATTATAATCAGGCCTGTTCACATTCTCAAATTCGTTCAATCGATTTACTTTTTGAATAAAATGGTGTTCCAAATTTCAATTCATCGTTTTCGATTAGCTTCATATTTGGTCCATTTCGAAATAGATTAGCTTCGTGTGTAAGTCCAATAAACAATTTCATTTCTTAAAATCGATGCATTGAATTTAGAGACCCCATTTTTTTTCAAAACGGTTTTTTTTCAAACGGCCTGAAAAACTTTCAGCAAAACGGCCACACCTTGAAATTTTGAATCTTATAGTATCTGTTTAAGTAGAGATCTATATAACATTGATAAAAATTCAATACTGATGCATAATCATATACATATCATATACATATACATACCCTGTACTTAATAAGTACAGTACTATTATTCCAGCAGAATAGACTTAAAAATAGGCGATCGCTAAAATTTCATACTCATTTTCAGCTAAATTTTTATTGACTCATAACTCTTATATGCAATGCAAGATAAAATCTAAAAATTATAAATCTTTCTCGCTAAAATACAAGAGATATGTTTCAATCGATTGGCATTTAGATTTTATGTCAAATAAATCACAGTTTTCAGCCACTGTGCACCGTGTGACAATGTCAACGGCTACGGCTGCTGCATGTAATTTCCCAGAGTCCAGAGTGACATTGAGGTTTCCATGACAAGTTGAGTTCAATTGTAATTTAAATGAAACGGCAGCATATTAAATGTATATAATATATTTAACATTCATTTATGTGCATAATTTATATGATATGCTGGCATTATTTATGCATTAATGCCAAGTGAAATACATTCATTTGTTGTGCAAATTTCAGCGAAATCTTTCTCACGCCCAGGACTCCCTCTACCACTCCCCCCACACGCCCGCCCATTCATTCATTCTGATTGTAGTAGTTTTGGCCATTGCCAATAAATTCACATCAAAGGTCTTTATTTGTGTTTGCTTAGCAGCGAAAGCCAAAAAGGATGCGCACAGCTCTCGCTGCTCTAGGCCTGTGCAAATATCATTTTCATTTCAATTGAGCCCTCTGCCCGCTGCCTCTGCCTGAATGCTAACCTACGACACGCGTGTCATCAGCTAATCCTGCTGCTGCCGCTAAATGATTTTCTAGTTGCCAAGGACACACACACACACACACACAGACTACTCGCACGTGTCAATTGTTTTTGGGCCCCAGGGGCAGAGACAGTGAGCTGGTGTGTGTGTGTGCGTGTGTGTGTGTGGGGTGGGTTTTGTCATAGCCCAACGTCTTGCATTGCAATGAACTCAACACTTGAGCCCGAGACTGACAAAGTAACTCTCCCGGCATTAGCCGTATGACCGCCAATGGATTTTTAAATACTCGGCACACGCTCCCGCTCCCCTTCCTCCTCCTCCTCCTCCTCCTTCCCCTTCTGCTGTTGATATTAAACGCCTCAACGCTTGGCCTGGTGCCTTTGCCTTTGCCTTTGCCAAATAAATAACTCAATTGTTTTGTTGACATTTTATTTGACACGTGACTTTGGCTGGTTAAACACACGGTCTACCCCCCTCTACCACCCTCCCCTCGCCGACCCTCTCGCCACATCCTGATCCAGCCTTAAATGCTTTGTTCTTTTTGCGGTTCATGTGGCCGCCAACGTCGCAACGCCGGCAGCAATTAATCTGAAAGGTGTCCATTAAGACAGACACGCGCGCTCTACGCTCCCATAAAATCTCTCTCTATGTGTGGCTCTACTCAGGTGTGCACTAGGGTAGTGAGGGGAGGGGGAGGGGGCGTGGCAAAAGGCGTGTAAAAGTGTCAATTTGCTATTTATGGGCAACCATTCGACTGGCAGTCTGTGATTTAAGCCAGAACAATTTCCCCCAGTTAACGTTGGCTTATATATATTACATATGTACATAGGTATGTATGTAAATATGTACATACATATGTATATATGTATGCTCCTCATTCAACTTTAGAGCTTCGAGTGTATTTTGTACATCGAAATGAGGCTCTAATGCAAATTTCCTGAGGAAACATTCAAATGACAAGAGCATGTCGCCATGTGGAGTATGTGTGTGTGTGTATGTGTGTGTTGTTGGTATATAGTGGCATATATAAGCTACCTTATGTATGTGGCAGACAACCTGAAACATACGTTTAGTATACGTTCAAGCAAGGATCGGATGTAGAGTATATAAACTATAGATACTCTATAAACTATATCTAATTACAAACTCTAATTCATTCCTTTTCTTTGGCATAATTTTTTTCAAATTTTATATATATTAATTTAAACAATTTACTAGCTGAGCAGACAACCTGAAACTCACGTTTAGATCAAGCAAGAGTCGGATGAATAGAGTATATAAACTACAGATAATCTCTCTATAAATAAAATCTATTTCCAAACTCTGCTTTATACCTTTGCTTTGGTATTATTATTTTTGTTATATATTATTATATATTAATTTAAACAATTCACTAGCTGAGCATACCCCATCTGTCAACTTGTAAGCTAGGGCATTGAATTGTGCATGACTTGTTTAGTTTGAACAACTTTTGTCCCGAGCAGTTTTCCTATTTCCCAGCCACAGCCCGGTTGTTTGTTTGCCTCTGCCTGGCCTGGTCGGGTGTGGAAGACTTTTGACTTTCTTTTAAAACAATTTAGCTTTGTATGCATGTGAATGTGTGCGTGTGTATGTGGGCGTGTGTGTGTGTGTGTACGTTCATGTGGTTGCTGACACAAACCAAAATTTAAACAAAAGAAAAGCTCAAGCAGCTCGAGCTCTCGAGTGCTCAGCATGAGACAAACCAACTGAGGCTGTTGGCTAACGGAAACCGCACTCACACACTCCCACGCATACCTATACTAACCCACACACTTGCTCACTCACACACATACTTACAGCATGGCTGCTAAGTGACTCTTGGCTTTTGTTATTCTGGCTCCGCCTGCCTTTGAAGCGGTGGCTGAAATGGCAGAAAAACTGAAGTATATTGTTAACAGGATATATAATACACAAAATAAAGTTTTCAGCCAAAGTTACACAGAAGTATTTCGCAAGTTGTGTGCCGCATCCTACATCTTCTGCTCCTGCTGCTTCTCCTCCTCCTCCTGCTCCCCCTACTCCTTGTCTATACACACACATTTTCAATGCCCCTTAGAGTACCCTTTAGACCCGCCCTGCAGCCCTATCGGCTGCATCACCTTTCACTCGCTTTGTGTATTTGATTTTTGGTATTGTTTTACTTTTGTTCAAATAGAAATTAAATACTAGCGAACGGATGGCCCCCTTTCGCTGCCAAATTATACAAATTGTAGTAAGTAGTATGAGATATAGAAGACTGAGCACAGTTAAAAACTAAGATAGAAATATAGACAGATGCAGATATATATGTGATTAAAAGATTTATAGATATTTAGATAGATATAAAGATAGACAGAAAAGTAGATAGAGAGTCAGGGATATATGTGATTAGAAGATCGATAGATAGATACATAAATAGAAACACATATACATTTTTAGATAAATAGATAAGTAGATACCTAAATAAACAGATTGATATATGTACATATATAGTAAATAGACACCTAAATAGATATGAATATAAATATGTATATGGAGAGATAGACTGCCAAATAAAAGTATAGTGACTCCTAATTATCTACCAGTTACAAATAAAAATGTATACAAAAATAGATAGTCAGATGGATTGAAATTTAGAGAGATAATTTGATAGACAAACAGATAGGTAAAAATGTAGCTAGGTATATTAAGAAATGAAAAGCTAGAAAAACAGATACAGATATAGATTATTTGATTGATAGCAGCTAAAAAGCTAGATAGATGGATAGATATTTGAATAAATTAATACAGATAGATGTTCAGATAAATTTATATATTATTTTATTATTCAATGTCAGAGAAACTAAATATTAATATAAGTTTAAACGAACTTAGTTGAAGTAATATACTACTAATAAAAGTTATATAAAGAGACAGACAGAAATATAGAAAGGTCGATTTATCGATAGATTAAAAAATACAGAAAGATCGATTGATCGATAGATAAATTGAACAAATGTAGTGCAACTGAAGAATTTGGAATTTAAAAAGGAAACAGTTTGTTAACACCTTAGACTTGACTTTATAGTATTCATGTTTATACTATTATTGTATACCCCAAAAGGTTAACTGTAAATGGGGACCCTTCCTTTGACTCCATAGTATGGGTGACTTAGACTTCTGTTTCTGGCCAGGAACAGAATCAGCAAATACGACCAAAGTGACAAAACAAAAAACAAAAGGAAGATAATCGTAAACTGAAAGTGGCAAGAAGAAGAGGCTGAGCAGACTTGTTTGTTGTTGTAGCAAAAGAAATGTAGCATTACGTGTGCCGTTATAGCAGGGCAAAAAATAAATGTTTTCAAATGTTTGACGCGTACTGACAACAAATAAGCACACGCACAGTGAGTCCTTGACAAGCGTACAGTACACTGAAAGAAAGAAGGAAAGATATGTGCATAGACAGACACACACACACTCGCTCACGCATTTGTCTTTGCTGTGTGTGCGTGCATTTAATGTCTGTAATTTACCGTTAAGTAGACAAGTATTAATGGTAAAATACCAACGGAATGCGTAGCGCAGCGCAACTTAACAAACAAACAAACGAGATGGAGCCGGAGACGGAGACGGAGACAGAGCCGTAGCCATAGACAAGACGAACCAAGGACCCCAAACAAAGGCACACAAATATAAAAAAAGGAAGGCAGCTAAAACAAAATGGCGACGAGGACGACGGGCACATCAGTTTGACTTGACGTTGAAGTTACATGTTAACTGTGGCACTGCCACCCCCACACACACACACACTCGCACACACACATAGACACAAATAAGCAATTGTCAATGTGGCGCGCGCATGTTACCTCCCCAGCAAAGATGTCAAAAAAAAAAGGAGGAGGAGAAGCAGCAGAAAAAAATGTGAAACGGAAAGGAGAAAAAAACGCCAACAAATTCCAAAGAAAACTCAACTTTGGATTGTTGGCATTTTTGCTGTGTGCTTTGAATGCTGAAAACGGAACGGAAGCAACGGCCAAACGAACGAACTGACGGACGGACGAACGGACGGACGGAATGGGACTCCAAAAAAATACAAATAAAGAAAAAAAAATAGACGAAAAGCAAAAATATTTGCGCGTTAAAATAGTAGATAAGACGAGAATGGTAAGAAAGCAAGAGAATGACAAAACAAACGCGCCATTTTCTTGACGTTCACCAATTTGACATTTTACGTGATTTTGCAGCAAACGCAGTGACAGGGGGAGGGGGAGAAGGAATGGTGGGGGAGGGGGGAATGTGACTTGCCATTTGCTAAAAATTACTAAACTGCCAAACTGTATGTACGCTGCGCTTACATAATTGAGTTCAAAAGCGGCCAGTCCAGAGCGCCACCCACTGATCCAGAAAGGAGAACAAAGGGCGTGGAGTGGGGGCTGGAGAAAGACAGTCAGCGTAGTGGGAGTGGAGAAGGGGAGTGTGAGGCAAGAGTAGTAATGCTACAAGCACATTTTTCACAATTCATTTCATTTTTGTGCGCGTTCGCTGCAAGGCAACATTATTACAAAGAAGAATATTGTGCCAAATAGAAAGAAATGAAAAAAACGGCAGCATAACTTAAGGCGCTTTACCATGAGCACACACAAAAAATGTGGAGAATAAAATAAAAAGCATAAAAGCAGCAGCAGAAATGAATTGGGAACGCCTTCAAACAAAGCGTAAGAAAAGTGCAGAGCGAATGCTGCTGCTACTGCTGCTGATGCTACTGCACAATAATTTGGTTTTCTGTTTACATTGCCTTTGTTGGCCCAAAGAGTCCCACTGTTGTTGCCAAAGACTAGACTAAGATGGATTAAGATTAAGCCCAAGTAGCTTGGCAAAGCAGTAGACAAGCAGCCAGTGCTCTCTACTCTACTGCGCTCTTCCACTGCCTTCACTTCCAAATGGCACTAAACAATTTTTCTTGATTTCTTTCAGCATTTCGGTTTTCCGCTCTTGCAGTTTCTTCTTCTTCTTTTCGCTCCTTTTTATTTTCCTCTTTTCTTTTTTTTAACCATTTCGCTTGCCTGACTGCTGTTCGTCAGCTTTTGTGTGTCTTGGAGCATTAGAAAATAATATTTTATTCGCTTCACTTACAATTTTTCTTGTAGTGTTTGCGCTTGACTGCTCTCACCTCTCCCCACTTCCATCTCGGAGGGGTCTATTGCAGCTGTACGTGTGTGCACGACTCTCCCCCCCACAATCACTCTCTCACTCTCTGTGTGCTGGTGTGCTCGTTTCGCCATATTGTTGGAGTTGTTGATGCTGAAAAATGTTACATGCCAGAAATTGCTGGTTACCCACATGGAAATTACGTTGCATGTTTCATTGGGGGCAACCGATGGAGCCACTACCACTGGCACGACTTCTGTTTCCACCACTCCTCTGCTTCACTCCACTGCCTCTTGGTGTCAGCCCAGCGACATTTGCAAGTCAAGTAAATATTGTCTGCAGCTAAGAATTGATCAGCGTTACTTCAACAGTAACTGTGCGAAAGAATGTGTGTTACTACACTTGGCAATACTTTTAAGTTCTTTAATTTCATTCACTTTTATTTAAAAATTGGTTTCATAGTATTCGATGAGCTGCTTCCGAGCTTCTTTCCCAACAAGAGAAACAGTTTAGCTTATGCCCTGTCACAAATTCTGTTTGGTTCCAAAAAAAGAACCTATTTGGAACCATAATGGTTCCAAAGAAAAACCTAGGTCTTAAGAGAACGTTTTGATAGAATTTTAGCAGCTAAAAAACACTACAAACTTATGATACGTCTGCCTACTTGCAGCACTTTAATAAAATGCAATATATTTATGACATAAAAATACTTTAAAATACTGAGAAACTCATTTCCCTTTCTATATTTATTTGGTACTGAGCCAAGATTAATATTTATATTCTCACCGCAAGAAAGAAACCACTTTGTATCACTTCAATTAGTTTACGTTGGCAGAACAATCTAAACTATGTTTTTTTCTTTCAGATAAGCCAACAATTTATGCATTAAAAACTAACAATAAATTGGCAATCGATGTTTACGGTTTAAAAAGTATTTGCTCTATCTGCAGGCGGTAGGCGTGTGTATCTGCTAATAGATACTTGGCATGTGGGTAAACGGTTGAAAATCAATTTTATTTGAATTTTACAATTTAACCGTAAAACCACAGAAAGCATTTTAAACGCATTTTTAATAGACTCAAATATGTGTTGCATGAAAGGCAGCAACTGCTGTGCCTGCAACACTAACCGCCAGCCTCTCTCTCTGTGTGTGTTTGTGTGTGTGTGTATCTATGTAATGTATCAATATCAATACCGCCGCCATTTTATTTTGTTTGAAACAAAATTTGCACATTTACAAAAGCCAGTGCAAGGCAGCGGCAAAAAACGCGCTAAAATTATCGTTGGCTTTTCGCAGTGCTTCCGCACACTCCCCTCTCCACCTCTTCCCCACCTACAGCTTGCCTGGCATTTTATTTTGCTGATGGAAAATTAGTTTTCGCATGTTGTATAGATTTATCTCTCATGTGTGGCTCTGCGTGTGTTTGTGTGTGTGTGATGCTTGTTTGCAAATAGTCTGCATACTTTCAGCTCTTGTACAAGTACAAAGTCGCGTGCCTTTTTTTGTTGATGTATAGAACAGAAGCGGATTGCGGGGGAGGGAGGGAAAGGACTCACTGCTAACAAATAACAAATATTTGCATAGCCAGAGTACAAATTGTTTGCGAATTCGAGAATTTTCGCGGCGGATCAAGCGCTGAGCTATTATTATAATGCCAAGCACAAAAAAGCCAAATCAAAATGTTACAAAGATCAACTTATTGTACTACTAGAGTATGTACGAGTATGTTTGTCTGTAAGCACCATCCACATATCCTGCACACATGTCTGAGCCATAACCATAACGCCAACTGACCATGAAATGGCAGTGCATAAAATACATCAATGGCGGTGTCTCTGCTGCCAATTGCCCTCTGTGTGTGCGGTCAAGTAGAGGTATGTCATCTCCGTAGGTGGACAACGATTTGGCTTTGTGCTTTGTCGGTTGCCAGGGCCAACACTGGGGGCGACTTCCACAAAGATGCGATATTGTTGAACACATTTATATAACTTCTGTCGGTTTAATGCTCACTGCAGGCACACACCTTCAGTTGGTCCACTCTACATCTGCCGAGTACGCAGTATCTAATTCCTTGAAAATTTTTCGCCATGGTGTGTGCTGCAGCTTTGACATTCTGCACATAAACTCCAGCAATTTCAGCTCATAACAACTGTTCCCAGGCATTTCTTTTTTTCCATCTTTTTTTTTTTGGCTGGTTGGGCGCAACAGCTGGTGCCGTGCAGAGTTCGATGAAAACATATTGAAGGGACGCATCCGCCGCCGACGACTCTAGCTGTGCTGGGGCATCGTCGGCACCCCGGGACTACAATGTCCTGTGCATATTGTGGGGGCTGCTTAGTTTTTTTTCTCCTGCTTTCAATTGTTGGAAACATACGGTGAAGTTTCGTTTTCTTTTTAACATAAGCCTCCACTTGTGATTCGAGCATCGTTTTATACAATTTGTTACTCTTGTTTCTCCTGCCATTCGTGCAAACTACAAGAATTACAAAATATTCAATTGTTTTCAAATATATAAAAGAAGTTTAGATGCGGTTTAGTACTCACAAGTATTTAAATATGCTAATTGTAAGATAATTCCGCTTGCAAATTGAAATTCTAATTTGTTTTTCTCAAATTTCTTATTTTTCAAGTCACTTATTGGCAAATTTTAGTTAAGTGTGACCACCCGCTGTTTTACACAATATCGGTGGAACTATCGAATAAATCGATAAAATTGCCAAATCGATATCGGCAGCAACGATCATTTTTGAATTCAAATTCAAACAGTTCCGTTTTCCTTTAACTATTGCGCCATGCTATTCAAGTTCTCTAATGAAATAAAAGCCTTTGCCACTTAAATGGACATTTTTTCAGCCTTGAAGCGCGCGTGTGCTTAATATGTTAGCCCAATGGCTGAGTAAAACCATTGGCAGCAACAATCTAGGTAAATGCTACTAGCTTACACACTGACACTTTGACTGGCGCCGGCTCCATATTTCCATTGCCACTGCCATTGCCTAATTCCTTGGCCACTCCTGTGGAGTCCCTTTGCATTTTCTACGTGCCCGGCCAACTGCTGGGTTGCTGCCAGCAGGTGCTGAGCTCGGTTCGTGTAGTTCCTCGTACTTCTGCAACTCTTGGCCAGTCCAAGACCAAAAACATAAAGACTGTTTCTTGCTTCTTAGTTGAGCATTGGGTGGTTGGTGCGGAGTCAGAGTCACGGCACTGGCGTCACGTGGTCACAACATAAAAACGTGATGAAATTTCACAAAAATAAAAATACTCACCCCCTACCCTGCACAGACCCAAACCCGGGGTACACTCGCCCCCTTCCTGTATCCAGTGACAACGACAACGGCCAGCATTTGGTGTCGATGTCGAATTGTGGCAGGAGGCGGAGGTAGAACTGTGCTCTGCTTTTACGATCACGGCCAGGCGATTGCTTGACATGGCTAAATGTGCCTTAGCAGCGTAAATAAGTAGTAAAAAATTTATAGGATTTTGTGCAGAGCACAACAGTTGCAAAGGTTTTTGGTGTGAAACAAAATACGCGTACAATTAATAAAAATCTCTCTCTTAAGCGGTTCGAGCAAGGGCAAAATTCCTATTTAAAGCGCATGCATTCCGACCACGGCTTATTATAAACAATTGCAAATGTCGCATCTTACTCAAAGACCCGAGTTCGGAGTCCGGAGTCCCGGACTGACCCGTCTGTCTCGCTCAAAGCAAAAGTGCAATAAAGTTTCAGTTTCGCCCATAAGCGCACAGCTCATAAAAGGCAAAAGCAACAAACAGCCATAGTCAATGGAGCTAAATAAAACTACGACCAAGGGGGCCGCGAGGGAGGGAGGATAAAGAGTTCACCATCTTCAGTTCAGTTCAGTTCAGTTGAGCTGAGCTGAGCTCAGTTTAGCTTGACTCTGTTGTTGTACCCAGGCGCTCGTCCATTTTTATAATCGCATTTTTATGATTAAGACGCATTTTATGGGATTTTAACTGCTATTATTTTCGCTTTTAACTGTCACAATAAAGTCAAAGTTAAAGACAGCTAAAGCTGCACACAGCACTCCTTTGTTTATGCTCTTGCCTAAACGGTGCCCGAGGAATGCCTCAAACGTGGAGAGATCCAGGGTGATGGCAAGGGGGATGAGCGGCCAGAGGACAGGCATTCATTTCGGTCTGTGTGGCAGCTTACTATGCAGATTTCAGATCAGAGATTTGTGCGCTAATTACACTATAGTGTGATGAGCGTAATCGAGACTCTTTAAGGGGTTTCAAACTGAAATTAAATAAGAAAAGGGTTCGTTAATTGACAATGTACTTTGGAAACATTTAACAATGAAGTATCGATAGATTACTCACATATTTAAGACGAACTTTCATTAAGATGTTGAGCACAAATCGACTAGGCGAAATCAAGATAACTTAATGAATTAAATTATAAATAATGTATTAAAGATCCCTTATCATAACTCACTTTCAGCTGAGCACATTCTACTACAGCTTATTCCCGCGAACTCCAATTAAATTAAAAGAAGATCTACGATCAGTTCTAAGTGCTCTGTAAACTCCTCAAATGCCCGCTTAGTCGTCGTAAATCGATTAAGCTCAACCACACCAAGTCAATGGCTGCCATTATTGGTTTGCGTTTAATGCCGGCACCAAAATACTCGTATACAAATAAATATTGTTGTAAAAATTGATAAGCCCATCAAATGGGCAAATGGCGCAATGTTTACGGTTCAACGTCAGCATTTATGGGCCAAGTGAAGGCCGCGATGCCAAACAAAACAAGACACGAGTCGACGACAAGTCAGTCAAAGTATTCCCTTCGTGTGCCGATATGAACTCTTTTTTAATGAGGTGCTAAAAATGCCGTTATTGTTATGACAGTCGGTCGGACATTAACGGTTACGGTCGACTGGCGCTAGCACCAAGGCTAAAAGCGAACAACTCCCGAATGCCTGAACTCTCACTCTCTCTCCCCTCCTCCTCCTCCTCCTCTGGCATGCCGGCACGCACAGCTTTGTATGCTTTGGGGCAGCAACGCATTAAGATTAAAGCCGAAAACTTTTCATGCAAATGCGATGCGGTGACTTGGGCTCGCCGTTTAAACATCGATTTGTAAATTGTTAAATGATTGCCGGCTAAATACGCGTAGCTAATGCCCACTGTGCCGTTGCCTCCTTCCTTGGCAAGGGTTGCTGCTGGATATCAGGGCTGACGCCTATCTGTGAACGGGGCGGCAACTGCTCGGCGTGGCATGGCGTGGGATGCGAATAATGTGGAGAGTGTATGGGCGTAGATGTCCGTATGAATGTGTGTTTCGTGTATGCAGCAGCAGCGCATTCCTCGCATATTTAAGCAATGCGCGTACATTTTTTCGTTATGGCAATGCCTTTATACCTAGGCCGTTCTTTGATTTCAAGCGTAGTCTGTGTTTCAGCAAGTTTTATTTCATTTTAGCACTACACAGAAAGAGAATTGCCGATATAAATTACAGCTGGGTTGGAAAAACTATCGACTACATTCGATTGCAGTCGATGGCTGCAATTTTCTTTAAATATTGTAGTTTCTCGATAGATCGATGTTTTTGGTAATCGATTACAACTATGCTGTGGTCTTTTTGAAAGAAAAGAGAATGTTTGTTAATATTAAATAAACAATAAACGACTTATTGAGTTTTTGAATCAAAATTCGATCCTTATTTTTAAAATGTGGAGGGTTTATTTAAGCCTGCCTCCGACTGATCCATTTGTTAGCATAGATAAACATAACAATCAGTGTTCGCTTCACTAAGCCAGGCTCTTCATTATGCAGACACTTTTGGGTTATTGTAATTGAAAATATGTGAATCCACTAAGTCTATTGTCAGGGTTCGCCTTTAGCTGCGCCACTTGAGGCTAAAGTGATTTGGCGGCCCCAAATGGGGCTTAAGACCAAGTGCGGAAGTAACCATTGAATATTCAAGCAGCCGAGGCACTTGTGGCATATTTCTGTAGGGGAGTGTAGTGCGAGCATTTGGTGATTTTTATGAAACTTTTTGGTGAAATCTTGGAGGTTTTTTTCTCTGCTTTCCCTCTGACAAACATAACACTTTGGTAGTGGAGTCGGCAGCAGTTGGCAAACAAATTTGAATTTATATTAATTTATTAGCATAGCAAAAGCGCAGCACTGGCCAATGGGCAATCCGGATTTTTAGCTTCAATTTTGGGTCGGCAGTTGACACCAAGTGGCTACAGCAGTTGGATAAAAAAAACTTTGAAGAGCCGGCAAATGGTATAATGAAAATGAAAAGTAATTCCAGCATTTTTAGCAATGAAGTCGCTAATTTGAAATGTAAATTGCCGTGCTAAGCAGTGGCAAATAAAATGTACGAGTGCCAGCAGACTCTCACACACATTTACATTTATTAATACGCGCATTTTTCACGCCGAAAAGCCGACTTCATTTTGGGTTTTAAGTGTCGCCCCCAAAAATATGCAGCACTTGCGTGAAATATGCGCCCAAGCCAAAGCCAAAAGTAGCTAAAGCTACAGCTATGCAAAATTATGCTAATGCCCATACCAGGTGAGAGCCAGGTGAGTTAACTGAAAGCAGAGGTGGTCCAGGTGACAGGGGCAGGGGCAAGGGGCAGCTGCGTTTTATGCAACGAAATTTGCCAAATGTCAACCGGTTAGGAGCAGCCAATGCTCTCCGTGTGTTGACTTTGGCTCGCCTGCAGCTGACAGCTCGACAGTTGCAGGTGGTAAAAAAGCGAAGAGTGGTGAGGGTAAGGGTGAGGGGGGAGCATACACACATGAGAACAAACAAGTGCCAAGAACTTTAACACGCGATTTTGCACTTTAAAGGGAAAGCAGCTGGAGAGCTGAAAAGCGTGTGCCAGTTTGCTCCACTCTCTACTGGTTGACAGCCCCCCAGGAGCGGAGGCAGCTTAGCGCTTACCTACACACTCATAAAATGCGCATTAAAACATACAGCGCTGGCCGGGTAAAATCCGAAAGGATTTAGTTGCGCCACAGGAGGTGGTTACTTCACGTCTATTGCGCCATCTTTGCATACACACAGATACACACCCACACACACACACACAGACAAGCACACACAGAGAGAGTGAAACGAGGACCTCTGCACCCCAAGCTGGTAACATGAATGGCTTTTTCATCCATCAAACATGGCGTCAAACGTCACAAGGCATGGAGCACACACACAAAAAAGGCAAGCCAGTAAAACCCAACCCACCCCCCAACCCCAACCCCCAAGCTCTATTGTCGTCTAATACCACAGCGACTCCACGCCCAGCTCAGCCTCAGCATCAGCATCAGCTTCAGCTTCTTGCTGTGAGCCACCCAGAGCCATGCATCACTTCCGCAGCCGCTGTTTGTTGGCTGGGTGGGGGTGGGGGTGTGTGGCTGCCATTGCCACGTCCACATCCACATCCACATCCATTGCCACTGCCACCGTCACCGCGCCGTGGGCTACATAATCTTTCGAGCTTTATGTGCTGATGACTTGCTGAGCCGGAGCCAGCGATGCCATTGCTGCCGCTGCTGCTGCTGCTGCTGTTGAGGTCGTAGCTGTGTGGGTTGCTGGGTTTACTGCGTGTTTGGTTGTTCCGAAATGTGCTGAGTCGGTTTTTGTGCTTGGTCGGATTTTCTACACTTTTGTTGGCAGCAGCCAAAGAGCTGTTGCTGTTGTTGTTCTTGCTGTTGTTGCCACTGCTGTTGTTGGCTCAGCATGTTGCTGGCTTCTAAATACATGGACACACACACACACACACACACACATACACACAGGCTAGCATAAGCATAGACATTCATATAATGCTTGTAATATTTGCGCTTAGCCTTTAGTCAAGGAGGAATGGGGGAACGGAGACCGGGGCCCGGCTGTTGTTGCTGCTGCTGCCCGGCAGACGACAGGCGGCATGAACGCCCCAAGTGTCCTTGGGGCTCCGCTTGTGCATTTGAGTCGAGTTCAAAATGTTTATTTTGTTGTCCTTAGGTTAGTCGCTTGCTCATTTTGTGTTCCCAGGGCTTGTTTGCTAAATCTTCCCCGAGTGAGTGTATAAATATGTGTGTGCGAGTGTGTGTGTGTGTGTGTCTATGCTCTGCTCAACGTTTTTGTGTGTGTTATTTGATTTGAACTGTTTGCATTCTCTGGTGTTTACATATCTCAGGAATATCTAGCCTCTGCCTTCGATACAACACACATAGTACACACATATCCTTGATCCATTTGCAAACAGGAGCAACAAAATAGTAGTAGCCTCTCAAGTTCTTGAAAATTAAATTGCTTTCGAATTTAAATCACATTTAAACCAAGTCAAATTTAAATCAAATATAAATGTAAATCCTAAACGCTTACAATTCTTGTCATAATAGATCTTCAACAGAATCTTGTGTAAACTTATAAAAAATATAATAAAATTAAATAAACAATAAGTATTTTTGATAATAATTTTACATATTTTTGTTTAACAAAAACCCAAGCAAAACCTTTGTTAAGAAAGCATTTGTTTATCTACGAGCTCTTTGTTTACGAGCAGACAGATTTGCGATTAGCAGCCTAAATAAATATATTGAATGAATTCGATTTAAAGCCTTAATCTATATTTTATGCTTAAAATCGATTTACATTCAAAACTAAATTCGTCGTTTAAATTGGCGCGGTGGAATGCACTTTCTAGTAATCGACTAGTCGATAAGTTTTTAAATATGGACAATGTGACCCTTTCAAATAATCAGTTAACATTTAAAACATACTCTTTACAGTTATCAAATTTTCAGCTGGAATAAATGAAGACAGCAAGATGATATAAAAATCGTTTAAGAGAGGATTTTAAATACAGTGTAGGATGTGAGCCAAGCAAACCCTAAAATGCTCTAAAAATGATTACGAACTAAGTCACATGCTGTGACTTGGAAAGAGGCTGAATCTGGCATCTATTGTCTGATATGAAACTATATAGCTCATCCACCCCTGTGAGCTGTTTTATCAAAATGGAAGGAAATGTTGTATTTGTAGTGCACAAAACTATTTGTTTTTGCCCGCTGTGCGCAAATTTTCGCAATTCCGTAATGGTTATTGGAAACACAGCCAACTCTGGCGGCAAATATTGAGACGCTGTCACGCCATGGAGTATCTGAGTGCAAATCCTTTAATAGTGATAAACGCTGCGAAACGGGTATTTACGCCCACAACACGGAATTCTCGTAAATGTCTCCCTGGCCTACGGCATTGTTTTCCCAGACCACACGAAACTGCCAAAACTCAGACGCGGGCTTTTTATGTATATTATCAACCATAAACTTTTATTATGCCTTAAGGTGAATGATTTTGTTTATTTTTTAGGCCTCTTGCCAGCAAGACATCGCTCTGTGTGCTGCGTATTTATATTCCGGGTCTGGTTGCCCTGGTCAGTGTGAGGCACTGAGCGTTGCGCCCCACTGTGCGTGACGTCCTTTTCGGATTTCGCATGGCCAAAAACAAAAAAGAAATCGCAACAATTTGTTGGGCCAAGTATTTTATTTATTCAGCAATTTTTGGGCCTTGTGCCAAAATAAATAAACACATATATAAATACAAATTTATACGCCGATTAGCTCAACAGGTTCGTGCCAGCGGAGAGAACTTCAGGCCACAAGCGAATGCAACTCCATTGCCGTTGGGGCTCATAAATCAAATTACCATCATTTAGTCACACTGTTCCGACTAACTGCAGCTTCATAAACGCATCAACACTAACAATTCCAACATAATGAACATACGCGTCCGGCAATTTGTCTATTATGAAGCATTGATTAGCGCCCGCCATTTGCCTGCGCACCCTTCACACTAGTAGGCGCGCACCTCCCCTCCTCCTGCAGAGTAGGAGTCGCAGTCGCTGCACAAATGCATGCAATGCCACACATGTCGCGCTTAATTAACCCCAAACAATTTCAGCTCTTCGGCTGGCGAACATCGACACCCACGCACACATTCATCGCAGTTGTTCAACTCTTACACACACATGAGCTGGCGATTATACATGCACTATGCACTATGTTTATGCCATGAAAGATACGATAGAACGTGAATATTATAAAAAATAATCTGTAATTGTAATAATATATGAATGTATATTGATTTCAATAACTAAAGTAAATTAAACAAAACATTTACATTTGAATCCAATGTTATGAGTTAAAATTTTAGCCTGGCAACGCTGTCACTAAATAGTTCACCAACACTAGACAATACAAAATACAGTGATGTATATGAATAACGGAATAAGGAAAAACAAAACAAACCTAGTGTTAAAAAACAATACAATAAATATTGGGACGTAAACTACAAGACAAATTTGAAGATTCTGTAGTTAAATAAATACATTGCAATTAGATTTTCACCAAACCGAATTCGTAAATTTTTCACGGCATAAGCGTGCATATTAATACTAAAATATATGTATGTATAGATACGTACATAGTGGCTGCATTCATTCATACAAAAGGCTCGAGGCAGTGGCACGTTCCAATAGGTATGAGTATGTAGTGCCTATGACAGAGGCCACTTGCAGTGGGGGAGCAGCACAGTGACCCAAATTAATCTTAGTCATTAGCGGGAGCAAGTGTGCGCCGGCAGCTGAGTTGAAGTCCCCTGACAGACGCAGCAACAACATGGACTTGTCTGTGGCAATGTGACGACATATACAAGTGGCCGAAGAGGAGTACAGGAAGAGGGATTGCCCTGTCGATAGACGCTGTTGCCTTTGCAATTCAAGGCGTGTAAAATTAAAGTCTAAACTCAACACAATAATTACCACAAAAATATGATTAAAATGAAAAAGGAAAAACCAGTGCCATGTCTAGCAGGTAATTATACTAGATTGTTAATGTTTGTTAAAACTAATCTTCCACTTATAAAATGTCAAAAACCGATAAGAGTAATAAGTAAACAGAACTTGATCTGCCTCAACACGTGGATAGCTGATAACTAAATTGGCTGCTTTTCGACTGATAATCTTATCAGTGATAGAATAGTACTTCAGGCACATGCTGATGAAATATTTCTTGCCATTGCACAATTTAAAGTTTGTTAACACAAAAGTTTGCAATTTACTATTCAATGTTCTTGATCTTTGCTATAAATATTTCATATACAACAATATATACATTTTCAGCTTTTACCATGGCGTCTACTTCTCTATGTCGGTGAATTTAAAGCGGAAGGGTATCGCCGGTTCCATGATGAATAATGACTTAAATGGTTTGGAAGCATCGTAGTTAAACTCCACATGAAAGTTACGTATGAGCTTGGCCAGGGAGGTCTCCATTTCCATATCAACAATACGCTTACCAATGCACATGCGTGGTCCAAAGCCAAAGGGCAGGAAGGTAAATGGATTAAACTGCATCTTTTTGTTGGTCTCAGGATCGCGTAGCCAACGCTCAGGCAGGAATTCGTTGGCACGTGGATAGAAGGCTTCGTCCTTCATCAGCCCATTGCTACTGAGCAGAATTTGTGTACCTTTGGGTATGTGATAACCGGACAGAGTAACATCTCTTTGGCATTGACGGAAGGTGCCGATTCCATTCGGATAGTAACGTAAGGTCTCCTTAATAACGGCACGTAAATATGGCATGTCCTTCATGCTTTCCTCATTTAAGAGTGTGTCCTTGCTGGGCATGATGCGCATTAACTCCTCACGTAGTTTGTGCTGCTTCTCCGGGTTCTTGCTTAGGCACAGCAGTAAAGCAGACAGTAACGTGGCAGTGGCATCGACTCCAGCCACAATTACATCTAGACCCATCACGACAGCTAATTTCGGATCAATACTCATCAAGCGATCCATAATGCTATTGCTCTTGACCTCCTCGCCAGCCTTGATTCGGCGCTCCTTCTCCAGACGACTCTCCTCAATTAATCGCAGTGCCGCATTGGTGCTTTCATTGAGGGCGCGCATCATTTTCCGATATGCAGGAGTCGATATATACTTCCAGGGAGATGGCTTTATATCAAGTTCAAAGGCGAGCTGCATGACCTGCCTGGCTGTTCTAAATAATGCCATGGCATCTGGATTATCCCGTTGCTTGCGTATAACTCCCATTTCACGGTCGAAGCCAATGAGAGCGATGGACTCAAACACCAGACGACTTATTTCCTCCTCAAAGTTGGCTGGCACTTCCAGTGTTTTGGGATCTCGAATCTCTTTAATGCTATTTGGAAATTTCTTATGAGTAAGTAGCTAAACTCAAGTTTCTTTGTATGCTCACCGTTCAATGAACTCATTATTTACATTGGATAGTGGCTCGTAGTACATCTTGAGGCCCCTGGGCTGCATGAAGACTGGATTGACAGCGGAACGGAATTTTCCCCATTCCTCGGATTGTCTATATACAAAATATTAGAGTTCGTTATAGGTAAGATTTCATTAACCTTTAATACACATACGTGGCTATTAATCCCTTCTTTTCCCCAAAGACATCTGGTCTGATATGTTCACGGAAGTATACCATAGAGTCTAAGCCTTCGCGTTGTGGCCAAATGCCTTCATTGCGGTATACTGTCTCAATATTCTTGGTATCGAATGTAACCACAGAATCCTTGCGTCCAAATGCTCCCGGCATTATATAGGTATCGCCATAATCCTTGCGCATGTCCGATAAACATTCCAAAAAGGATTTCTCGTGAAATTCTCCACCCGGCATAAAACCACGCATAAACTTCAGCAAGCCAGGTCGTGGCATCTCCTTAAGGGGTCGCCCTTGTGCAATAGCATCCTGATCATCAGCCACCTTTGGCATGCTTATGTTGAGCTTGCCACATGTTGTGTGCATAGATCTGGCACCTGTCAGAGCCACTTGTCGGGCTCCACATGCTGCGCTGCTAATTATGGTCATTGTACTACGCTTAATCAACTACGACTGCTCTCATCGAATGCGACGATTAAACTAAAAACTGGTTACCGTACTCTCTCATTTATAGGTGTTGAGAATCACAGCCGAATGAAAATAAAAAACAAAACAAAGAATTAGAAGAACTGAAATACGACAGATAAGATAATTGAAGCGGGTCGATGTTTGAATACCCTTTTCTTTCGGGTGACATTATGTAAACTAAAACTAATAAGTAATACAGAAGTTTTTATAACAGATAAATATTTAATTTTATAACAGAAAACGTATTTAAGTGTAAACAAGAAACTAGTTTTTTACAGAAAGGTTTCAAACTAATAGGAAAACCAGTTCTCAAAAACAAAAATACAGTTCTCTAGACAAAAAACAACAGCTTATTAACTTATATAGTTTTATTTATTACAATTCAATTTTAAATTTGTTATAGCTTATTATAGTGTAACATTTCATCACAATAATTAACATTTACCGTATTATTTGCTATTCTGCTTCCATTGCACACTTTTACTGATACCGCAAATGTTGCTTTTCATCGAGACTAGGAGGTTTGCCAAGCATTCGAAAAGGTGTCTAGTCATGGTGATCACTGGTTTTACATCCATACAGACAAACATACTGACAAATGAGCTTCGCTGAGAGCAGTCAGCAGATTTCTTACTACTTGTGACTCTCGTATTTGCTTTGAGCTTTCGTAGTGATAATGCAAGCTTTATACACTGCGAAAAATTCTAGAGAATTGAAGATGGAATAAGAGATATTTTAGATTATACATATACATAACTATTAAATTGTTTTAATACATTTCATTTATTAACTTAATTCAAGTTTGCTTTTATTATATTTAAGTGTGAGTTAATTAGTTTACTCAATGTATAGAGTGCGTGTGTTTCCAGAGGGTTTCCCCGGCAGAGCCAAACCAAAACTAAACCAGTAACACAAACAGAACTGATCTACCTCAACACACTGGTAGCTTTCACACAGCTGATAAAATAGTTGCTACTCGACAGTCTTATAAGAGATAAGAAATATATACACAAAAGTACTTCAGATTATTGCTGACAATAAATTTATTTTCATTGTTTGTCTACACAAATGTTTGCCATTATACTACTATAAGTCATTGAACTTGCTATATTTAATTCATATACAACAATATTTACAGTTTCAGCTTTTACTATGACGTCTACTTTTCTATATCGGTGAATTTAAAACGGAAGGGTATCGCCGGTTCCATGAAGAACGATGTCTTATATGGCTTGGAAGCATCGTAGTTAAACTCCACATGAAAGTTACGTATGAGCTTGGCCACGGAGGTCTCCATTTCCATATCAACAATACGCTTGCCAATGCACATGCGGGGTCCAAAGCCAAAGGGCAGGAAGGTAAAAGGATTAAACTGCATCTTTTTGTTCGTCTCAGGATCTCGTAGCCAACGCTCAGGCAGGAATTCATTGGCACGTGGATAGAAGGTGTCGTCCTTCATTAGTGCATTGGTACCGAGCAAGATTTGTGTTCCTTTGGGTATGCGATAACCGGATAAATTAACATCTCGTTGGCATTGCCTAAAGCTACCGAATCCATTCGGATAGTAACGTAAGGTCTCCTTAATAACCGCACGTAAATATGGCATGTCCTTCATGCTCTCCTCAGTTAAAAGCGTCTCCTTGCTGGGCATGATGCGTATCAGCTCCTCACGTAGCTTGTGCTGCTTTTCCGGGTTTTTGCTAAGACACAGCAGTAAAGCAGACAGTAATATGGCAGTGGCATCGACTCCAGCCACAATTATATCTAGTCCCATCACGACAGCTAATTTCGGATCAATACTTATCATGCGATCCATCATGCTATTACGATTGACCTTCTCGCCAGCCTTGATTCGCCGCTCCTTCTCCAGACGACTCTCCTCAATCAGCCGCAGTGACACATTGGTACTTTCACCGAGCACACTCATCATTTTCCGATATGCAGGAGTCGATATATACTTCCAGGGAGATGGCTTTATATCTAGTTCAAAGGCGAGCTGCAAGACTTGTCTGGCTGTTCTAAATAATGCCATGGCATCTGGATTATCCCGCTGCTTGCGTATAACTCCCATTTCACGATCGAAGCCAATAAGAGCGATGGACTCAAAAACCACACGACTTATTTCCTCCTCAAAGTTGGCTGGCACTTCCAGAGTTTTGGGATCACGAATCTCTTTAATGCTATTTGGAAATTTCTTATGAGTAAGTAGCTAAACTCATGTTATTCTTTGTATGCTCACCGTTCAATGAACTCATTATTTATATTAGATAGTGGCTCATAGTACATCTTGAGGCCCCTGGGCTGCATGAAGATTGGATTGACAGCGGACCGCAATTTGCCCCATTCCTCGGATTGTCTGTAAATAATATAGTGGCAGTTGTTGTAGGTAAGTTTTCATTAACATTGAATACACATACGTGGCTATTAATCCCTTTTTCTCTCCATAGACTTCTGGTCTGATATGTTCACGAAAATATATCAAAGAGTCTAAGCCTTCGCGTTGTGGCCAAATGCCTTCATTGCGGAATACTGTTTCAATATTCTTGGTATCGAATGTAATCACCCAATCCTTGCGTCCAAATATTCCTGGCATTACATAGGTATCGCCATAATCTTTGCGCATCCCCGATAAACATTCCAAAAATGATTTATCATAATATTCTCCACCCGGCATAAAACCTCGCACAAACTTCAGAATTCCAGGTCGTGGCATCTCCTTAAGAGGTCGCTCTTGTGCAATAGCAGGCTGATCATCAGCCACCTTTGGCATGCTTACGTTGAGCTTGCCACATGTTGTGTGCATACCTGTCAGAGCCATTTGTCGGGCTCCACATACTGCGCTGCTAATTATGGTCATTGTACTACTACTCTCATCAAAAGCTACAATTCAACTAAAAACTGTTAAACGTTTTCTACCTCATTTATAGGCTAAGAGAATCACAGCCCAAAGAAAATAAAAAACAAAACAAAACAAGAAGTAGAAGAAGTAGAATACGAAAGATACGCTATTCGACGCATGTCGATGTTTGTGTACCCTTTCCCTCAGATGACTATGGGAATGAGAAATGATACTAGTATTAGAAAAGTTTGTAAAATAAAGTAGATAAATAATAATCTTTTATAAACATTAAGACTTGAAAAACCTTTGTAAATATATATTATAGAATATTAGAAAACGTAGTGTAAGAATTCTTCTTCATAATCATTGCCTACCGATTCATTGCGCACTTTTACTGATACCTTAAAATTTTGCTTTTCATGAAGACTATGAGGTTTGCCAAGCATTCGAAAAAGTGTCGAGTCATGGTGATCCCCGGCTTTACACACTTACAGATATATAAACATACTGACAAAAATGCTTTTCTGAGAGCAGTCAGCACATTTCGTACTATTTACTTGTGAATATCGTATTTGGTTTGAGCTTTCGTAGTGAAGGCCGATATATTAATATAGTTTAATTTGATTTGCATTTATTTTTATTATAAGTGTCTATGTATTTATAATAATTTAATTAATTTATTATATAAATATATATTAATTTGCATGTGATATTACTATGATATATTATTGTGAATATTGATGACAGTTGTGCTTTCCCAGGTGCATACGACTATAGCTTTACTAGCACACTCTATATTAATTCATTAAATTTAATTTAATATTTTAAACTTTACAAACTCTTCACAGTGTATAGAGTGTGCTGTATTCAGAATTTCCAACGTAAATATACCCTGATAATGATTATGAATAATAAAATGCAGCCACACATAATTATGATTATCATTATTCCCTCCATTAGAGTGGGGAGGCGGGGAAGACAAGCAGACTAAGAAGAAGCTTCCTTGGCTAAAAGTAAATGGCGTCTAAGTGGCCTCCGTCTGCACTAATTGTGAGTAACACGTTCACGGTTACAAAACTTTCCAGAGAATTTCCCCCGGCAGAGCCAAAGCCAAGCCAGTCGACCGAGGCGAGACGAGCAGCCTGGCTGTAGTAGTATTACTGCTTAGACATTAAAGTTCGCCCATTGAGCTCGTTTAATAGACCAAATTCATCTGGCCAAAAGTTTAAAGTGTCGGCAATGCGCGCCGACATTTATCAGTCATTAACACGACCAACTACGGCCAAGGAAGGAGCAAGTATCTGCGTGGGAAACTGAGGGTGGGGACAATTAAAGCTCTGACTTTAATTTTAGCAGAGCCCGCTTTGAAAATCAATAAATTTAAAACAATGTACAATATATGACAATCGAAGAAGAGGAAGAAAAAAACTACACCCAATCGATGCTGATGCTAGAGAAAAATCTCTTCAGGGATGCTGGTGATGCTGATGCTGATGCTGATGTGGCTGTTGCTGGAATCGCAGCGAGTGGCATAGCAAGCACGACATCGCCGAGCCAAACATCCTTTGTCAATACCAAATACGTACAACAAAACAAACAAAAGCAACAGCAGCAACAACAACAAATACGAATAGAAGTATGGAGTATGACAACAAAGACAAAAGTCAAAAGTGCAAAAACAAAAGCAAAAATCATTCAAGCGCCCCCAAAATACTAGTATAATGCAAGCCCGAGTCCGAGTAAGAGTACGCATCCAAGTCCGGCGCATGCGCTCCACTGGCGAATCTCACAAAGCGGGGAATGCCTTGGAGTTGGGTTGGGCATGGGAGAGAGGAAATGTCGTTACAAACGCCGGATAAAATGGCGTATACACACCCGCCCACACAGACTCACACACATACTACCATACACTCTGGATTTCTCCTCCATTTTGAGAAAATTTCCTGGCTACAACTGGCAAATCTGTACTGGCCGAATGGAGCAAATGATTTTTAACAAATTTCATTAACATCAGAGGTCCGTAATCATTCAAGCATCGCGTTTCGTAACTGGCCTGACGAAGCCAACGACGCTGGCCACTCCAGCATATAAAAAACGACACTCGTTGCACATTGCACTTGCCACACGCGTCCTCACAATAACTCAGCATCAAGTGAAAAGTGCGCAAATACATTTTAATACGTTCAACTAACTAAACTTTAACTAAATACAACTAATCCTAGACTGTTTGTGCATGTGAGCATTGGCTAATTGGAATTCCTATTGATCAGCATGATCGATGAACAACATCCCATGCAGATTGGTCTGTGTAAGTATGTAGACATACATCGTACATCGTACATCGTACATTCACATTCTACATTCATAACGTACATTTGTGGAAGGTTAAGGAAATTCTCCTCGCTTATGCAATTGCCGACGCTTCAGCACACAAATTTCTATTGCCGACGGCTTTTTGAGCTGTTGAGGCATTTTATTTGTTTTAATAAATAAATAAATATTTGTATAAATTATTATTATAAATATGGAATAATATGTGTTAACTGACAGCAATTAAAGTTGATTTAAATGTTATATAATTGTGTAAAAAGTGGATAGTAATTGACAGCTGCAGGGAATGGTTTTTTATAGACAGAAGTAGACCAGGTGCTGCGAAAGTTTTATATGGCAGAGTTCACTTTAATCATGTGCACTCGACTATAGCATTTGAGTTCTAATCAGTGTACTAATTTAAAATAAGTCGAAGCAGAAGACATAAGTCATTTCATAATATGATTTCTTTGCCAAATATATTCAGATTTAGCCCCAACTTTTAGGTTATTTATAAAAATTTAATATTTTGAGATTATGAGGGGTTAGTGACATGTTATTGCTATATTTGTTTATTTTAAATTTAAAAATATCTATTTGGTAATTTTTATACGATTTATTCTAGTATATTTCTACATTCCCAGATGGGTTTATTACGTCTCATGTATTAAAATAAATACATGCCTTTGCATTATTTTATATACTTCTATATTGTATATTTCCACAAGTTTATATTTATTTTATAGTATTTTATATATATCTAAATTATTTTTTTTTTAAATTATATTTTTAATACATACATATGTATGTTTATAATATAGTTAAATATTTACTATTATGTTGTAGCCGTGAGTCAAAGTTAAGTCGTTTCAGCATGTACTTTAATGCCAAAAAAACTATATTAAATTGAGTATTATTTTATTTAGTTTACTATATTGCAATCCATACATTTTTCTCAATCTTTTCAACTTCTTCCCTCTTTTCCATTGTCTGCGTTTTCTTCCACTACTTAACTTGTTTATGCACAAACTTCAGGCACTTGAGCCAAGCGCACTTGTAGTCAAACTGTCTGTTAACCCGGAATAACAAATCCGAACAGATTTGGCAGTGGCAAACAACTGCTGACTTCTGTCAAAGATTAGGCCAAAACAAAGCATTTATGCTGCGATTGCTGGCATAACAAAACGGCGTCATAATTTCATTGTCCGCCCAAATCCGATTAAATGAGACGCCAGTCGCCGGCAACAACACGGCAGCGACTGACTGGCAAGGGGTACGGCTACACACAGCATCCTGGCAAGGGTTTCCGTTTCGCCTGCTGCTGCCGAAAAGACTGAGAACATATGCCGCCAGTGGCAGCAGCAGCAGTAGTCGTAATGAATCCCCCCTACCCCTCTGCTCTCCTTAGCAAGTCAGTGCATATTTCAAGCTGAAAATATCTGAGGGGTGAGCCGGCGTAGGGGTTGGCTGCTCTATAGATTGTTTCATACAAAACTCGCGCACGCACAACTCGTAAATTCTATTATAATTTAGTTATGAGGGGAGGGAGTTGCCTCCCTTGCACCACCCCCCTTGCATACCACCCAGCTCATTGCCATTGCACATTAGAAACTAATTAGTGCGTGGAAAGCGCAGCAGCCCAGGCTATCAATGCCGGATTTGCACTTGTCCGGGCACAAATCCGCTCCAGCTAAGCGTGGACATGTCCAGCCAGCATGGTGGCATAGTTTCCCCATAGACAAAACGTAACAGGTGCGACTGCTGAGCGGATTAGCTGCTCGATATTGCTGCTGCAAGTGACTAAAGTTAAAGATGAGTAGCAGTAAATAGATTGGAATAGGGAAATACTTTGATAATATACTCTAGCATTCGTTGACAGTTGATGGAAACAATAGCAGGAGAAATTGGCAGCATATGTGTGAGTGGACTTGGGATTCTTTAATCTCATTTACGTGTATCAATGGGTAGCTATTGTACTCGACTTAAGCTATAAAAATATACTTGGTATATACTGAAATGGATTCTTTTAAATTACAATTTGTTTGCTTTTAAAGCACGATATTTGTTTTAGAATTATATGTATATTTATTTTTACTTAGTCTAGTATTAGAAAATTCGAAAAGACTAAGGTCAGCCAGTTGTAGAGCCTGTGCTTTGCCCTTGCATTCAATTTTCAATCAATTAAATCTATAAAGTACTATATCAATATTAAATGATAATTACTCGTTTCTTATGCTTTTAGAGCATGCAAATTTATTAGAATTTTATTCAAATATTTTTTAGCTATTTATAACAAAGGGAAAGACCCTAGTACTTTGCCAATGCAGCATATTTTCAATTATAAAAAAATTATTAAATATCCCAATACTATCTAATAGTAAAAATCAACAGTACTCATTTTAAGAAAATTTTTCACAATAAGATAATTTTATTTTCATAATTTGTGTGCTAAGAGAAAACTTTAATAGAGCCTTTTGTAGTTACTAAATATATTTCACTTTATCTAAAATTTTATTAGAGAAGTGTTAAATCAATAAATTTAAAAAAAATACTTTACAATACTCTTGTTTGTTAAAAAATTTGTAGAAAAAAAGCTAGCTAAAAATTTGCATATTTCAAATAAATACTTGCTTAGCTTTTTATAATAATAGAGCTCAAATAATTGCAATAAATTAATTATACGCTGAGTACCTCTCAATTAGCGAGTGTTTGTTTGCACAAATTGTTAGACAGCGGATAAAATTAATTAAAAATATTAATAAACACAAAAACTTGGCAAAAACATAGAGAGCATAGAGTAGAATTAAGCCTAGCACAATAATTAATTTTATACATTTAAGTAGTTAATGTTTTACCCTAAGCAACTTTAAATGATTCTATGTTGATTATTGTTGAAGTGTTGTGGAAGAATTTGTTTTGATTCATGTGCAACACACACACACACACACACACAGAGTACTTATTTTAATAGATATCTGGTGTTTTTCTTATGTGTGAGACCGCAAAATAAACAACAGTTAGGTAAATGACTTTAAAATGCTGCAAATATTTCTGGCATAAATGCTGCATGCCACAGAAATTGTTGTGAAAATTAAATGAAATTACGCACACGTCGAAGCATTTAAAATACAAAATGACAAACGCAGAATGTGACAGACACACACACACACATGTACATATTGACGTGTGTGTGTGCGTGTGTGTGTGTATAGTTGGTAAAAAAGAGAGCAAAAGGCAAAACAATAACAACAGCAAAAGCGCGTAACGAAACAAGATGAACGAGATACACACACACACACACACACACACACACAGATACAGAGGCAAACAAATTACCGTACAATTTCAACAATTTGCCATAAATTGAGACAACAAGCAACAAAAAGCCAGAACCGAACAAATGCCACAAATGCACAGTAATTTTTTGCCACCAACTCGAACATGCTACATGCCCCACACACACACACACACACACGCACAGCGTTGGCAAACAAAAGCAAGTGCGTGGAATTTCGAGTACGGACGAGCAGACAGACGAGCGACAGTGATAAAGAGGGGGTGGTGGGGGGCCGGTGTATGGTCGGTCACGCACAGCCACGTACATATTTCGCTGCAAAAGTCATTTCAATAATTGCGAAACCACAAATTTACTACAACTCGAAATGGCTGGCAAATGGTCACAGTCGAGTCACAGTTACTGTTACACACACAGTCACAGTTACAGTGTGTGTGTGTAACCGCAAATGCAAATCCCCGTTTCGGGGACATAGTTTTTACACCCACACCCACACACACACACTCGAGTGGACAGGCAGTAGTTGTAAATTTGCGAGTGGAGCTCAGCCGCAATTTGCATGCCCAACGGAAAATAAAAATAGCTGAAATGTTTCTCCCCCTTCTCTCTCGCCCCATGGGTCCCATGTGACACAACCGCAAAAACCAAAATAGTTCCAATGGACATCAAATGTCAACAGCAGCAACAGGGAGTAGTGGGCGTGGGGGCAGCAGGACATCCGCAACAGTCAACAGTCGTGCACAATCAACTGCTGCTGAACGGAAATGAGCGCATGTTAACAACAGCAACACCCACAACAGCAACAACCACACCAACAGCAACATCAACAGCAGCAGCAGCAGCAACAACAGCAGCAACAGCAACTGGCAGCAAGACAACAGCATTGGGAGGCGACAAAATGGCGTTAGGCAGTCAAAATGTCAACGGAAGTTGTATGAACCACAGCAGCAATATGTCCAGACAAGGACTGGGACTGGGACTGGGTCCAGGTCCACCATCCATGCAATTGCAGCATGGCCGCCACAGCTTGGGCAAGTGCAGCAGCCTCAATGAGCTGGATGGTAGTAGCTATGCAGCAGCAGCAGCAGCCACATCAACACCGCAAGCGCCTCAACTGCACTCCGGCCTGTGCATGGATGTGGGCCTGCACATGGGTCTGGGTCTGGGCATGGGCATGGGAGCTGCTGTTAACCAGCAGTGCTCGTACTGCTGCCAGCCAATTTGTGATCGTTACATCATGCGTGTGGTGGACAATTCCTACCACGAGGGCTGCCTCAAGTGCAACGCCTGCTCGCTGCATCTGGTGCACTCGTGCTATGCCAGGGATGGCAAGCTCTACTGTCGCATCGACTATGAAAGGTATGTGCTCACTCTTCCCCTACTCTACCCTATCCATCAATGACAACAATACCATCCCCATCCCCAGACTCTATTTACGCAATCGTTGCCTTGGCTGCGGCCATAAAATCGCTTCCGATGAGCTAGTGATGCGCTCACAGGAGACCATCTTTCATCTCAAGTGTTTCGCCTGTGTCGTCTGTGGTGCACTCCTGAAGAAGGGGGAGCAGTATGTGGTGAAGCAGGGACAACTCTTCTGTCGCTTCGACTATGAGAAGGAGGTGGAAATGCTGCAGGGTTACGGTGAGAAAAACATAAAATATAAACATTAGAAATATACTATAAATAACTCTCATGATATTAAAACTATGTATATAAATAAATCTCATGATATTATAAATATGCATATAGATAACTCTCGTGATATTAAAAATATGTGTAGAAATATATCATATGATATTAAAACTATGTACATTAAATAATTCTCATGAGAGTAAAACTATGTATATTAATAACTCTCATGATATTAATAATGTGCATATAAACAACTCTCATGATATTAAATCTATACATTAAAATTACTCTCATGATAGATTTCTATGGCGATGAGCTGTTTCCCCCCAAGCTGGATGGACGTCGTGGCCCGAAGCGACCGCGCACCATACTCAACACACAGCAGCGTCGCGCCTTCAAGGCCTCCTTCGAGGTATCCCCAAAGCCCTGCCGCAAAGTACGCGAGAATCTGGCCAAGGATACGGGTCTCAGTTTGAGAATTGTACAGGTGAGTGGGTCATATCATTCACATACTAGAATGAACACTTAAATGAATTGAAAACTCTCGCACATAGGTCTGGTTTCAAAATCAACGCGCAAAGGTTAAAAAGATCCAAAAGAAGGCCAAACAGGAGCCGCCTGCCAAGGGTGCTAGCGACTCGCACTCGCACTCACACTCGCAGGACTCACAGGAGTCGCAGGATAGCAGTTTGACGACCAAAATCAAAGACGAAGCGCATAGTGATAGCGAGTCGCAACAGGAATCGCCTTTCTCCAACAACTCCGAGGGTCTGAGCCGGCTCCGTTGTAACATTAAGGACGAACAGGAGCAGGGCACTTTGAGCTGCATGGAAACCAACAAGGGTAAGCGTTGCGAATTGTTTCACTCAGAGTTAAATAAATAATTTCTTTCTTTGACAGAGAACTGCAATAAGAACAGTGAACCCATACTGAATACCATACTGGGCCTGAGCTATGCCACGTTTCAGCAGCTGATGGGTCCCTTCACGCAGACCCCCATGATAAATCCAATCGATCGACTCTACAGCATGCAGAGCTCCTACTTCAGGCCCGAGGAACTGGGCGCCTATGGTGAATGTGGCGGCGGCGGCGGGGGCAAGGAGTCGATGGAGCATTAGTTATTTTTTAGTTATGGAAACGCAATGAACAGAATTTTAAGCCAAAAATCAAAATTAGAAATTGTAAAATAAACAAAATGTTAATGTGCTAGCACGATGTCCTGTATGTCCTGCTCGATTAGCTCGGATGAGTCGGTGCAACCCACCCAAGCACCCAGCGCAAGGTTGCGAGAGTTTTGCTTGTTCTGCAGGTGCAGCCTTGAAATTAGTTCCACTCGGTTGACAGGAACAAAGCATTTGACACAGCAGCCACAGCCACAGTCGATGCCACTTCCACAGTCGATGCCACAGTCGATGCCACTGCTACAACCAAAGCCACCCCAAATAACGAGCATAATGTCCAAAATGGGCGTAAAATACCGATTCGTCATGCATTGTTCGTTCTATGGATTCACCCGGGCGACCCTGTTGACAGCGCCGAGCTGTCAGAGTGTCGCTGAATTGAACGACCCCAAGTCAACCTCCCTCATCTCTACCACTACCACCACCCCTGCCAACATGGGGAACGGCTGCGTTATTTGTGGCATGCAGAGGGCACAGATACTCGTGGCAGTGGCATGCAATAAGTTGCCAAAGGCGGAGCTTGGGGTTGTCTGTATTCAAACTGGTTGCACAGTGCACTGTGAATGAATATGAATATGTAGGTACATTCTATAAGGAGTATTCTTAAAGAAAAACTTTAGCAGCGCCTACACATACATAGGCTATAACAAATTTCCTTGTTTAAGAATGTATAAAAGCTATAATATTAAAGTTGTTTTTTAGACATGAGCTAAAGCTTTAATTTACTTAGAATTGGTTTATATTTATATAGAAATTTTATTAATTTTATTTAGTAGTTTGTACACTGACGAAAATGCAATTAAAATTTCATATTATAAGTGAATAAAATCGTAGCAAAATTAGGCTAAACTTTTCCCAAACTTGAGGCAAATATTTCAAGCATAAATTAATATTTTTTTAAATTAAATAAAAATAGAAATGCTTTTAATTTATTCATAATAAAATATTAAAATAATAATTTCCTTATTTTTGTATACTAGTACTAATTTAAAATATTAAATAATTTATTCTAAATACAATTTCTCAATTCCATGAGTTCTTGTTGAGGGCAATTTTAATCTGTTTCCAAATGGAATAAAAAGGAAGGGACTACTAGGTCTATCTATCTATCTATCAAAATCTTAATTCAATATTGTAATTTGTTAATCAGTGTACATATTAATTTAACATTTTTTAAAGCCTATTTTAGAGCAAGTTTAGTTTCGCTAATTGAATTTCAACACGTGTTTACATAGAGTCGTCTTTGCCCTCACCCCAAACCCGGACACAGGCACAGGCGCAGGCCTCGCAGTTTCATGCAATTTGTCACAATATGTGTCACATTAGCCACAGCAATTGTGCTTAAATGTTGTCGTCGTCCTCATCCTCCTCCTCCTGCCTCTCGTCAGCATTTGTGCCGCTAACCAGATTATACCCCAATTGCGACACCGATACCAAGGCTCTGTACAGATTGTAAAAGTAGTTAAACAAGGGGAAAAAGTGCTTACCACCAAATGCACAGTACTAACCACCATTAAAGGCAGCACATGTACACACGCACACCCACCAACACACACACACACCACACACACACACATACAGTGGGCATCATTTAAAAATGCACGTCAGCAGCAACTGAAACTTAACTGGAATCGTTCCGCAGGCTCACATCATTAATCAATGACTGTGAGGACCAAACAAGTGCATAAAGCAATGGGAGAACAGCAACAACAACAACAACCCAATGCAAATGACTGGCAAAAGAAAGAGCGATTATTTCTGCGTCCTTTGTTCTTTCTACATACATACATACATACATACAGACATGCACGTGCAGTTGTCTGTATGCTGGAGTGACCACAGTCTGCATGGGCCGCTGAAGCATCTTGTCGCGCTCTTAACTGTACAAATTACGTAATTAATTACATTTATAGAGTCGAGCATTGAATGCCAGTTTAACGGTTAACCAGACAGTGTCTGATGGCCTGAAGATAAATGCAGAGGCTTGATGAAAAGACTGGGGTAATACAAGTAAATACTAATAGTATGTATGTATAGTATGTATATGAAGTGAGAGTAGACAAAAGCTGATATGCTCTACAGAGGTATCTATTTGTTAATAATAATAACAATAATACAAAATTTATACATTTATTCATTTGTTATTATGTCTTGCCATTAAATTAAAGTTTAGCTGAATTTCTCAAGAAAGAAATCATTCTTACAGTAACTCAACTTATGTATGTGCTATTATTCCCATGGCAGTTCTAAGTATTATGGCATAAACTGATCCACAAGCTTTCAAATGTAGACTAGTTGGCAGGCAGAGTATTAAGAGACTATTCATTCGTGCTGTAGTTAGATAGGTATACCCCAAGATAATCTGATATTCATTTGATCTATTCAAAATTTTCCTTATTATAATGTCATACTTCACAAACAAATTCTGTTCCCTTTCTTCCCCTTCTCTCTCAATCTCAAACCCTCCTCGACTCCTCCCTCTACTCATATCCCCTAAATGTGTCATTTATGAGCCGTTTGGCGAGTTGGTTATCTGAACATTATGCAAATTCAACGACCACTTGGGATCCCTCAAAATGCACAAAAGATAGCGTTTTCAATTTTTTATGTTACTCCAGAGAAATCCACAAAAGTAAAGGCTTTCAAAGTCTAATCAGCATCGGCAAATCACCAATAAGAATGACCTTTATTACTAAAACATTCAAAAGTCGTAATATTCGTACTTATTTTGACCCAGTCACACGCCGTTATGCCACTCCAAGGAAATCAAAAGTCAATCCTATATTGTCATAATAAAAACAACACAATAAAATCAATGCGCACAAAAGGGCCATCAGCTTGGAAAATGGAAAATTCATTCGCATTGGCAAAACAAAGCTAAGGGCAACGCATGTTACAATATTATTTTATGCAGGCTCAAAAGATGACAAGCGACAGATTGAGTGAAAAGCTACTTTGCTGGAAAAACAGTTGACTGCAGGAAATGTAACGATTAAAAGAAAATATCAGTAAGATAAAATAAACATAAGAAAAACTGTAGTATTCATAGTGCTTTGGGGTTGAAGTTAGAGCATGAGCTGTTGAATAATTTGAATATTATTTCTAAAGAAATAAGTATGTGTGCCATTAGAAATAAGATTTAAACTATTATTTCTAGGTTAATAAGTATATGTCATATTAAAATAGAATTTGCCTAGTAAAATTAGCTAATTTCGCAAAATTATATGAATTGTGCAAAGTCATTATGTGCAGCAGCGATGCGCTGGAAATACTGTGGCCTGAAAGTATGCAACACTTTTCGTTTATCGCAACGGAATGACTGTCCAATCTACGTATTAATTCCCATATTTCGTAATAGCTCAGCGAAATTGGTTGCTATTCATAAAACATAGGAACATAAAAACGTAGGAAACAAAAATATTTTTTTAATATTTCATTTGAATTCAATTTATTATTATTTTTTTTCTGCTTTCTAAACCAAATGCAACAGTTTGTAGATGTATTTCAAAAATCAGATAGTTTTCCTTTCTTCATGGCATTTTTAACTATAATTTGTTTTACTATAAATTCAAAATGAAACCTTAGCAAATACCTAAATGAACCTGCAGCCATACAAGTATGATTACAGTACTCCGTGGCAGTTAACAAAATGACAAAGTTAAACTTCTTGGGACCTTTAATTATGTTAATCGAAGTTCATGCTGGGGAGGCAGTTTAGCAACCGCAGAGCCTACAAATTGTCAGGCAACAAACATAAGGAGCAGCTGTCACGCCATGGCACATGGTCAGGCGGACAAGTGGAGCAAGTGGAGCAAGTGACTTGGTTTTAAGTTTTCTCTCGCCAATCTAAATGCAAATGGCAAAAGGTTTTCAGCTTCAACTAAAAGAGCCACAAAGCCATAACCAAGAGTACGACTACGAGTATTTCGCATAATGGTAAATGAGTGGGGCTGAACCATTTGATGTAGTTGAGTGTGAGTGTGAGTGTGGGTGTGAGTATGAGTGTACTTGCTTTTAGTTGTATTTGTAGTTCGACATAAACAAGTGGAAACGCAGAGACTGCTATTTGGTCGTCAGCGACGTCTGTTCCATTTCGACATTTGGCACAAAATTCATAAATGCTAATTTCAACACATTGTGCACACGTTACAAATATGAATATTTACCATAACTAGGCACACACACACGCACGCACACACACATCGATTGCCAGGCTGGCAACATTACCCCCCCTTGGCCATGGGCGTCTTTATCGATGCAAAGGTTTGCCATGGTTTTAGCCTTACTGGTTGTGGCTCTCAGACTTCGTCTCTGGTTTAATAAAAGCCTTTTGCGAAATGAAGCAATTGTGTAGTGAGTGTGTGCGAGTGTGTGAGTGTGCACAGGCTGTGGCACTAGTAGCAAAGCCTCAAATGTATCTCGCAGCTACATTTGTAGCTCTTGTCTGGCAGTCGATGCTGTTCTCGTGTGTGGGCCTGGCAAATATGCGTCAACTCCCATAGACGCACAGTTTTTGAATACCAAATGCAGATTACAACCACACACACACACACTCACACACATAGTAGAAAAAGAGCAGTCTATGCTTGGTCCATTGTCTATATTTGTCTACTTGATGCCTTAGATTGAGATTGGTTTTGCACGCTGGCCATTGCTGTAATTGCCGGATGCAGGACTCGCCACTTGTCCGCCTCTCACTTTGGCATAAATTGAAATTTTTCAATTGAGCTCAGCACACTCGAGTCACATTATTAGTTTAAAACTTGCTCTAAAACGTAGCAACTAATGAGTTTCCAATAGGCCAAGTGGCAAGTGGCCAATGAGTGCTGCTGCTACTAAAAAAAATAGATAATATCCGAAGCCTAATGAGTGTTGGCCTAAGAAGTAGCATATGCTCGATTGGCCAGCTGTTGGTCTCTCATTTGAATTGCAAAAAAGAACGAAACTACTCACACCCTCTGCTGCTTGAAGTTGAACTCGAACAGAATGTTGTCAAGCGTCAGTTAACATGACTGACATCAAAGGGGCGTAGTTCACACAGAAACGAATGTATCTATCCCTCGGATTGACTTTTGGCTCATGCAAATGAGCAGCAGCAGCAGCAGGTTTAATATGCTTCAGTATGCAAATTTATCTACAAATATTTAAAGCAAGCCGAAAAATTGTGCAAACAACTCGAATGCATTGCATATTATAACTGGAATGTTTCTCATTATGCTGCCAATAAAAAAATGGAATAAAATAAAAGCCAGCAACATCAAATGGATAACAACTGGGTGTGTGTGTGTTTGTGTGTGTGTGTGGCACATTCAAAGTCGCGTGCATGTATTAAAAATATCTTGTAGATACTTCTGATAGCAGCTCCTCGAGTAGCTCAAAGCAGTTACGCTCTCTCAGCAGTACTAGAAATCGCCTGTAGTAGTACATAGTACATAGAAGAAGAATAAGACGTTGCCTGTCCAACTGCCTTTGCTTGTTGCCTCAGCAAAAAAATGTTTTTATTACATTTCGCGCTCGCGTATTTTGCGCTACTCACAAAATACTTGATGCCAGGCACAACCACAGCAACAGCAGCAGCAGCCAAGCCAAGTCAAAATAAATATCAGGCAACAGAGGCAAGGCAGCCCCTCTTCAGCCACGCCTCTGACCAAGGCGGCAGTCACACTCGCGCGCATCAAAGCGTATTCACAAGTGGTCCTTTGCGCTTTACTGATTTCGCAAAGGCTAAAGGATATTTAGCAAGTAGTCCTTCTGCTTGCTTTCGCTCTTTCTTGCTTTTTTTCCTACCCTCCTCTCCCTTTTGGGACACTGCGCCACTAAAGGAGTTGTCTTGGAAACTTTTCTCTGAGCTACTCAAGTCGCTGCTGCTCAAGTTATTGTTGAAAAAGAAAAAAAAGAAAAAACCGTCAAAAACCAACGAGAAAAATTAAAAAGAAAATTACAAGAAATAAATAAATGAAATTGCAGCGTAAATGTAACCAGATACTTGGCAATGCCTGCAGTAGCTCTAAAGCGTTTTAAAAATGCCATCAAAAGTGCTTTTTATTTTGAAATAAAATCTAGAAAAATGTGGATTGAGTGTTATTTAACATGAATTTATTTAAATTCATATTTAGTTGAATTTGTCGTGTATTAAAAAAATTTTAAAATAAATAATTGGGATTTTAATTCAAACTTATATTTATTTAATCAAAACTATCAAAAAAATATTTAAAAGGTCAACTAAAAGTGGATAGATCACGTAATTACTATAATTAGAATTTAATTACAAATAAAATTAAATAAACGTGAACAGTCGAACGCTCTCGACAGCAAAAGACTACGGGATGAAAGGAAGCAAATAAATGAAATGGAAAATGAGAATGCATAGTTTAAATTATAAAAATTGACTTAAAAATAGATTGATTAATAAAATAATAAATAAATTATTAAATCAATAAATAAAGTAATAAAGAAATCAATTCATAATTACATAAAAATAGATAAAATTTCACATATACATATATTCAAAATAATTATTAAATAAATTCTATAATCGTGTACTTTATTTTATAAAAATCTACTATATTCCCTTTAGACTTTCACAATTTCTTCACATCTTCCTTTTCGTCACCTTTAGATACTTTCAGCCCTGTCGCAGTTCCATTACATTACTTTTGGGATGCTAAAAGAATTCAACTTACCATTTAATCTCAATTTACTTAGCATCCTAGAAGTATGCAACTAAAATTTATATATTTACATCATTGCTGCTCAATCAATCGCTCAATCGCTCAACATTGCAATCAAGCGGCAAAGTAACATTGTTATATGGTTAACAAATGCCGTGAAATATTTGGAGCCTGAACCTGTTTGCATGTAATAAAAAAGGAAATTCGCATTTCTTGGCTCGCCTGAGACTGAGTGGCCGTAGTAGTAGTACTTGGGCCAGGACTTTGACTTGGCGTTTCTGCGCTCTGTATGCGTGCAGATTATGTTTTCATTAAATTATTGTAGCTATGGTTACTTTTATACAATCCAAAGCTACTTCAAACGCGACCGACCCCCATGACGGCCCCGTACCCGGTACCCGGTACCACTCCAGAACCACGTCAAAAGCGAGCACCAAGAGAAGCAAAAAAAGAGAAATATAAAAAATCGCAAAGGCAAAGAATGCGCATAATAGAAAGTAATGTGTAGCTGGGATGTTCCGCTGCGTTCCATGCTTCTGAGACGTCTTTGGGAGTGGGGGAGTAGTCAAAGGAGATTGTAGTTTATTTTTATTGCATTTATTGCTCGACTTGGTCACGCCCACCGCCCACACACACACACACAGCCTGCCAAGCCGTGCATTTGCATGCAGCGTGACATGTGCGAGTGTTGGTAGTGAGCGAAAGCTAAAACGGAAACGGAAACGCCATCATTTTGACTGTAAATTCACACGTACGTGTATGAGTGTGAGTGTGAGTGTAGTTTCCACTGTTCCTCTTTTTCTTTTCTATATGTATTATTGTGTTGCTGCTGTTGTTGTGTTTTAGTACGGCACGTACATTTATTACTTTTTACACACACACACACAGATACACATGCACACATGCAAAACGGTTTCCATTTTTTATTGCGAGAATGTAACGTGCCGCATGCGAATTACTTGCTTTCGCCCCAATCTCTGATTTCGCCTTCTGACTGTATAGTGGCTCCAACGCAACCCAACCCCACCCAGCCCGCTGCCTTTTCGGCCTTTCACCACGTTTAATGTTCACTTTTTTGTTCCGCTTGCGCTGAAAATATGAAAAATATTCGTAATAGAGTTGTTTGAAATGTACAATAAGATTTCAAGTGGCTCCAGCAACTGCCAAGTGGCAGTACTATGGAAGGTGCCATTGCCAAGATTCGCATGGAAACGAGTACATTATAAGCATCAACTTTATGGTTAACGATCTCAGTCAACTGCAGTGGGCCATATGGCTCGTATGGCTATTGAAAATAAAAGTTATGTCTGTGTTGGTATTAAGCAAGAGATAAATAGATAAATTCTATAGTTTATAATATTTTAAAGGAATTAAAATAATATTACATATAGCTCACTTTTCTCCACAATTAACTATGGTTTAGCTTCGACAGCGAACACACAAACATACAGAGCAGCAGCCAATAGAAGTTAGAAGTTAGGCGTAGGGTGCATTGCGCTTGAGCGTGTGCGTTCGTTGCAATGAACTCTGGCGTAGCTCTCACTGATCTCTCGATCAAATAAGACTCTTTGAGTTGAGCAGTCAATAAGTTCATCGGCGGCAGTCACTGGGTGCAGACGTGGAGTAGTATCACTGTTTATGTGATTGTGGGTTTGTGCTTACGGGTATGTACGTATGTAAACTTTTTGATTGTAATCTAAACTTCGCTTCTAAGTTCTACTATTAGCTCCACTGTTATCCTGTACTCCAACTGCCATCTCTACACGTGTGCTTATTCTTCAAGAATGTATCTAGTGCACCCATTGTGAGTGCCTGAAATATGTGTGCATTATACTCAACTGCAGAGATACAGGGGAAAGCAGTGAACATATATAGAAAATTTTAATAATTTCTGCATCTTCAACACTTTGAATAAAAATTGTTGCTTTGACGGCAACAGCAGGGCTAGGGGAGTGGGTGGGGCGAGGTGGAGGCTGCAGCGCATAGAGCGTAACTAACAATAAAACTTTTTTTTTTAGTATGGCAGCATCAAAAGAGACGAGGACAAAAAAAATATGGACACATATGAAGTCATAAAGTCATATTAACACGTACGAATGCGCACAGGATATTAATGTGCAGCACACGCACACTCGCACACACACAGTTGCAGCAAAGACTAAAACAGACAGAATTCTCCTCTTTTTTTAAGCGCCAAGCTGACTGACTTCAAATGTTAATATAATTTCAAATATTGCGGTTAATTTTTGTACGTGCAACTACGCCGGAAATGAGTTCAAGCAACTTCTCTTTTTTTGGGGCAGTTGCAACAGCAACAACATTTATTTATAGTGAATGCATTTGCATGCAGTCGAAAAACTAATTTCAGGCAATCCCTATGCCACAAAAGTAGGAAAAATGGCTAAAAAACTTTATGAATTTTGCAGCAACAAAAAACTACTGCAGCAGCAGCAACAGCAACAGCAGCAGCAACTGCCAACTGACCGCAGCAGAGAAATTGCAATAAACAAAGCGGATACGAAATGGTTGCTCTTTTTTTCCCAGTTGTTGTTCTGGGTTAAGAACCGCAGTTGGGAGCGGAGACACTGCAGCAGAGACTCACATTGGCCAATGCAAAGCCACTTGACCCCTCCCTGAGCCCACGCTGCAATGCTGCACGCAGTTCCAGCCCACAGGGTAGCCCTTCAATGATTTTGGTCAATTGGATGACACGAAGGACGAGCACACACACGCACACACACACACAGAGGCATAACCACAACGAACTCATCTGGCTGGAGCACCGCGAAGCCACTTATGGCTGGGACGCTGCTCGAACCAATCGCCATGGCAATAAATTGCTGTGTGTCCAGCGCGTTGCCGGAGGCAGCCCAACTCGAGTTGAAATTGGTCAAAAGTTTAACATATTTGCGTGTGTGCGGAGGGACTGCGGGGGGGGGGGGGTGGGAGGGGGAGAGGAGGAGCACACATGCTGCTGCTGTTGGCCTTTTTGGCGCATTTTTTGGTAAATAAACGAGCTGCTGCTGCATTTTCGAGTGCTTGGCCGCGGGCACACACACAACACACAGCACACACACCCCAGGACCACCATGTGGCCCTCGTTTATGAGTTTCGCTTAAACTGAAAATATTTAATGTCACAACCAAACAAAAAATGCAGCTTATAAAAAAGAATTCATTTGACTATTTCATAACAACATTTTAAGAACTAAACAATAATAAATTAGGCATTAAGTAAATCTAAAAAAAATAAGTATTGCATAACAATTAACAACTGCTTTAACAATTTATATATTTAAATATTTATATATCTGTATATTTACTGCTAATTTACATACTCAAGTATTCGACTTCATTCATATATTTGCACTAGTTTATCGAGTATTAGCTAATAGATTCTACGCTTGCGCCTTTAGTATATAGTATATCTGTATATCTGTATATAATCTGATCTCTGCTTTCGACGACTGAGCCTGTCATGTGTAAGGAACGTTATACATATGTTAATAAAGGCCTCGAAGCAAAAGGCAGCACCTAACAACTATAAATAGATATCTCTATACTGATTTCTAAACGTTACAGAAGGCCACACACAACCGTGGTAAAGCATTGGATAAGCCGCTTTGGTTTTAGTTACTATGACTAGCAAATTTCAATTAATTCAACTATTCGGCCGAGTATTTTGGTATTAGCTTCTTCCGCCAGCTTCTATTGTATGGCGCACACAGCGGAGGCGCCTGTATATTGATTATTCAGACGACGACGCATGCCCTCCAGGTAGATATCACGACTGAACAATCCAGCTGCCAAGGGTATGCTATAACACAAGGAAAGTTAGGTACTACACGAGTTGGATACTGCAGGTCTACTTACGCATCAGTTCCCGCACGTATAAATGTGCGAAATAGTGCCCAGACAGGCTTGTGATCGGATGTGGTTATAGACGGCACGGAGTCGTATAGCAAGCACTGCACATAGGGCTGCGTGGGCGTCGAGACGCCAGGTACAGCGCTCTGGCGGCGTATCACTAGCCCCTGCATCTGGCGGTATTTATAGAGAATTCGATCGGTATATGCCGGTGCGCGTTGTTTAGAAGACGTATCAAAGTTCTGACTGCCTGGATCATACTGTAATGACATAAATATTTCATTAATACACCAATTAATGTTAGTTACTCCATTAGTTACCTTATAAGTGGGAGGAAATGTTATGTTTGCCTCCATGAAGCCACGAAATGCAGCACCGTCGGCCAGCACCGAGGAGAGCTGATCCGTATGCATGTAGCCATGTGGCAAATGCGAGGGCAATGGAAACTTTGTGTTCTGTATCCAGTCCAAGAGTTTCTCGCGCGGCTCACCCAGTCGAAAGTTGAGATCACCACACCAGAACACGTTATCGAAATTCTGCGTTACATCCTTGTTCTTGTGTCGCAAATTGGGCAAATTCTTGGGAAGATCCAGTGCATTGATGATGCGTTTCACATCCGAAACACGCTCCTTGACCTTCTGCTGGTGTGCAGTCAGGTGGGATGTTACAAACAGCATTGAAGTGCCAAACAGGCAAAAGGATATGGCTACAGCGCCTTTGGTGCGAAATGCAGTGCCTGTGCGCACCGACATCGAGGCATCCTCCGGGGCCGAGCAGTACCAAATCAGGTCACGTCGCATATAGACAGCCAGATGGAGTGTTCCCAGTGTCGTGGAGTGGAAGAGCACATGCGAAGGGCCTAGGGTCTCCTGCAGCGTTACTTCCCACTCAAAACGATCTGGACTCGATTCCTGAGTGCCCATTACCACCAGGTCGGGCACATGTTCCACATTCGCCGGTAGGACAAAATCGTTCAATTGCCTGAAAATGAATAGTCAATCAGCTAATGATCTTTAACTAAAATTCCAGTGGAAACTTACTTGGGTGGACTGTGTCCATTCATGTTCCAGGTACCCACAAATATGGTGACTTCTTTTTGAGGTAGAACGCGACTAAGCTCACTCGGTCCCAGCAGAGAGGATGACCCGAGACGTCCATCCAAGTAGCTGCGCTCCCGAGCCTTATCCGCTGGTATCAGATTCAACGCCTGTGCCGCCATTAAAGCCTGCCGTGCCAAGTTTGAGCCAGAGCCCTGGCGATGCAGCGTCATGTTCTCGTGAGACATAAATCGCACACCGGGTGGTTCGTGCAATGCAGCATCAACCATGTCCGGTTGTGTGGCAATGTTTGGCGAGGACATGTGCTGCGGTGTTGTGGCACGCTTCAAGGTCTCTGCACTTTGGTCGGCACTAAGAGGCGGCAATTCCTGGCCAGGCGGATAAAGCTTAAGACGTAGCCGTGAACGGCAGGCCGACACTGCAATGGGGCGTATAGGTGCCCTATGCATAGTATCGCTCTTAGTGAACGAATGGGACGGCGAGCACTGTGAGTGTTTAACGGAGCTAGTGGCGCTTGCTTCACTCTGTGGGAAAAACATTTTGTTTGCCACTGGCGACTCTGGTGCACTGGCGCATTCGCTCGATGGACGTGGACGTTGTGTAGGCGGCAGCTGATACGAATTGGCCCCTTCGCTCGAGTGCGAGTGCAGTGAACCTGAGTTATCCATCATGCTCCAGCTGAGGGAGAGGTTATCGCGCCGAAGCGGATTGGTAGAGTTAAGCACAGCATCGGGTATAGAATTGTAGCGCACTGAAATTGGCGGCGTCATTGGTTTCTTTTCGGCCTTGCAACAGAGACTGAACTGATGACTAAATCTGTTGTGGTTGGGTGAACGTCGCTTGGGTGACTTGCGACGCATAACAACCTCCGCACCTCCATCACTCTGTGAGCCAGCATCAGTGCTGTAACGGTGTGTATGTCCTTTGCTCTTGGACGTCGGATTACCGCGTCTATGGAAGCTGATTAAGCCGCTGTGAGATTTCTCAAGTGTCTGAGTACCATTGCCAGGTAATGTCTGACTCTTGTGGTTGCTCACTTGCTCTCCAGTACATTTGGCGAAACTGACATCGTATTGCCCCAAGGCGGACGCTGAACGTCGCTGAACGCTGGGCGATTCTGGTGTCACTGGATGCGGTTCGACTTTGCTCGGGCGTTTGCTTAGCAGACCGAACAGTGTGCTCCCCGACTTGTGTGCAGAGCGCGGGCTACTCGTAATGCGCTCCTCACTGCCCGTTACGCTATGCTGCTGCTGCATGGCGCCCAGACTTCAATTCGCAGTACACCACGTAAAAAAAAGTCTTCAACTTGTTAATTACTTAGTCGTACATCACGATGTAGTAGACACGCTAATATACGCCGCTTCATTAGGTATTATCACATTCGTCGTCTGTTTGTGCTGAGGTTTAGGCTTGTGCGAGCCAGATCAAATTAAATCTAAGCGGATTGACTAGCGTTTAAATATTATATACAAGTTCCTTCACGAGTGTGCTCATCCCATGTTGCGCTGACAGCTGGCATTCCCTTTCACCTGCAACTATTAATACCGAGTATAAATATGTCTCTTTAATTGATATCAATTCACACTACTCACCCAATTCAGTTGATGCAGGATTGTGCGATGTGGGGATCGAGCAAATCACAACGTGTAGCAACTGTGGAGCTGGGGAGAAAATGAAAAAAGAAATCAATATAAACACATATCGTAATAAAGGGCAGCAACAACGCAACACTTTCAATCCACCCTCCCACAATGGCGTTGCCCCCAGCAATCATTGGACGCCAACAGACCACACGAGGGTGCCAGAATCAAATTATACATACATACATATCTATGTATGAATGTACAATTGTACTTATGTTTTATGTACAACGGCAACGTAATGGCATTGGCATCTGTAAGGCATGCCGATGAAGCGGCTATGACGTCCGCCCACGCACAAAAAGAACAAATAAACGTCTCGCGAATGGTGGCGACATCACTTGATTTGTGCGCCGGTGCGATATTATGCTGGGATTTATAATTAGCAGCCCATTGTTGCCGCCAAACGTACAATGTTGTTGTTGTTTTCTACTATTTTCTTTTGTTGCCTTGAATGCTCACAGCGCCTCTGCAGAAGTCTCGGTAAAATGCAAAGGGAACATGGCACAGAAACAACAGCATTTGACGCACTTTTCCTCACGCACGTTATTCAAGTTCAGGTTCACATTTTCTTTGACCTTGTACCTTTTAAAACATTTTCTGTCTTCTTATGTGTTACGGCCGCCCGCGTATACAAACGCAGCCAAAAAAAAGTTGTTTATTTCTCGATTTATCGAAGCAGCGATAGTTGTCTATCGTATACCGATTATCGCGTCGACGCTATCGTCTCAATATTACCACTGTTGCCACATGTAAATTATAAAGTGCGCCAAAAAATGAATAAAATGGAGGATATGGCAAGAAAATCAACAATAAATATGTTACAAGTAATATTTGAAAATTATAGCCTCAATATAAATAGAGCAGTAATTAGTATATAGCTAAAATGAATTCAGCAGAAGAAAATACTTTCAATTATTATTACATATGTATTACTGGAAATTTATTGCAACTCAAGCTTCATTTTCCTAAAGCCAATTTGCTCTAATTTAAAAAAGTGACTGCGCCAATTCAAATTAAAAGCCCCAATTTTGTCGTAAAAACGCCAAGTGTGGCAATTGTAAACATTACATTTTTTGCTGCATAAAAATACCGTTTTATACGAAAGTTTGGTCACTCTCTAATATAAAGTTATAAATTACCGCTGCTTTAGCTGATTTCAGTTCATATCCGATTGGAAAGCCCAAGTGTTTGTTTCGTGTTGCCGTAGTAATAACTGTATTTGTAATTTTCATATTCAGCGGGCTAAACTAAAAGAATTCGCTATGGCCCTTCAGACAATACTCTTTGATTTTACACTGGATGCAGAGAAGACTGCAACATCGGTTCAGCGTCAAGATGTCGCTCGAATCGTACGTAGCGAACTGGAGCATGTGTTTACCCAACTGGAGCTAGCCTACTCGATGGAGTCTGTGGATAATGGATACTTTGCGGTGCTGCACGAGAACCAGGAAACAATCGTAACTTGCCGCATATTCCAACAGGGTCTACTGACCATCAATGTTGAATATTATCTGGCCGATGGCAAGGAACCACTCATGTCCTTTGATGTATGTATGTACAATATATATATGAAACATAAATCAGATTATTCCTTTCGACCAATGTGCACACACACACATACATCCATGCATATTACGGCACCCTACACGTGTGAAAGTAAACTCACGGACACACACATGTACGGCTTGCGAAAATAAAAGCTTTGAGTGTGTGTGCGTGTGAGGAGAAAGGGTTCTGTTTGAAAAAAAAAAAAAGAAATGCAAAATTGATTTTTCGCCTGTGTGTGTCCGCCCTCTTGTGGGTGTGTCACTTGCACTTGACCGTTTTTTCTTCCTCTTTTGGTTACTTGTGTGTCTGTCTGTCTGTGTCACAGTGAGAGGCAGGTTAGTGCTTTTTCAAGACCCTCAATCGAGTCAAGAGCGGCTAACACTTGGCCTAGGCCTTAAGAATTATCTAACACGCGGGCGCCCCACGCGCTGTAAATTGTGAATGCAAATAAAAAGTTGCAAAAAGCTAGAAAACATAATAGCTGAATGTATGTACGTATGTGTGTAAATATGTACATATGTATATACTTGTCATCAGTCTGTGTCTGTGTGGTGCGTATCACGCACTTTTTAGTGCTCTATGAGCAGCTGTTGCGAATGTTGAAGTCAATTTCAAATTGTATTTCCCTTAAATAGATATTTAACTGTCTAAATATAATCTCATGCATACAGCGAATCTTTAGCGCATATAGATAAGATTTAACTGCAATATCAACTAGCGGAAATACATATATACATATGTGTGTGTGTAGCAAAAGGGTATTCAAACTTCAGCTAGACAGTACGGTTCGCTCTCTATCAGCAATGTACGCATGTGGTGGCAAAAGTTGTTTTTTTTTTCTCTCAAAATATTGTTGCCGGTAGTGCTCTGGCCTATCAGCTGCGAATTGCGTGTGTTATTAACTGTAAGCTGTAGCCATATTAATTTACTATTAATCAGTCTGACCAGGATTCAATTTAATTGCAGTTACTTGATATTAGTTTCAATTTAGCAGAAATTGCAACATATTTTGAATGTCTGTATTACTACTATTGAAATACTTTAGTTTACTTTGTATTATTACTGAAATTATTCTCTTTATTTATTGTATTCATACTATAGAAAGTGCAAGCGCACAATACTTTCCTTTTTTATAAAAATCGAAGAAGCGCGCCTATAAATAGTTTGCCAGCTCGGGCCTGACTATATATTGCGCCAAAACATGGGAGGCTGCTTGAGCAGTTTGTGAATTATTTGGCTAGAAAATATAATTCAATTAAGAGCTAGAAGTATACCGTAATTACCTGAGTTTTCTGCATTTGATTAATCATCTTCATCATGCGCATACCTATACATGTAGGCCTAAATAAATCGTATACAATTTGCAGACAATGCGTACTATGGAGCTAATACTGCGTCAAAAGTTAGATTCCGATCGATCCAAGTATTTACCCCCGATAAAGCGTGGTGGCTACATTGACATATACATGACTAGCTCAGGTTGGTCGAATATATACTATACTTAACAAAAATAATAATAATAATACGTTTAGTTTGCTAGTTCCAATTTACTATATGCAGAACTATGCGAAACCTTGTAAATTCCTATGCCAAAAATTTCTCAATCTTAAATTGTTAGCTGAAGCAGTGCAAAAATCAAATTCACTTGATTCTAGTACGAATTACGCAATCTGGATTCATTCATTCATCAACTATTTGGTTGCACGGGCCACTAGCCACTCGGTTTCGGCTCTAACAAATTCGCAAAGCGGCTTATACTCTCTCTCACCACCCGTTCACTCCTTCGAGTGGTCTAGCTATAAGAATCGTATCGTATCGTACTACTACGTTCATCTACCCCCTAGAGCAATTGCCATTTGACTCGGGCAATACTTGCATGCTTGTTTCCTCGTATTAGAAATGACAAACGCGTATTATAAGTTGTATTATTTACATTGTTTTTAATTTACTTTTATATATTATTTATTTTCATATTGTCGATAATTTATGCAATACCAACACGATGTCTTTTGGTCGATACATCAACAAACATCTATCGAACATTCCATACTCGACACGCAACAAATTCTCTTCAAATTCTAAACCCAAATCGAACAAAATATGTAAATCAAATTAAATGAAACGTACGCCCTGTGCACATGTCTCACCTGTCTCACCTGCCCCCGCTCTACAACAACAACTACTACTACTACAACAACAACAACAACTTCATCATAATAAACACAAACGCAGACTGGCAAACGTGTGGAAAATGCCCTAGCCAAAAAATTGAATGCCCATTCGGGGCAGAAGTTGCCAACATTGAAGCGCGGCGATGTCGCTAGGTATTTTCCATCGGCAGGTAACGTATCCAACTATGTCATATTGCAACCGTATCCATATATCATAAGTAGCAGCAACTGTAGTCAACAGCACTGCAAGCATGTTTCACACACACGCTCGATGTCTATTCCTGAGTTTATTCAATTTCATTCACATTGAGAGCACTTTTGATTTGAATTATGCTTACGGCAAGCCTTTGATTTGCCTTAATTGCGAAACACATGCGTTCTTTAGTTAAAGACTATAAAAACCCCTAGAGTAATGTTCTGTTGATTGTTAATAGTTGCTCAACTTGTGTTCATATCAAACATTAACTAATAGATTTTCCTTACCATTATTCATTGCCAGATGAACGCATCATCGAGTATGATATTGATACCTTGGTCTATGAGGCTCGCTCACCGTTCCAAAAGATACAAATCATGCACTCGAAAACGCTGGGAAATATGCTAATTCTCGATGAGTTGCAGAGTAAGTCACACATACGCTGTGGGTCACGTGCACTTGCTAACTTTTGCCGCATCGATTAGCGGCCAGCCAATGCACGTGGCTCTGCGTTCAAGTTAATCAATTACTAATTATCCCCTCTCCTCTTTTTGGTAGATATTGCCGAGTCGGACTTGATCTATACAGAGACACTGATGGGTCGTGGCATTGAGAACTACGAGGGCAAGGAGATATGCATACTTGGCGGCGGCGATGGAGCTCTGCTCTACGAGCTGCTGAAGGAGAAACCGAAGCATGTTGTTATGCTGGAAATCGATGAGCTGGTCATGCAGGCCTGCAACAAGTATTTGAGCACAATTTGTGGCGATGTTTTGGAGAAACGCAAGACCGAACAGTATGAAATAATTGTGGGCGACTGTGTGGAGTACATGAAGAAGTTTATTGCCGATGGACGTAAATTTGATTATGTATTTGGCGATCTAACTGATATACCCATATCGGGTGCTCCAATTGGCGAATGCTGGGATTTTATACGCACTATATTTGAGCATTCGTTCCAGTTGCTTAAGCCAGATGGGAAATATCTGACTCATGGCAACGGCACCAGTTGCCTGGAATCATTGCAGTTGTTCGAGGAGCAGCTGGGCATGCTGAAGCCCAAAGTGAAGTTCACCACAACCAAGGCGTTTGTGCCCTCCTTCATGGAAGAATGGCTCTTCTATCAAGTGACCTTCGCTTGACCAGCTCAAGATAATGATGACGTGCGACGACAGCAACCACAACTGGAGCTGACACCTAGTGTCAACTCAACCGACACATTGTGTCTACCAAATGCTACATCCAAACTACAACAAGTCAACACCCCTGCATCACAACAAACACCTGAGCTCAATGCCATGGAGCCCATCAAATTGCACAGCTACACCGTGATACTGCATTCAGCAACACAGCAACAGCAGCCAAAGAATTCAACATGCCATGTGCCGCAACAGAAACGTCGTCAGAGACGACGTGTCCACTATCATCATGCTCTAGTTTCATAGTGGAGGCTCCAGTCATAACGAAACCAAAAACAAAGACAAGAACATCACACCGAAATACACCCAACTACATACGATACATACTTCCAATGGCTGTAACTAGCATCTGAAAACCAAACCACATACATTTACATATATTTAAAGCACAATTAATGTATTATTTAAGTTAGGATTTAGTTGTGGCACACGCTCACCAAAAATTATACGTTTATGTACTTACTTCGTGCTTAATTAAATTAAATTATTTTTATATGTCTATATATACACTATACCTAATAGGCATTACATAGAAATCATCTATTTTGTCAATTAGACACTCGCCAGCTTGTGTATGCGCATTTGAGTGTAAGGATTGTAGCAAATAGCTGATGTCACTTGATAATGTTTTAATAATCGCAATAAAGGGTCGTACGCAGAGTATTATCTTTGTCCTTTTTAATTCTTGGAACTTTTGGAAATGAATTTTCATTGAACTGGTAAAACTATTTAATTTTCAAATTGCGCGGGTAATGTTCTATTTTTAAAAAGTGTTGCATACTTTCAGGCCACTATTCTAAGCGCAGCACAAGCACCACTTCCTATTAACTGAACAGAATGACTATGTGGATTTCAAATTAAATTCATGAATTTAGCTAATATAACTGCGCAAATTTCATTATACAGTTCGACAAACTTGTTTATTCTAAAATATTGTTTAAACTAAACGTGTGTTTTTTTAAACATTGAGAACACCTAAAAAATGTGCCAATTTTGGCACAAAAACGCCAAGTGTGGCAGCCGTGACTACCATTTAAATGCAATTTCAGTCTTTGTTGTTGAACCGTCGAGTGGTGTTGCGAATAAGTTGAATGAAAGATGGATCGGAAACTACACAGTGGAATACATCATCCTACGCTGCGTCTTCTGCAGGAGTCTGGCTGTGAGATACTGTCCTACAATTTGATGTATCCCGTGTTTATTGTCAGCGATGATGACGATGAACAGCCGATTGCCAGCATGCCGGGTATATCGCGTTACGGTATCACCCGATTACGCGAGCACTTGGAGCCCCTTGTGAAGAAAGGCCTGTCGTCCGTGCTGCTATTTGGCGTGGTGGAGTGTAATCTTAAGGACGAGTTTGCCACGAATGCCGACTCAGCCTTGAATCCTGTCGTCAGAGCGTTACCAAAGCTACGCAATTGGTTTCCAGATTTGCTGATAGCTTGTGACGTATGCATCTGTCCGTATGCCTCGCACGGCCACTGCGGTCTGCTGGGCGAAAATGGGCTGGAGAACGGACCCAGCATAAAGCGTATAGCCGATATAGCTGTAGCTTATGGCAAAGCTGGCGCACATATCGTTGCCCCCTCCGACATGATGGACAATCGCGTGCGAGCCATTAAACAGGCGCTAATTGATGCCAACCTGAACAGTGTATCGCTGCTCGCCTACTCGGCCAAATTCGCATCGAACTTCTACGGACCCTTCCGGGAGGCGGCACAGTCAGCGCCAGCGTTCGGCGATCGTCGCTGCTATCAGCTGCCCAGTGGCTCCCGCAACCTAGCCATGCGTGCCATGCAGCGTGATGTGGCCGAAGGCGCTGATATGTTGATGGTGAAACCGGGCATGCCTTATCTGGATATACTGCGTCAAACCAAGGACGCGTATCCCTGTCATACGCTCTACGTCTACCAGGTGTCCGGGGAGTATGCCATGCTGTACCACGGCGCAAAGGCTGGCGCTTTTCCCCTGCAAGAGGCCGTGCTGGAGGCCATGAAGGGTTTCCGACGTTCCGGGGCGGATTGCATTATTACCTACTTCACGCCATATCTGCTGGAGATCATAAACAAAGCGGCGTAACTCCGGGCTATGGCACTCAAGTGTACTTAACGATGCGGACAAATAGTTGATAAGCTTTGTAGACAAGTGTAAAGTGTAATGTAATATTGATATCATAGTCGAAATACTGACGATTCGTTGGAATGTGAAAGGAATTGATTCATGGTTATACGGATACATTTCAAGTTACTGCAGATCCATTTCCATTAATCAGTTCCACATACTTTTCATGCTGACTGTTTAGCTGTAGTTGTCAATCCGTGCACGTTATCAGCTCACATTTGGAAGGCAAATGTGCGTGGTGCTTACGTCATAAAACTGCTTCAAATTATGGCATTTCAATTGCACAAAATCGAATTGCGCACAATCAGCATGATGGTTCAGAGTCCCCACCTTCCCCCTAACCGGTTTCATATATATCTGTGTCAAGTGAAAGTTTCCAATTAGCAATTGCCTAATTATTAAGTTATCAATTTAATTAAATACACAATTTATTTGTGAGAATGGAATTAGGCCGTCTAACTTATGTTATTAGCTCATTAAGTTGGTGCAATATTAAGTCTTGGTATGTGATCGTTAATCACAAAATAAAGTGCATTACATACTTGCTTTAAGTACGTGAACATTCTTTCAATTAAATGCATACAGACTTGGACCATAAGATGTGAATTAATCAGAACTTAGGCTTAGTGTTGAACTACAGTTAAGGTACAAGTACATTTGCATAGGTGAAGCAATAGAGACTAATACTAATTAAGGAATTTCTAAGTACATGTAACTAGTGAAATACTGTGTTAAGTCTACATCTTTGTGCGCTCTGTTCCATACTCAATCCAGTGCCTCAGTTGCTCTCGCTATTGTTGATTTTGCTGTGCTCCAGTATGTCCGTATTCTGCATGGGCTCCAGATCCGTCTCGGATATAATCTCCGCCAGCCACTGCTCGATTTGCACCGGATGAAAGGAGTCCTCATCGCCGCTGTTTGCCTCGAGTATAATCCGCAGATTCTCAAAGTTCTTCAGCACTAAACGCTTGCCGGGTTGAAGCTGGGACGAGAGTGTAGTAGCGCCACTTGCCTCAGTGCCATCATAGCGACTTCTAGTGTCCACATCTCCGCTGGAGTCGGCGGCAGCTGCTGTACTCTGCAACGGTATGCTGGTCTCCGTTGTCGTAGTGACACCAGTTGGTTGGGCAAAGTCATAGTTACGTATGGGCTTCTCCTTCAAGCTCTTCTTAATCTCGTTGAGCAAGCGATTGTAGAATTCGCAGGTAACGTCATGCGTTTCCGTTGAGGTGGGCTGTGTGGGCGTGGTTTCCAGGCTGCTGGAACTGGCTACCTTCTGCTCCCTTTTGGTTGTTTCTTTGCTGTCTGTGCGTTTGCTCTGCTTTTGCTTTTTTGACTGCGAGCGGGAGCTAACATTGCTCGAGTCGGTGGAGCTGCTGGGTGAGCAGCTGAGCGAAGGCTCCGTATTGCTGCTGCTGGAATCCGGGGACATGGAGTGCTGCAGTTTGGTGTGATGTGCGGCTGCTTCTGCTGCAGCTGCATCGGTTAGTGGCAGGTCGGCGCTGACTGCGTCCTCGCTGGCACAGTTGATGGTCAGACTAGCTATGTTTCGCAGATTAATAGTGCCATTGCAGTTGTTAATGGTGATTTTTGGTTTGAATCGAGGCTTGCGTGCCTTCGGCTTTGGTTTTGTGGTCGGCTGTTCGGGGCAGCTGCGTCCCAGACTGGACACTGCATCGGCTATGGACGATTCCAGCTCGTCGTCCAGCTCCTCCAGATTGAGCGGTGGCACATATGTCTCACGTTTGATCTTCGCCCGACGTATCAGATCCTTAGCCTCCTGCAGCGTTATGTTAATGATGGAGCGTTTGGCATTGTCCTCCAGCAGCGCCTTATTGCGTGAGAAGTCCACAACTATGGCCTCTGGCTGAGCTTCATCGTAATACGTTAGACTATTATCGCGATCCTCCAGGCATTTATACATTGTCTCATGGTCGTCCATGGGCTCTATGTAGTCCTCACTGCGCAGTCCCGCCGTCATGGTTTCCTTGGTTCTGTGCAGTGCTAGCTGCATGTTGCTATCCAGCTGGAACTGGCCAAAGCTGCGTATAGCTGTCAGCAGTTTCTCCTCCTGGCCAGCGTCGCCAGTGACGAAGCGTATCTCGCACTTCTCTGCATCATTTTCATTTAGATTGTCCTCGATGTGAATGGCGCCAGAGCCAGCTTGCTGTTGGTGCGTATTGGCGATGGCTTCCAGCTGACGCAGCAATAGTTTCTCACGCATATGCAAGGCAGCACGTAATTCAGTAAATTTCTGCTGCACATTTATTTTCACCTGCGAAAAAGTAAAGTTATTAAATACAAATCACACAAATGCAACACATTTCATGTTTCGTTCTACCTCTTCCAGCAGCTGCTCCATGTTGGCTTAACTTATCGTTTTAATAAACTCTTCTTTTAAATAAAACGCATCTTCTCTATGAAATTTTAAGCGTTATGAAAAATATGCTAATTCTGTTTCTGTTTGATCGAATTCTATGAGGCACACATCCGCGGCGAATAATAAAACATATGATTTGCGGCGAATTATTATTATCGATACATACATCGATTAGCCATGGGTATCGAAAGAAATTCTTCTAACGCCACTGTTACTAATTTGAAAATTTAAAAGTGTGCGAATAATGCATTAAAGGAGAAGAATTTAAATTCATGTATTATAAAAAATCATTAGGCTAGCCAGCATCGATATAAATAAAACAGTTTTGTAATATTAGATTCTCTAAATACAAATTTGAATCCGAATTTTTAACTTTGGCGCGCACTGTTAATTAACAGACCAAAAAAAAGTAATGTAATTTCATTATGAGCAAATAACGAAACCATCCAGCCAAGCACAAAACAGCTCAATGGAAACACAACAGAAGCAAATCTCATTATTAATATTAAATATATAATGCTGGAAACTGATTTTAACTCAAGCCAATTTATCGACGTAAAGAGTGAATTTAAAAAAATTTGTTGAGGCGCCTGCACATAGAAAAGCGCAAATTTTGGCGGAAACGCCAAGTGTGGCAGCCGTGTATCAGACTGAGTTTTTGTAAAGGAATTCACACAGTCAGTCTGCTTCTTTCGGCCGTCGTGATTTCAATGCGCGGATAGTTCTCTTGTTCATTCGATTTGCGCTAAATTCGAAAACATTTCAACATAATTTTACGACCTTTTTAAAATCGTTTCCGACACCAACACCAAGAAACAGTTAATAAGTGATTTTAATAAATAATTAACAAAAAAAATAACTCAACACAAACAAGTATCCAATAGCCGCCGGTGGCGTCGTCTGATGCACATGTATGTTTCAGTTTTAGTTAAATATGCACTAATCAAGTACACAGTTTAGTTAGTGTTTAATTAGTACATTGTTCATTTGTTTATATAAAAGCCAATACGAATGGCATTGCCGTGTTGTTGCTGCTTGTGAATCATAGACATCCAGCGCTTGTCGCTGTTGTTGTTGTTGTTTCTGTTACTTGCCTCGCACACTAATCTAAATTGGCATGTGTGAGTGTGTGTGTGAGTGTAAATGCGACTGTGTGTGCCTTGTTTGTGTTTGCCAACGTGTGTTTTTGTTATTTGTTTTATTTTGTCGCATACGCAGAGAAGATGGAATATCAAAATGCAATTCGCTTAAAAATTGATTGTGCACGTCAATTGCAACAATTGTACGAACTGCAGCAACAACAGCACACCACAAGAACAGCGACAGCAACGTGGAGTGCAAAGCCATAAAAAACAAAGACACACATCAAAAACAAAAAGAAAAAAAAAGAAAAAACAGCAGAGAGCGAGAGCCAGAGAGCGCGAACTGTGTCAATGCGGCAGCAGCGATGATGCCAAAAGAAACTTGAGAAATATTTTTATTTCCCTATTTCCCAATTGCAGCAAGTTTTCCGAATTTAAATAATAATTCTCCAACTAATTTTATTTGTTTAATTGGATATGCGATGTCGTCGCTGCTGCTGCTGGCGGCGTAACGTCAACGTCAGCGTCAGCGTCAACTCTTTTTCCTTACGCTACGTATTTATTGCTGTCTGTTGTCATTATTTTTTTCTTTTCTTTTTTGTTTCGTGTTTGCTTTTTGCGTTTGCCTCTGCCTCTGCCTCTGTTTTTTGCTGTGTGTGTGCGAGAGCAAATGCCAGCGTTGGATATTAATCGTGTGCTTTTTGTTGCTTGTATTATTTTTTTTTAATATTTTTTTAATATTTTTTAATGCGAATTCTTGTAATTTGTTAAGCAATACGCTCGCCCGAGACATTTCGCTTTCTGACCAAGCGGGTTTTTCACTTCTTTTCCGGCTTCGGTTTCTGTTTCTGTGCTGTTGCTGTTTTTGGTTCGGTGCCATCGCATTGTTATCTATGAAAACCAGTTTCGACTCGAACTAAAACAATTTCTAGTTGTTAGGTATTTCTTTTTAATAAAAATTACCTCATTTCACACTTTAATCTGTCGTTCTCCCTCTCTCCCGCAATTCATCACGAATGTGTGCAGTGCAATAAAACCAAAGTGCATTGCTTTACGGTATAAAAAACATCAACAAAATAAGATAAAAAACAATAACATAAAGTGTCGCGAGTCGATGTAAGTTAACAATTTAATTTATCAGCCATAAAACCCGTTATACAGAGGGGTTTTTATGCGCATAAACAACAGCAACAAAAAATAATATTTAAATAACGAAAAAAGTGTTTTTTACGGGGTCAATGTTAACTGTTGTTCGCTGCTGCAATTAAAAACAGCTTTGCCAGTGGTAAGTGAATACTTTTATGATTATTTTCCTCTCATATTAAGAGTATGTTTTTTTGAGCACTTAACGTGTGGCTTTGTGCCACTGTGGCATGTGAGCACTTCCTGACCTTTTCCCATTGGCTTCCCATTTAATTGTTGTTCATTACGTTTCGCTTTAATTTAATTCTCCTCAAATTGGCAATTAAGCCAGTTTAATTTTAGTCTAATAAGCTCTTTGTACTAGTCTTCCCCCATTCGGCACCTTCTCGTTCGCATAAAAGACAGCTTATTATTAAATCTAATTAATAAATTTAGGGCACAATTTACTTCGACATTTCTTCAGTAAACTATAGAAGTGAGGATTGGTACAATTTATCGCAAATACTGAATACCTTCGGGGTGAAAGGCCACATTTACCTATAGGCAATGATATCGGATGTTACATTCTGACCGATGAGAAGTTCTAATATGGAAAGACCCTCTAAGAAGTCTCAATATCAGCTCCATTGAGTTCATTTCCTTCCAGCCCAAAGCAGGCTTAGTATAATCTATAATTTGTTGGAATAGTTTCGACTCTATTAAAACACGAGCTCAGTTTCTGAATGCGTTCCACTTGCAATAGGAATTGAATGAGATTCAACAGTAGCTGACATTCGGTCATGAATAGCATTGTGGAAATAGACGGATCCTACCTGGAGGGTGGAGGTCAAGCACTGCGCAATGCGCTTAGTCTCAGTGTTATACTGAATCGACCCGTGCGCATAGTGAAAATACGAGCAAATCGACCCAAGCCGGGTCTATCCCATCAGCATTTGCACGGGGTGAATCTCTTGCGTGATATCTGCAATGCCAATGTCACGGGCAATGTCTTGCTGTCCACCGAATTGGAGTTCTTGCCAGGTAACTTTGAGGGTGGAATGTATGCAGTGGATACACGCACTGCCGCCAGCATAATGCTAATCTATCAGATGGTTATGCCCGTGCTCCTTTATGGCAGGGTGTCATCGTGCATCGATGCTATTGGTGGCACCAACGTTTCGTTTGCTCCTCAGGTGGAGTATGTGCAGCAGGTGCTGCAGCCGAATCTGCGACGTTTCGGTGTTGAATTCGATCTCAAACTCGTGCATCATGGCTTCTATCCACGTGGCAATGGACGCTGTCAACTCGAAGTGGCGCCGATACGTATGCTCAGTGCGGCACAGTTCACGGACTTTGGCAAGCTGCGATCCGTGAAGGGTAATGCCTACTATGCGGGACGATGGCCCAAGTGTGTGGCCTTCGATATGCAGCATTCGGCAGAGCGTGAAATCCATCGACTCTGGCCAGATCATGAGTGCGACATAAAGGCCAACAAGCAGACGCAGGAGATGGCCCGCGACAATGGGGCCGGCATCATACTAACCGCCCTAACTAGCACCGGTGTTGTGCTGGGCGTGGCCACCGTGGCGGAAAAGAACATGGATGGCCACTTCATTGGCTCGAACGCCTCGTGCGAACTGGCCGGCTATCTGAAGAACGACATCTGTGTGGATCTGCATATGCAGGATCAGCTGATCGTCTATATGGCACTGGCCAGCGGTTGCTCCCGCCTGCGAACCGGGCAACTGACCAAGCATACTCGCACCGCCATCCATGTGGCTGAGATCATGACTGGCGTCAAGTTTAACATTGAGTACGGGGACTTTGGACAGACATTAATCAGTTGCGAGGGTCTGGGCCACAGCAATCCCCACTTCTAGGGTGTATGCTGGGATGATGCACACACGCATATTCAAATTATATATGTATGTTGCGTTTATATAGAAATAAAAAGCGTGTAGATAAAAGATTTAGCCGGAATTAATGCGCATTTTATCAGCAGCGAGTATAGTATATAGAATATACATATAGTCGATTTTAGTGTGGTAGAATTCATTAGTCATCAATGCATACTTTATCCGATAAAAAATACATTTGAATTCATTTATATAATAGTATAAATTTATTCCATTTTAATACATTATTAATGGCAAATAAATATTATATAAAATTTTTGATTTTAGTAGAATAAAAAAGTAGGGAAAGCGACAGTCGGACGCAAAGCTACAGTCGGACGCAACCGACAGTAGGTGACCCTGTACTTTGATTTGCCCTGGGAGTCCATAATAGTCCATAATAGTCCGTAGAGTCCATAATAGCAGCAGCATATATGTACATACTCACATACACATACACATGCACTTATACACACACACATACACTTATTCATACAAATATACACTAAAATACAAACAATCAGCAATACTCATACAGAAATTCAAACTCACAATCAAAAATTACGCATACGCCCTAGTAGCCGCGTACAGTGTGGCTTCCCCCCTCCCCAACCCAAATGCCTAGTACTGAAAATTGTTTGTCCAATATCTCCTGTGTTTCTTATCCGATTGGGCTGCAACTTGCACCAAACATGCAAAGCATCTAAAGCTTTAATCCTGCGAAAAATGAATCCAGTGACTCTAAAACTGTATATACTAAGAACATTTTTGTAAATTTGAGGGGGAGGGGGATGACTTTTCAAACATTTGAAACAAACTTGACCTGCTTATGTAATACACAAACCTAACAAAAAAAAAATGAAGTCTCTAGCTCTAATAGTTTCCGAGATCTAGGTGTTCATACAGACGGACGGACAGACGGACAGACGGACAGACGGACAGACAGACGGACAGACAGACAGGGCTATATCGACTCAGCTCGTCGTCCTGATCAAGAATATATATACTTTATGGGGTCTGCCACGCCTCCTTCTGCCTGTTACACACAAATGTCATTTGCACAAACTTAATAGACCCTTTTGTACTTTTTTAAAGTACAGGGTCTAAAAATACATTTAAATGCATCTATATAATAGTATAAATTTATACGATTTAAATACAATATTAATGGCAAATAAATATTACATAAATTTTAGATTTTATCAGAATAAAAAATACATTTAAATGTACTTATATAATAGTATAAATTTATACGATTTTAATGCAATATTATTATGCAAAAAAGTATATAAATTTTTAGATTTTAGTAGTATAAAAAATACATATAAATCCATTTATATAATAGTATTTATTTCTACGATTTAAATATGATTATATCAAATATTTAGTACCAGCAATTCGCGATTTATAGACGATTTAAATACGATTATGTATTAAATATTTATTTGCCAGCAATTCACGTTTTATCAGAATAATATATTTACATAAAAGTAGATACCAAATTGCATTTACAGTTTGCGCTGTAAAAAAGGCAAAAACGGGTTTATTGCATAATATAGCAAATCCCTTTATGGTATTTAGTTTTGCTTTTTTATGCAAATTGTAGAAACGCTAAAAAAAGCAATGACTGAGGCTGAGCAGAGTCCGATAATAAAATAATTGTTTATAAATGTTCAGTTGTGCATTTTCAAACAACAAATAAATTTATAAATATTAAATACGATGGGTTTAATTTTAAATAAGTTCAAATTGAAATTCATTAAGTCAAATTGATTTATGCGCCACTTGATAGTAATTCGCAAATGAACTAAGCTGTAATGTCATTAGTTTTTTTTTTTGGTAATTTTTTATGCGAGTGTCAATTATACACTACATGCACTTTAATTGCAATGCAATTAATCAGAAACCACTGCAAATGAAATTAAATCGTTCAAATTCATTAGAGGGAAAGGAGAGACGACTGCAAGTATTCATATTCATGCTCGCAGTGATAAATGAGTACATTCATGTGCTGGCATGTATTCGGCTTTAATTAGTTTTAATTTGCGTTTTGAGTGCAGTCAACAATTAGTTTTCCCAGCATATTTATGGAAATATGCGTGTGGCAAATGGGAAATGAAATACAAATGAAAATGCCGCAATGCAAATTACTTCTAGCGTAGTAAAAACAAATTGGAAAACCAAAAATAAAAACGAGAATATCTCTCTCTATAGTATGTGTGTATGTGTGTGTGTGTGTATATTTTGCAATAACTTTTGCGCACTCTGGCATTAAATATCCCTTAGCCAAGTGGCTTGCGAATGTTTTTCTACTATTTCATATTTACATATATTTATTTTGACTTTTAAACTCTGAACCCTCAGCAAACCTGCAGCCAGTCGGAAATTTGCATGACAAAGCCTCTTAGTCCCAAGTGCAGTTAGCATATTTGAGTTTTATTCATGATACTCTCATTGATAGCTGCACAAATATTACTGTACTACGAGCTGCATTGATCTATTTCCATTTCCATTTTTATTTATTTTTTTTTTGCATTTGAATAGAGGTGCAAGTGCGGAAATCCAGGTAAATATTTATACAGAGTTTAGTTTCAATCTAGAACAACAAAACTGTTTTCAGTTGTTGTTTATTGTTCCACAGTCAGTTGTTGAAACTCTAAACGTTTTTAGTAAACATTTATAACTTTAGAGTACATTTTCAATTTGAGTTTCTATGAAATATTTGCTTCTTAATTGATTGAGTTTCAGATTTTAACTCAAGCTGACAATTTGTGTTATTGTAGATTAGTTGGTTTAATATTTCTGACTACTTGCCACATTAACTAAAAGAGTTCATCATCGGTATTCCGTTAAGAAATGTTAATTTTTCATATTGATTTGATAATCGTAGACATTATGAGCTGTTCTAGTTTGCAGAAGACACTCTGGATGGAGAGTACAACCTTTCTGAGGAAGATGTAGTGGGCATAAGTCTTAGTCTCTATGGAAGAGTTCAGTATGGTTCAGTATGGTTCAGTACACATATTATTAGACCCTGTACTTTAAAAAAGTACAAAGGGTCTATTAGGTTTGTGCAAATGACATTTGTGTGTAACAGGCAGAAGGAGGCGTGTCAGACCCCATAAAGTATATATATTCTTGATCAGGACGACGAGCTGAGTCGATATAGCCCTGTCTGTCTGTCCGTCTGTCCGTCTGTCCGTCTGTCTGTCTGTCCGTCTGTCTGTCTGTCTGTATGAACACCTAGATCTCGCAAACTATAAGAGCTAGAGACTTAATTCTTTTTTTGTTAGGTTCGTGTATTACATAGGCAGGTCAAGTTTATTTCAAATGTTTGAAAAGTCATCCCCCTCCCCCTCAAATTCGCAAAAATATTTCCAGCATGTACAGTTTTAGAGTCATTGGATCCATTTTTTGCAGGATTAAAGCTTTAGATGCTTTGCATGTTTGGTGCGAGTTGCAGCCCAATCGGATAATAAACACCAGAGATATTTGACAAACAATTTTCTGTACTGAGCATTTGGGTGGGGGAGGGGGAAGCCACAGTGTACGCGGCCACTAGGGCGTATGCGTGATTTTTGATTGTGAGTATGAATGTACATATGTATGAGTATTGGTTATTGTTTGTATTTGAGCGAATAATCGTATGTATATGTGTTTGTGTGTATGTGTGTATGTATAAGTACATGTATATGTGTATGTGAGTATGTTCATATATGCTGCTGCTGTTACCGACGCCCAGGGCAAACCAAAGTACAGGGTCTCCTACTGTCGGTTGCGTCCGACTGTAGCTTTGCGTCCGACTGTAGCTTTCCCTACTTTTATTATTATTATTATCGTTCAATTTTATACATAAAAGTATAAATAATTTCACTTCTCATTCTCTTGTCTTAATAAGTTAACATCAGGAAAATAGTTTTGAATCAAAATACTGTCGATTAAAATAGAATTTCACAATATCTTATCTGGGAATATAATCTACGCTACATATCGAACTCTCTGTAGTCTCATTAAGTTATTATCGGGAAATAATGTACATAGAATAAAGATACCATTGATGACAAGTATATTTCCATATCTTAGCAGCAAATAGAAACTATAGCTTCAGCTGAAATATTAGTTTAATATATTATTTAAACTTAATTGAAATATGCTATAGAAATAACTAGCAGCTGTAGACATAACAGGCATAAAGTGGAGTAACAGACCACACAGTCTTAAGCAGTATTATACACACAGTCAATCAGCTGTAGTTATTTTTGTTAACTTGTCACATATCCGACTTGTGTGACAAAGGGTATCTGGCTAGTCGGCATTCAGCCTGTTACTGACTGCAATAAAACTTAATCACTTGCACCAATTAGCAGCTGTTGCAACTACTATAATTTTTTCACTATGTGTGTGGGTGTGTGAGTGTGTACTTACGCAATTATGCGGCCGCCATTGTGTTGTCCTCTGCAACAGCGCATAAACATCAAATCAAATTACATTGCTAATACGCCACGTTGTACTCGCACTTAGTCTGCAATTTGTTTGCATTTATTTAGCTGGATAATGCCTGTCCCATTAAATGGTCGAGCTGCTGCTGCTGCGCGGGCTAATGAGTGGCTGCAAGTCAGTCGGAGCGACGGACAGACGGACTTAGCAGCAGTTACAATCCTCAGACACGAGAACCCTAATTCGTTTTGTGGACCTGAGTTGAGGCCAGTGAAAAGCCTTGAGTTCCTTTTTATACTTTATAGTGGTGTCATTTTGTTTCCGTTGCCTTTCGCATTTTATTCGTTTCTCTCTTTTTCCCTTTCGGCTGTGAGTCATGGGAAAGTCCTGTTACCCGCCCGCTCGCGTATTTTGTTTTAGTGCCTTGCATTATGAATTTTTTATAATTTCTTGCGTTTTTATTGGCGGGGTTGTTGTGTGGGATCTGGCTCTGGGTCTGGGTCCTGGGTCTGCGTGTTGGCTGAGTTTTTATGCGCTGTCCTGTAAACAGCTTTGGGCATATCATTGCGAATGTTTTTACAGCACTGCTGGGACAATTTTGTTAAACTCATCCCGAATCTCTTTGGGATCCGTCTGTGCAAATAAAAACAGCGAGCTCGGTTATCAATTTTGATTACGAGCATAATAAATATTTAGTGTAGTACTTTAAATTAATAACACATATGAATTAGACATAAGTAGGGAGCATTAACATAGACAGGGTATAATGGAGCCTTTTTATTATATTTTTATATTCGTTTACGATATAATCAACTAACAGTAGGTTGTGTTAGGTCACTTAGGTCGCTCGACGTAATTGAGGGATCCCAGAGGCCTAATGCCCTGTTAACAGTTACAGTGATAAATATCATGGTATCTGGTGTCTATTTTCGACGGGTTTACATCCCCAAGTAAACAATAATAAAAAGTTAATGGGTATAAAAGAATCAGAGGCATAGCAGCTAGTACTTTTGGTCTTATATAAGTTATTATATAAAGTTTCTTTTATAGTAATTAATAAATATATTATTATTATTATTCATACATTTATAGAGGATTCTCTCTTTTCGTTTTAATATTTTAATATTTTTAATTAATATTTTATTATTTATAAAATTATGTTCGTTTAACTGAAACATTCAAAACATAATACTAAATAATACCCAGTAATTAATATTATTAATACATTTTCATTAGTTAAAATGTTTTCTACATATTCAAAATAGTTTTCATTACGAAAGTATACTTTTAAAATTGCTATAGATTTCTCTTAAATTGAGGAATTGGTACAGTAAGCTAATCCACAAGTAATCATGACTCCTGCACTTCCCCCTTTACGACCTCTGACCTATGCAAAGCTGGCTGTAAAATCATTTATAACAAACGAGTTATGCCAAGGTGCTAATGGCAGTTTATGCACTCTCGTTCTCAGCAATGCACATAACTCATACTAATGTGCCATGATTTACACACACACACCCATACACACACACACACCCATACACACACACACTCAATCACATGCAGCTCAATAGGGGGGTCAATGGTAGGTAGCTCAAAAAAACTAGCATGACGAGTAATCTCCTTAAAATGTAATTTGTTTTGTTGCAATCAACGATTTTTGATGATGACGTCGACAAGGACTACAGGCCAGGACCAGGAACCGGCAGGACCATCCAGATGATGATGTGAGTGATGGCGATGATGATGATGGTGATGATGATGATGATGATGACTCTGATCGAATGCGAGTTGAGTAACAATTTGCAGTATAGCCAAATAAATTGGTTGTTATTTTTACCCTCTTCAAAAAAGGAAGCAGAAAATAAAAAAAAATTAGAGGAGCGCTATGAAAATAAAATTTGTAGTTCGGTTCTTTTTTTGCCTCGTTTTTCGTTAGCTTGCGCACCACTTGACTCAAATTGGTTGGCTGCCACTGTGATGCATGGCTCTGCCAATGCGGTTTGAGCGCTGCGACAGCACTGACAGACAGACGGACAGACGGACAGTGCGACAGACAGACGGACAGACAGACAGATAGACAGGCAGAAAGCCAGGCGAGAGTGACCAACGTGCAGAGCAATGAATGAATGAATCACAAGCTAACAGGGGCAAGGGGTGGCAAAGGGGGCTAATAGCAGCTACACACACACACACACACCACTCACACACACACAGTCGTACAAACAAAAGCGCAGCGCTTGCAGTAAAGTCTGGGGCTTGCGTAAAGGGTAAGGGGCACGGGGTCAGTTGGTCAGTGCGGCGCTGCTTGGCTTCATCTGACACGGGCTCAGGCCCCCCTCTACCCCTGCCTCATCGTCGACTCTCTGCTGCATACTTTATGGCGTGCTGCGCGATGTGCTGCGTGTTTGCCAGTAACAGATTTGTTTGCGTTCCTTTTGTTTGCTAGCAGCCCGCTTCACTCACTCTTCACTCGCCCCCTTCCAACCCCCCGCCCCTTTGAGTGTGTTCCGCATTTTATTTGCCCGCACGTATGTGTGAGAGCCGTGTTTCAATTTGCACAAAAAACTCACATGTCGATTGCTTTTTCAATCCAGCAATTTCACAATGCTTCACACTGATTGTGAGATTGATTTCTAGCTTGTCAGTCTGCAGTCAAACTATCTGACTATCTGTCCGTCCGTCCGACTGTCTGTCAGTCTGTCTGTCAAAATATGCACGCATACTCCGGTATATTTTTGCATTTTTATGGCCAAAAGAAAAGACAAGTTTATGCACTGACAATGAAATGCGCATTTCATTTGTTGTCGCTGAATTGATTAACTCTCTTGGGCTGCTCGTGTAAATTAGCCCACAGCAAATGGCCTGTTCACTTAATCAGATAAACACACACACGCACACACATATAACTGGTAATACGTTCGCGTCTTATCACGGCCAAAGCCAAAGCACTCTCTGCTCTCGCTGCCTCCTCTCCTCTCAGCCTGTTATCAGCGGTTATTTGCCACCCCCACTCACTGCTGTTTGTTGTAGTTATTTAAACAATTTGCTGATTAGATTTTCAGCTTTTGCTTTCCTCCGTCTTCCACAATCGATGGCAGCAAAGGGGCGCCTCAACTTGGTCATATTGTGTTAGCCCTGCCCAAGGCTTTCATTTTTTCCTTCATTAAAATACTTTTAGATATTTTTTATACATTTTTTTTTTGCTTTTTTGCGTTTTGTTTGTTTTTGGTTTTTAATTAAATGCATTTCTGTGGTCGCTTTGCTATTTGTGGCACTGTTGCATGTCGCTTTTGGAATAGTTTCGAGTTCGTTGCGTTGTTTGTTTGCTTCCCCATTCAAGTGGTATAACTCGGAGTAAATAGTTGCGAATAATACTGTATATAATATACAGTTGTACAAATTTAAACTTGCTTCAGTCATACTCTATAGTATACACTGCTGTCGTCATTAGCTAATCTCTACGCCGGGCTGACACATTGCCCATGACATTGCACTATATATACATATACGTATTTGTTTAATTGCTCAACTTGAACTTTTGTTGTGAAACTCTAGGCTATAATGAGCTTGGCTAATTACTATATTTTCAAATGTGCAAAAATTCATATTAAACTCGGCAGCGAAATGCAGTCTAACACAGAAGTTGTGGCTGTTAGTTTTGAAGCAGTTTTTTAATTAGGTTTTTTATTTGGGTCATATGTACGGTAATGACATTAGTTATTAGCCAAAAGCTGCAATTAATTGGGAATTTATTTGCCATTTTCTAGATACTTTTAAACTGAATTGAGCGAACTAAGACAATCTGAGACTAATGGGATTAACATAGCTTAGGCTTTCAGCCACTGTCAATCCGATAGTACAGCAGCAATCTGATACACCTGTTATCCGGGTCATTATCCATTAGCTTGCAGATATTGTGCGCAAATCGTCCAACAAGTCAGACAGCAGATGACAGCAGCTCCCGCTGGAGTTGAAGCTGGAGTAGGAACTGGAGCTGAAGCTGAAGCTAGTATGTCTGAAATACTCAACGTACTTATCTAATCATTCATATGCCAAACCAGATGACTGATTACGCTTACGTTGCAGGCGTGTGTGTAAGTGAGTGTGTGTTTATGTATAAGCTGTTCTGATAAGCAAGACAAATGTGTGCTGTATGAAATCTATAATGCCGTATGCCTAATAACAACATGCACATGTCATAAAACATGCGCTAACATTGAGAAATGTTGCCAAGTCAGCAAGCAGGTCCATCCAGAGGCTTGGACACCATACCCAATCCCAATCCTGGCTGCCTGATCGACATCAGTGCGTGGCATATACGTGTCCATATTTATGCTGTCTTATGCCAAAGATTGCCTTTGCTTTATTCAATTTATGTTACAGCATTTATATTTTATTTTTATTTTTATGTGTTCTCGCGTGCCTCAAATATTTCACATGCCTCAGCCATGGAGCACGGCAGAATGTTTGCTGTGGCGACATTTTCCACGTTTCACATGGAAAGTTTGCTGGAAAAACTTTGCTACCTCAAACTATTTATCTAGTACGAGTTTTTATTTCATTTTATTTAACTTTTTACTCTTTACTTTGGTTCCATTTGACAGGTGCAACCTTGAGGCAACTGCAACGAGTCTTAGTTGCTGGGATTATGTGTGGCATGTAGAGCGTTACCTCTTGGCGCACTTTCGATTGAGTCATCAAAGGTCAAGCATTTGATTTTTCAGTTTCCTTTACTTTAGTTTAGTTTCATTTCGCTTTCAATTTGCCACAATGCCAATTGCCTTAACGCAACTGGACAGCTGTAGGGACAGAGCTTTAGTTGCTAAGTCACATGTGTGTGAGAGTGTGTGTGCGAGTGTGTGTGTGTGAGTGCCATTATGTGACCATTTGTAGAGCTAGCATAAAGCCTGGTGGCCCGCTTTTGTCTGCCACATTACTGTGTGGCAGGGGCGTGGTCTGCGGGGGCACTGGCTTTATGCTTTTTTAATATGGTCTTCCACCTCGACTACCTCGTTGTCATTGTCAGGCTCTTTTGTTCGCCCCGGCACTGGCTGACCACATTTAGTCGTTGTCTACCCCCTCCTCCCCTCCCGCTGCCCCCTTGTTGCGTTTGCTGTTGTCATTGTCTAACTGGGGCTTGGGATCACATTCAGTGCTCTGTGGCTGGCGAGTTCATAAGGTTCTTCCCTTCGTCCATTGTTCACTAATTTTGTCACGTTTGCAGCTTTTGTCTGCCATCTTCTACTTATACTTACTCCCCCTTCCTTCTCCCCATATTTCCTTTTATAAATCTATTTTTTCCAATCAGTTTTTGCTCTCTCTCTCTCTCTTCGCTCTGCTTATCTCTCTGACTAGTTGGTCATTCTATGCGCTCTGATTGAATCACAGTGAGAGTTGAGTTGACCACAAATCATGGATATCAAATGTAACCGGCCGTACACAGTGTGTGCTAAAAGTTTGCTTACACATGCGGGTCATCTGTGCGCCACAGTTGAGGACGTCAGGTGGCGGCACGTGACTCACACACACACACACGCATACACTCGCACACCCTACCTTGCCCCGCCAAGTGTGCTGCATATTTTACGCGTCAACTTTAGACCCCAACGTTTTTTTAATGTTCTTTGCCGGTGCCGCGGGTTCTTGCTCTGCCTCTGCCTCTGGCTCTGGGTGTGCCACTGCCACTCTGCCACTTGCTCTGTCATGTGCTGCAAAATACCTTTAAGCGCATGTTTTGAATATTCCCGCAATATTTCGCTATTCTTCAGCTCACACTCAGCGCATGTGTATGTGTATGTGTGTGTGTGTGTTCTTTTTTCACATATTCCTTCCTTTTTATTATTTTTTGCGGGGTCGTCGTGTTTCGTACAAGTTGACGCAGCTTATCTACATGCAGCCCACTGTCAGCTTGTGCCTCCAGTAGACGAACATACATAGTAGTATGAATATGAGTATGAGTATGAGTATGAGTATGGGTATGAGTATGAGTATGGATATGAGTATCGTGTTTGACTATACATATATGCAAAGATATTTTTTGCACAGTGTTCCTCTGCTGCCACTGCTGCTGTTGTGCAATTCGAAAAATGCAAGCTGCGGGTAGCTGAGCTCCACGAAATTGTTTGCAGTGTATTATCATCAATATCATATTTTACATTTTTAATTAACTTGATGCAAACATTGACTGCATTTTTTTAATATTTTTCTAATAAGCAGTACTTAAATCGATGGCAAAATGATTACAATGTAAGGAAAGTTAAATGGGAAATAGAAGTTTGTAAGAAAACTCAAATTGAAAGTAAACTTAACAGTAGCAATAAGTTAAGAAAAGGAGTGGAAAGGTTAATGAAACAGGCCCTTAAACTCTGCTCACATAACCCTAATTAAAATGAAAATTAAGTTAGGTGGAAGTTAAAATTAAAATAACAATAAAAGTTGATATTGAAATACATTATGATAAATGTTAAGGTTGAAATTGAAATAGAAATGGAAAGAAGTATAAAATTAATACCGATATTGACATATAGAAATTAATGTTAAATTGGAAAGGGACCTGAATGCCCATGCAGCCATTGCTAGTTAATTATATTATAAGGTTTGAACTTTATATTAGGTAATTATATATAAATAAATTAATAAATTGAAAAGGAAAATTAAAAGGGTAGTTCAAATTGAAATTAAGATGAAAATAAACTCCGCAGTTGAAGTAAGGATAGTCGGAATGAAAGCTCAAATTCATATAGGAAGAAGAAGTTAAGATAGAAGTAGAAATCGAAATATATTATTATGGCATTATAATAATGAATTGATATGGCAAATGTAGCTGAATTTTAATCCGTATTTTGTGAAAATTGAAGTTAAATTATGTTAAAATAAATTCTAGTTAAAATTGCAGTTCAAGCTCAAAAGTAGCGGCTAAAGTTGGCACACCACTTCAAATCTGTTTAAAGATGTAACTATGAAGATATTTTAAACCATTTATATAGGAAATTGTCTTCAATGAGTTAAGTATGAATATAATATGATAATAAGTATAATAATTGACTGACAAAAGCCGTCTCTAAAAACTGTTGTCGATGGTTATCGAATACTAACCCCAGTTATTAGAGCGGTTATGGTGACCAAGCAATCTCAACCTTCCTTCGTCCTTCGTTTAGCCGCCAATACTACTTCCACAACTCAAAAAGAAATCTGCATTGATTTTGCAGGGTATTTAGTATTGGCCAACAACTCGAATTCAGCTGGGTTCTTTTGAACAGTTTTTTCTTTTGGGTTTTTTTATGCTGTCGCAGTGCTTTACATCTTTTTAATGTTGAAAAGCTTTACTTACTTCCGCTGGCAGCGGCAGGAAACGGAAGTTTAACTTTTGTGAACGTTTTAGTGATTCGTGCGCAGACACTCCGCCTGCCCCGCCACGCCCCGAATGCGCTGCGACTGGTTGGGATTGGCTCTGAGCTGGCAATAAGGCTGACATTGTGGCAGGATATTTTCTGGGTGGGTTGTAAAAAAATGCTCGTATTTTCGAAGGAGGAGACAAGATGCTAATGACGTTTATGTTTTTACATGGGCTTGTTAAACGACAAATGGGATGTAGTAACCGCTCCCCCTCTCTCTAGGCCCCCTTCTTATGTACACGTAGTACATGTTAAGAGTGCATTAAAAATCACTTCTTTTAATGCCCTGCTGACAGGCTTAAGCTGAGTTGTGCGGAGTGCTAGCTGCTAGCATTCGCCATTCACCATTTTACCAAAATACGAAACGGTAAATTTAATAGTTCTTTTTTTCTTTGCACTTTTTTTTGTGAGCAAAACATTTCGTAATCCCCACCTGCTCAGTTGAGCTGCTTATAACTTTGCAACGTGCCGGGTCTCCTCTGGCAAACGAACGCTTGGCACTTTGCCTGTGGTGGTAGTAGTAGTAGTAGATCCCAATAGAATTCGCCAGCTCTCTCTTCTGGCTGCTCTCTCTCTGGCAAAAGTTACCGAAGTCGATGGGAAATGGGCAAACAGGCAAAGTTTCAAACTAGCAAACTGCCGTAGCTCGTTATTATTTTTATTTTTCGTATTATTATTATTACTATTATTATTTTTGGCTTATTTAATGCGTTCGTGATCCATAGCACGCTTATCGGGGCCTGTGTGGCATGCGGCATGCGGCGTGGGGCGTGTGGCGCGGCACGCGTAACTTTTCAACTTTTAAACAAAAGTAGCCTGCGAATCGGATTTCAACTAGCGCTGATTGCATGCTGCACGTTCATAGCTTTTACGAGTTGAACGGTTGCACTGGTCACGCCCCTTTTGGCACTCACACACACGCACACACACACATGGCGGAAATGCATTTTCAGTGGCCGTCAAGAAAGCAAGAGAAAGCAATTTCAGTTGAATTTTATGAGCATTTTCCACTACGAACTGCTGGACGGTTTCATTACACTTTTGCCATTTCAATTTGCACAAAACTTAAAGGCAAATGCTGCACCCACTGCAAAGAGGATGCCCTCCTCGGCGTTATCCTTGCATCTCGCACATCACGACATCGCAATGCCGTAAAAGCGTTATGGCAAATTGTTTTAAGCTGTGCGAAAATGCCATCAAAATCAGTTGACTATGCAAAGTAGTGAGGGGGGAGGGACAGACGGAGGGACATTTGTTGCTCTTGTCATTGCATTTTATGGCTTGTGCTTGTCAGCCATTGTTGTGGCCATCTCCTAAGCGTTTCCTTCGCTGCGGTTCAACTTTAGTAGCTCCCAGGGGGTTCCATTGGTCGCCATTGGTCAGCGGAATGCTCTGTCGCCCACGCAACACAGCAATATGCTCCTCCACTTCAAGCATATGCTTCAGCAGAGACCCTTGGGTCTAACACAGGCAACAAGTACTCCAACGAGGGCAGGGACTGAATTGCTACAAATGACTTGCCATTTTCTAGAATGGAGTCATCAACTTAAGCGATTGACAAACTATTCCCGAAGTAAACCCAACTGCTTGGAGTTTATATTTTCAAGTGAAGTTCAAGTTTGAACTGTAAGTTATTGTCGAGTATTAAGCGTATTTGTTATGTAAATTATATACACACTTTGGGGTGTATCAACTCAGTGATTCAGCATATGTTCTTCTCCTGCTCAAATTAAACTGCTAATATATTTTAATACAAGCTCATCAACCTTGACATGACACAGTTTTTCTGCTGCTCATTGTTTGTCTGACTGAAGTTGCCGCCGCACTTCAATTTAAATTGTACAAATTGTGTGTCATCAGTCTCAAAAGTCGACAGCACGCAGTTGGCTTTCCACACAGCTTCAATGCCCCCGAGGCAGCGAGACCCTTTGCCTCTGACTCTGCCCCAGCCTCTGCTGTTGCCGTTGTGGCAGCCGTTGGGTCTCCTCGGGTACCTTTTCACGCGATCCGCTCTTTGTTTGCGCTTTGTTTGTGGTTTCCACTTCCCAGTCTTCATACTTCTTTTGCTTTAGCTGCCGGCGTGTGAATTCGCGCGGCTGCTGACACTTTGGAGTATACCCTGGACAATTTCATATGTGAGGGGCATTTGCTGCCAGAAGTAAAAGTTGATAACTATATTAAATGGATTATAAGGTTATCTAGCATTACATGCTTTCATTGTACTGGTTATCACTTGAGTTAAATGTGCCCCTTTGCCAAAATCTATAGTATCTTTCTGTGGCAAACAGCGTTGAAGAAAAGTAGTATATGTGCTTCTTTAAAATTCATAAAATTTATATTGGTTATTTCTTTTTTTCCCCATTTATATATTCTACATAAAAATGAACTTGAATAACTAATTATTTAATACTATAAGTATAGTTCTTTTCCAGAGTCAAAAAGTTCTCAATGAAACTTATATAAATACTGCTTTAAAATTTCTTAAAACTATATTAAATCTTCTATATGGAAGAACAATTTGCTTAATGATTTCTTCATATTTCATCATTGTATAATACTTCTTATAAATATATTAATTTCATTCTACTAGTGCCTCTCAGCTACTACGTAAACACAGGGTACTTCAGGGGTGTATAGACAGTATGAGACATTGAAAGGTCTATGGGTTAAATGTTGTGGTAGAGTCTATTATATTTGGCTTAAATCTGTGATTCAATTTGACTCTAGCTTATCCTCCTCCTGTCTCCCTTTGCTGAATAGGCCAGGATATTTGAGCAATATATGTAGATTCTATAGCCATGAAAGTTGTAGAGCTTATAACTTTCATATATTAAAGACATTTTCAATAAATATATTCTTAATTTTTCAACTTAATGGGCTGTATCACATTGCTATTAAAAACAGGCGTTGATAATTACCTCAAGGAAATAAATATATATGCATACAAAATATGTTCAGTTTATTATTTAAAAATATAGAAGCAAAAACAAAAGTGCACATATACTTATTTCCCTGCGATGTATGTATTTGAATTAAATACATTTAATTTAAAACCCTACTAATAAATACATTCTTGGGTATATTTTCATACATTCTTTAACTACTATAATTGTAACTATGTAGTTTCTTTTTTGTTGGTTTAATCTCCTGCTACGCCCTACTCTTAACCACAGGGTATCTCAGAGTGCAGGCGGCTTAAGTTGTGGTAGTTTTTTACTTACTCTTTGACGCTTCGCCGCCCAGCAAACGTCGCATGCATAATTTAATGCAAATAATGCACTTGTTTCGTTTCGTCTCGTCTCGTTTCATTTCACTTCACGTGTTGCCTTAAAAGAGGCAAAGGTGGCAGGAAGGGAGCAAAGGGACTGTGGTGAGCGGGAGTAAAGTGCACAACTCCATTTAGCATTAACTTGGCCGCGTTAGCTGCTGCTGCTGCTGCTGCTGGCTGAGTAGAGTATTTTCTTTTGCTCTCTGCATGTATTTAGCATAGCATTTCTCGTTTGAATTGCACTTCCGAGAGTCCGCGCGCGAGAAGGCGACGCATTGCCATAAACTTAATTTCCGGCTGGCGCCCAACGGCTGCTCCATTTTGTTTTTTAATTTCGCTGCTGTGTCTCACAACTTGTAGCTGGTTTTGTCTTTTCGCTTTCTATTTAATTTCCCACCCGAAAGCTCTCATGTACTTAGCGGCTGGCATTTGCCATTTGCCATGCCGTTTGTGGTCGGGGCAGCCCTCTCTGCAACACAATACTCATGACTGTTGCACACTGACACCAAAGCCATTTCCATCATCATCATCATCATCATCTGTTGAGTTGCTCTTGTGCTTTTTGGCATCTTTTTAAATGAGTGAAATTACTCTTGCAACCACTCCTACTCTTTGTCTGTCTATCCGTCTGTCTTACTGTCTGTCTATCTGTCTGCCTTACTGCTCTTGCCACCTCGTGAAAATTGGGCTGTAAATTTCCTAAGTGGCAGCCAGTCAACAGCCAGTACTACTCGTAGTAGCACTCACTCACTGACTATTCATTCATTGGCTGTGTGATGAGTGTGATGAGTGTTTTGTTGTTGTTTGCTTTATGACAGAGTGGCTTGTTGAGTGTTTTATTTTTGAATAATTTATTGTCTTCATTGGCGTGTACGCAATGTTAAGCTGACTTAATCGGCGGCATCACTCATACGCCGCCTGTGGCAGGCAATTAAAAGCGAGTCAAACGATTACTCTGCACTCGCAGTCGACTTAATTAAACCGCAATATTTGCATATTTCGCATCTGGCGAACGAACCACCCTACCACCCAACCACCCTCTCGCTGTGTGGTGCGCGCAAATGTGTTGCAAAGTTTATTGCTCAATTTCCCCAAAAAGTTTTGCCAACCTGACGCTGTTTGGCGGCTTTTGGTACCGAGGTACTGAGCTGAGCCTAGGCACAGCGAGTTAACATGCAACTTTAAGATACTTTCGCAAAACTTGATCCACCGATAGCCCCAGGGCGCTGCAAACCAAGATAAGCCGCGAGACAATGTTCAAACATTAGCTCCACTTTGGGGCATGAGCTGACGGCCTGACGTGCCTGCGATTTTTATTAACGCAGATTTTGCCAAAATAATAAAGTTACGAGGCGAACTTTTGCCTCAACAGAATGTAATCGTGTACGATAATAATTTATAAATTTAACATGGCTGCAACGGCTATAGGGCTATACGGTTGGCCTATTGAAGCACTTAGTACCTTACCACTTACCTTCACTGACCAATGCTGCAGCTCTTGTTGCTTTTGTTTCTTCTGCTGCTGCAGTGTCCAGCGAGGTGATTTACAGCCAAGCCTCTGCATTGGCCTCCATGGCAGGAAGCAGTAGCCGCTGCAAAACGTGCGCCAAGAGTTGTCGTCCTCCAACCACAGCAAGGACATTTATTTGCCGACATACCTCTTGTGGCTGGATGGAAGGGGTATATAGAGTAGATGGCACGGCGGATAGCTCATATTTATTGAATCAGAATTTTAATTAAATTTTATACTATTTAAATGTAACTTGAGCTCATTTAAGATATAAATCAGCAGCAGATTTATGCAATGTTGTGGATGCCCCTGCTCTGATTTCCTGCTAGATAAATTGCTTGTGATTACAGTACAAATTTGTCGCATTCAATCAATAAAAGTGGCGAGAAATAACAAAATTATAACCACAGATTGATCAATTTTATTGTCCGTCATAAATAAGTTATACAACTCGACTGGCGATGATTTATGCGCCTCTTATGCAGGGTATCTTTTAGTTTTACTTTTATGCTGCCTAGTTTTTGCTGCTTTGTCATTTGATGCCCACAATTACAAGGGTGTAAAATGCGCTGTGTGTGTTTTGTTTTAAGAATTTTCGTCCCGACTGTGAGGGCAGCGAGGAAACTTGGGCGCTTTTCGTGTAGCAGTAGTAAGTATAACCAGAAAATGCCCGGGAGGTCGGCTTGTAAAAATTATTTCGTTATTTATTGTTGTGCTGTCAGTTTTGTGTGAGGTTTTTGCTTCAGCTACAGCTACAGCTCCAGTTCGGTCCTGTTCCGTTTCGCTCGGTTCTCATATTTATTTATTGTCGACATATTTATGAGCCTGAGGCCATTGGCTCTGAACCCGACAATTTCTCCCCTGGCACGGCACGGTGGTGTGTTGTGCGTGCTAAAGCTGTTAATGAGAAAATTATAGAGCAGCAGTCACACACAGTCACAATCTCAGTCACTTGAACTAAACTCAGGTAGTGTAGTGTTCCGTATGCTCAGCCTAAAGTTGAGTTTGAGGTCTCACTCTAGAGCTAATATCGCACTCGACAAATGTGTATTCGATGCCAATTTGCTCACCCATACAGAGGGAGCCAGCCACTCAGGCAAACCGCAAAAGCTTTGCCAGTTGTTCATTTAGTCTCCACACTCCCGACTCGGTATTTGTTTTGAGTCAGTAGCAGAAATTTATAGTAGAAAATTAAATACCATACGAACTGTTGGCCCTACCCTTTCTCTCTCTCTCTATACGGATTCCCCTCCCAGTGCCAATCGCTGCTGGCAATTTTACACAGTTTCATTTCAGTTCATTTTCATTTTCTCCGTTCAGCATCCGTTCCTCCACTTGCAGTTTAATTTGTGCATCGATATATTTTCTTAGTTGTCAAGGCACACATACATACACATGTGTGTGTGTGTGTGTTGTAATTGTCTGTGCCTGCTATAAATCCCTTGTTTGCCACACTGAAATATCGTTAAATTCTCCTGCACTGGGCAGTCGGGGCGTATACGTAATGCTCTCATTGACTGGCATTACGTATACGCCGCGTTGGCTGGCCGCTAGCTAAATGAGCTTTTGCCCCCTTCTATTAATTAGTAAATCTGTGTTTATAATTTGCTCTTAGTACATTGCCTGTCGCTGGGATTAATCAACTGGGGCGAGGGACTTGCACTGGTACTGGTACTGGCTCTGGCACAGGTCTGTCCCGAGGCGTTGCTCGCTGTGTGGAGTGCTTTGTGGCAACAATGAAACTTTTGAATCAATTCAAGTTGTCCAAAGTTAAATCCGCGCTGTGCAGCGCCAGCTTTGCACTCAATTAAAGTGTGTTGAGGGGGAAGCAGGGAGCAGGGAGCAGGGACTGCTGCGTGTAGCTGGAGCTAAGGAAAACAATTTTGTTGGCTCTGTAGGAAAAAGTGAAGCAAACCGAAAGCAAAATCCACTTGAGTGGCGCAACAACGCTAGCAAGTTAGTGCCAACAATTGCAACAGCTGCCACGTCACAAGAAGTTGCCACTTGCTACCCCTCCTCCTGCTCCTGCTCCTTCCACTCCCCTCTTCCCATTGTCTGCTCCCACTACGCTCTGAGCTGGCAAAGTTTTGGACTCTCCTTCATTCTGCTATTCTCTGTTGCTCTTCGACTTCCGCCTGATTGACTTGCATTGAGTTGACTTAGCACAGCTTCCTTGGCTTGGCTCTCCTGTCTCCCCCACCTCACCCCTTGCCCCCTTGCTGTGGCACTGAAGGATGGATGCATCCTGCCTGCCAACGACACTTGGCAATGGCTGCGTAAACTAATTTTCCATGTCGTCACTTGATTGTTTTAAAAGCCAAGTTTGCTACTGTTGACACACCCCACACACACTCCACACACACACATACACACACACTCCATAGACAGCTTTGGTCATAAAATATTTAAGCTTTTTCTATGGGTTTTAAACTTAACAAGCCGGCTGACACTTACCGCTCCATTGTTGACGTTTAATGCAGTTTTCATGTTAAGCCTATGCCCTCTGCCCTCTGCCCTCTGCCCTGTGAGCTGACCTGTCAGTCTTTACTGAAGTAAATCTGCATATAATTTGCCATTGCTATTTGCCAGCTTCACACTGCATATGCTAAATACAGTTTTACGGCAAACTTTACTTGAAAGTAGTCAAAAGTTGAGTTGGATAACGTCAAGCATTACATGGCTTAAACAATTAGCATGTAAATTCGAGAATGTGCTCCAGATACATACAAGTATATATGTACATATATACTATATACCATAGATATAAGAGCTGCTGAAACTATAACAATATCTTGCTCAACTTTAAGCAAACAAAAGAAGTGTTAATACGCTCTACAGTTTTGTTTATACAAGCTCAGTTTTCTTTCTTTCAAGTTTATCTCGCTTAACATAGCTGAAAGCTCTTAAATTTAATATCAATTCCGAAGTTCTGCAATCTATAAACACTTAAAGGCCTTAAGCTTGTAATACTACTCGAGTCAAGTACTTCTATATTAATAAGTATGTTGTAATGATAAGGTGCTTTATCAGGCTGCAGGCAGTGCTCCAGTACACACTGAGCTGCAGCACGTGTATCTGTATTAAATTCAATCCAATATGCGATGAAATCTGTATCATGCCTGTGTGTACTGTGTGTGTGTGCCACAGACATTTCCGCAAATGTATTTTGACTTGGGGCTTTTGTAAAATGATGGATAATGGCATTAAATGTGATACGCATAAATTCGAATTGAATTCCCTCGTTCAACTGTCTCGAATGTGTATATCTGTCTGTCTGCCTGTCTGTCTGTCTGTCTGTTAAATGGTTACATCAATTAATTCACAAGTCATTGTCAGTTGTCATTGTCGTGTACATTATAAATGATTTGTGTGCGTGAGTGAGTCTTCATTAGGCTCATGTCGCAGAGGCCCTGAAGGCGTCTGTTTTATGGGTCAAATGGTGCGACCTCATTTGTGGCTCCCCCCCGTTAAAACTGCATATTGATTTCGTGCCACAGTAGTGTGGCCGGGGGGCGGAGGGCGTTAGCACTTCAGACAATTTGCAGTGGTTTGATTTCATTACATTAGATGTGTGACTGGCACGCCCACACTTGCAACTACTGCCACTGCTGTGGGGGCGTTGCAATGAGTAGACCGTTTAAATATTCATGAAGCCAAGTTAAAGTGCGACATACACACACACACACACAGTCATACACACAGTCACTGGCAACGCTTTTATCAATTATCAATTAACCTAAATTTTAGCATCTACGTTTTTGGCACCGGCATCAACGGAGGAGGCACTTGGAGGAGCACTCGGAATGCTCTGTGCCAGTTGAAGCAGAAATGTCGGAAGACAAAGTATCGTTCAAATGAGAGCTGACAGTTTTGGCTGCTCTGGCATTCGCTGCCACCTGGATGCCGGATGCCACCTGCTCCTCCCGTCATTAGTGTGAAAGGATTCTTAATTTTTAATCATGCTTACGCTTGGCGAACTGTAATCTCTATGTGTGTCCAGCACATGGGCCATTGCAGAGGAGAGCTCTTGTCGACGACCCTTGACAATAATCATTTTCCAAACTGTCAAATGTCAACAGTGTCAGCAAGTTGCCAGTTGCCAGTTGCAAGTTGCAAGTGCATGTTGCAACACAAGGATATCCTCGTGGCGATGTGTAGGATGTGTTGTAGCATCTATTTGATGATGCTGCCGCTGCTGCCGCTGCTGCACGCAGAAGGAGTAAAATTCTAAAAACAAACAGCTGCAGTGAACATTTTCAAGGCAAGCCATCGCCATGTCTCCCAGTGGGGCATGCCCCGGGCAACAAGCAGCGCTTGCAGCTACTTTCATGCTGCACAACATGGGTGGGCAACAGTGGGCGTGGGCATGGGCATGGGCATGTACGTGGGCGTGGGCGTCTTCGAGACGTGCACTTGCTGAAGTGGAAATGAATTGAACTCGGGCAGCGAAAGACGACGGGCAGAATGCAATCTCATTCTCTTGTCAACTTAACCCCGACTGCGACATCAACGACGTTGCGCCAATTGTTGTCTGTATATTTGTGTTTTTGTGCATTTGAGTTGTTTCTCATAGTTGGATACTTGGGTGGCTGGGTGGCTCCATCAGCTGCAGCCCATTTGACGACAGGGTTGCGCACAGTGGGCTCAAAAGATTGCCAGCCCAGATGCTCTCTTATCGACATGGGAATTCCTTTCGCAATTTTCCAAAGATAAGTTTTGCCATAGCAAACTGTCAAGTATGACCTTTAATCTGTGTCTATTAAGAACCCAATCTCTACTCTTGCACCACTGTAAACTCTGGCTATAGTATATAAGTTCGTTCGCTCGATTTTTAGTTTAAACAATGGCTTGAATAGTTCTGATTGTCAAATGTTTGCAAAGATAACAGTTACTATAGTGGATTTGCAGTGAAGCGCAGTAGATGGCATTCTAACGATGGCGACAATGCTGCAAAAGTGCCACCTACAGCTCCGCCCTTCAGCTTACCCCTCCGTTCTTATCGTCTTATACTTTTAGCTCTTTGGCTTGAGCACAATTGCCATCAACTGTCGCCTTCAGGCGTCTGTCTGCTCGCCTCGGAAGCATCAATTTGTAATGATCTTTTAAGTACGTATATTGTGCTTTTGTACGGTTTCCGTGTGCGGCTTAGAAACAAATGTCTTTCAGGCATTTCAATTTCAAATTGCAATTGCAATTGGCACTTAAATGGCAGGGCAATTAATGATTTTATCGTTGCATACTTTTGGGTGCTTGGGTGTTTACTAAATGTTCAATAATGCAACATGATATGGTGGATAATGATGCCAAGCTATAGTCGAATAACAGTGCAATAGACTGTTTCAAAAGCACATCAAAATAAAGAGTCTTGCAGCTGTTAGTTGAGTGAGGAATAAACTCAAATTTCATTAGGATTATTATGCACATTTTAATACAATTTAATATGAAAAAGTTTCTTTAAAGTACACAGATTTTATGGCTTTTAATAATGAAATAATCATATTCATTCAGTTTATTTTACTTGAATTTATACCCAAATATAAAGTGATTATAAACAATGGTTTTCCACCACTCAAATAGAAGAGATTTTCCGAGTAAAATGTCTTAAATTTCTGAATATAAAAGATACAGCTTAAAATAATAAACAATACCCGAGAAAACAGAAAAGATTATAAGCAAAAAGGAAAGGAATTTAAAACTATGTTTGGTGAACAGTTCAGCCAAGTATAGCTGAAGATCTCACTATCTATTTACTTAAATGTATATAAATATTAACTAAATATTGACTATTAAAACTAGTTCAACCCGCAAACAATCATCAGTCTTGTCATTATTCCCACACCATGCTTAATCAATTCATCAATTCGAATGACACTATTCGCATAAACAATACTAGGTTTTATTGGTGCTGGTTTCAGTAATCAAATGTCAACTACATTGTACCTATTAGTTATCGGTATCAATGCATTAGGGTAGATCAGTGCCAGCTGCTGGTTTGCTGGCTTGCTGCCTGTGTCCTACTATCATCGGCTTGATGGAGTCACAGTGCATTTTACGCTAATTGAAATCGCAATCGAATTACATGACTGACCAGCAGAGCAGCATCGCTGGCTGGCAGTGTGAAATCCAATGAAAATATAATCACATTTATGCAGTTTTTATGCCTGCAGTGTAAATATTTTCGCAGTAAACACGCGCCGGCTAACGGGGCTCATGTCCGTTGACGCCAGGCAATGGGCCACTAGCTGGGCTTTCATAACGCGCCGTATGCCGTATGCACATAAAGGACACAAGGACACAATGACAAGGGAAGGGCATGAATACACTCATATACATTCAGTTGCCCAACGAACTACTCGGTCAGTCGGTCGGGCAGTCCAACTGTCTGTCGGCTGTTTGGTCAGTTTTCGATTCCATTTCGAGTTCATTGAATTTGCGCTGATTTCTTCTCTTTGGCTGCTTTTATGCATATGAAAATTACATTAAAAAAAATTGTTGCATAAAATTGATGTATGTATGTTTGTTGTTAGCCCAAGAGCCAAATTCCCAATTACGTATGCATATATATGTATGTATCTCTGTGTTTACAGGATGCGCACAAACGTTCTTATATTTGATTTAATTGCATTTTCTTTGGCGTGGTCTGAGTTGTGTGTGTGTGTGTTTGGTTTTTTTCAGTGAGTTTTCAGTCTGGCCCACACGGCGTATGCGTAATTTAATAGTTTTTCAATTGCTGCATAATTGGTTTTAGTTAATATTGACAAGCGTGGGCCAGCTGTTGCATTATTAATGGCCACGAAATGTTGGGCTTCCGGTTATTTTCAGTGAATTAATAGCCAACAATTCAACGGAAATACGCGCAAAAGTTCTGTTGACAATTTTCCTTTTGATAAATGATGGCGCCATCTGCTGATTGTGTATGCGAGTGTGTGTGTGACTTTCAGTGTTAGTGTGTGTATGGGTGTGTGCGTAAATGTCACGTTCTGACTATTAATAATGTGATTTTTCCTTGTCTCTATTTGCAGTTCAACGGGCTGACCGCACTCAACTACAAACAGCGAAACGATAAAAGGTAAATAACTCCCACACTTGCCCCCTTTCTGCCTCATTTATAGCTGAAGCGTGTCGAATTTGACAAGCAGCACATATCACAAACAAAATCTATATACCCCCGATCCTGATCTGGCAAGTCAACTCGAGTTGACTGTAGCAGACCGTATAAGCCACTGCCACTGCCACTGCCAGAGTGGAACTTTTAACGAAAACTGACAACCGCAATGACCAAAGTGTCATAAATCCATAACCAAGCGTCAACAACATCAACAAACATTTTGTTTGACCTACGACATGTGAGCGCGCGGTTGAGCTGCTCCCATCCCCCCATCCCCATTTCCATCACGATGATGATGACGACGATGATGATACCAGGCTTGGCGGGCCAATAACCCCCAATAAACAGACAGAGCAGAGCCCAAGCCAAGCCATCGCAGGCCAACTCAACCAGACAGCTCTCATGTCAACCGCAGGCGGACAGCATACAGGAGTGGGAGTGGGAGTAATTGTGGGTCTGGCTGTGGGTGTGGGTGTAGTTAGTAGCATGAGGGATTGACTATCCCAGTTCCATACGTACACACATATGACATACACTCATCTCCACTCACTTACATATTCACTCAGACTCATTCAGTCACTCATCAGCTGCGAGCGCGATGTCGCCGGGCGTCTGTCAGATAAAATGAAGTATTTGGCGCGTATGTGTGTGTGTGTGTGTGTCGTATGCGGAAAAACAAAATTCTTTTCAAACAGCAGCTGCTGCGACAATAACAACAACAGTATGTTTATGTCTGCGTTGAAAAATTATCGATAACTTGTCGTGGTTGTAACGGGTGCAAAAAACAATGGCGCATAAATTCATGGGTTTCAGCTACCAGTAATAATCATATATTAAATGTATAAATTTATACACATACACAATACGTGCACTGCGAGAAAAAACCTTAAAAGATTTAAGCTAGAGATTAACAAAGTAAACTAATAAAATAAAATGCATTAAAAAAATAGAAGTGAATAAAATAATAAAAATTAGCACTAAAAATGATTCATAAAATAATAAAAATTGGTACTAAAAAAAGATCAATAAAATAATAAAAATTGGCAATGAAATGAATTAATAAAATAACAATAAAATTAGCTAAAATGTTCAACAGATCTAAGAATATGAATTTTTTGATTCGTACAAAATATATTTAAGCTACATACATCTTATGTTACAGGTTATACACTTAATAAAAAAAATAAAAATAAAAAAATAAAAAAAAAATTAAACTAGAAATATTTATATTTTTCTTTTTGTTTATTTATATTTATTTAAATAAAATTTTTATTTATTCATTTTTATTTAGTTTTGATTGCTTTTTACTCATATAAAATCCATTTTATGCTACAACATATGCACATTTATATTTCTCAGTGTACACACATGTTAATATGTCTGCCATATACACTTACACATAAGATCGCTATGAATCTTGGTAATTTTTTTCAACAAGAGTTGACAGTTAAATGAATGACTTTTGGCAGAGAATTTTCCTGGGGAAACTGGCCTGAACTGTGACCCCTCCCGAGCACAGCTAGCACTAACCTCTGACTTGGAGGAACATATTTTGTTTATTTTGGGTGGATTTATGCAAATCTCTTAAAGTAGTGCCGTCATCGAAAAAGTTGAAGTCGCTGACTAGTTTTGTTTTCGTGTTGTTGTTCTTAATATAATAAATATAATAAGATTCCGGGATTTACCCACACCAGGGCAAACAATAGTTGCTCCTCCTGTTGTTGTTACTGATGCTGTTGACATGAAAACAGTTGGCGGTCTAAGGGCAGTTCTGCAATGTTTTTTATGCTGCTGTTGGTTATGGCTGGAGCTTTTGTGGTAGTTTTGCTGAATAGCTTCATATTTATGCAAAGTTATGCGGCTTAAGAGATAAGTCGAAAGTTTGTTCTGACGACGGTGCGACAGACAGCACAAGAGACAACAGACAACAGACAACATGGCATAGCTGTGCAGAGCAGGACAGATCTGCCCACAACAGACGGTGCAGAGCAGGAAAAACCTTATCGATGCATATGTACGAAACATCTATCTGTCCCTCTGTCTGTCTGACTGTCTGTGACAGGCTAAAGCTAGAGTTGATTTGCATTGCCGATTCATGCGCTAGATTGTATACAGGAAATTCCACTTGCAGCTCGAGTTTATATTTATAGCGAGATTTTAGTAATAGTATAGAGTAATTTTTTATGAACTCTGTGGAAGCTTTCAGCGCTTAGTCAAGTGCCCACTTCCAATTCCACATGACAAACTATACGCTTTTATGGAAAATGTAGGCCAAACTTTTAACTTGCGCCACACTGCGTATACGCAACGTAACTCAAAGCAATGTTATCTAGGGAAGAGGGCAGTGGGGAGTGGGGCGTGGGGCAGTGTCTGCTATACAAAAGCCTCAGCTGGCACTTTAGTTAATTCAAAATTATATTAAAAACTTTTTTGGATACTCGTCGAGTCTCCTTTGACTCGTATTTTCATTATCTGGCCAACAAGAGGCGCAGAATATGAAAAATAGCAGACATGCTTATGCATGCACTGGTCGTACTCGCTTTCTGTAGTCGTAGAACTAGTTACTATACATATTTACAATGTGCGCTAGCCCCGAGCTTGTTGCTTCTGCAAGTTTCCTTTGCTTTTCCTTTGCTCCACATTCCCCCCACTCTACCTCTTCATTCCTGGCGAGCTTGAACTTCATTGGCCAAGGCTCGCGCTGCTACCGAGTTGTGAACTGCTTGCTGAACAAGAAACTACAACGTGACACTAGGGCGTTCATTTAATTTGGTCAAGCAGCAGCAGCACTCTCTCGCTCTCTTGGATATGGCATGGCTCAATAAACACAGCAACGGCTGGGTCTACGTGCCACAGGTTGAGGCAGTGATACAGCGCGAAGGTATTCCTTTCTGTGGCCCACATTGATTTCGCTCTATGCTGAGACACTTGCTGCTGGCATGTTCCCCCTTTTTTTTCCCCCTGCTGCACACTTGACTGAACTTTTAAAATTCGTTTAATGTTTAGTTAGGTCATGCCAAGAGACGGACAGACGGACAGAGAGACAAGTCGCGCTGCTGTATTAATGGACAAGCTGAAGTATTATAAATTATCATTTCTTGTTTCGTACATTTCTTTTAATGAGTTTCCTGCTGCCATTCAGCATGAAGTGCGCTCCAAATGCAATTATACGACTTTGTTGCTGAATCTACTTTTAATTATTTGCAAAAATATTACATTTATTTCAATGAATCGCAATTCTTTTAATTGTACTAAAAATAGATTGAATCGGGAGTTTTATAGCCCGAAAAGTGCAATTAAAACATTTAAACTCTACATAAAAGTAAAAGAAACACTAGGTTTCTCCTCCACTAAAATTTGTAGTGCGCAGCCCAAAAGTATGCAACAAATGAGAGTAAAGTGCAACTGCTGCTCTATGGAGAAAATGACACATCAGATAAACACCAAACTGTAATGTTATATACCATAAATTTTAACGGCTGTTAAGTAAACAGCTTTTTGTTGGCGATATACAGGTGCTGGTAAGAAATTAGTTTCGCTTTCAATTTAAAAAAGTAGGGAAAGAGACAGTCGGCCGCAAAGCTACAGTCGGACGCAACCGACAGTAGGTGACCCTGTACTTTGATTTGCCCTGGGAGTCCATAATAGCAGCAGCATATATGTACATACTCACATACACATACACATGCACTTATACACACACACATACACTTATTCATACAAATATATACTAAAATACAAACAATCAGCAATACTCATACAGAAATTCAAACTCACAATCAAAAATTACGCATACGCCCTAGTAGCCGCGTACACTGTGGCTTCCCCCCTCCCCTACCCACATGCCTGGTACTGAAAATTGTTTGTCGAATATCTCCGATGTTTCGGCTGCAACTTGCACCAAACATGCAAAGCATCTATCCAGTGACTCTAAAACTGTATATATTAAGAACATTTTTGTAAATTTGAGGGGGAGGGGGATGACTTTTCAAACATTTGAAACAAACTTGACCTGCTTATGTAATACACAAACCTAACAAAAAAAGAATTAAGTCTCTAGCTTTTATAGTTTTCGAGATCTAGGTGTTCATACAGACGGACGGACAGACAGACGGACAGACAGACGGACAGACGGACAGACAGACAGGGCTATATCGACTCAGCTCGTCCTCCTGATCAAGAATATATATACTTTATGGGGTCTGCCACGCCTCCTTCTGCCTGTTACACACAAATGTCATTTGCACAATCTTAATAGACCCTTTTGTACTTTTTTAAAGTACAGGGTCTAAAAATGTGGTCCCTTTCCCCATTGTATGTTGCACTAGTTCCTGGTTTAGGCAACTGGAGCTGGAACATGAATTCTCTGCCACGCTGGGCTGCATCATTCTGGCAATTAATTCTGTCTGAAAATAAATATATAATTTGCTCTAAGCCTGAATTCATGCAAATAAAAAAGAGTTACATGATAAATCATTCTTTTTAGAAGTGTTTAAATTGATGAAATAAACTAAACCAAAATCAATATTTAAAATATAATGAAAAACAAATTGGGCCTCTCCTAATACAACTTTAAGACTATGTTAGCTTTCTATATATACTACATTGTCTGTTGAATGTATGTATATGACACAAATTCCAGTTAGTTCAATGACGCTGAGTACCTGCCATAAGATATTTCGTAGTCATGCATGTTATTATTATACAAACATTATTTCAACCAGTTTCTATCTATTCTAAGTTTTCAGGATTGCCATTTCATATCAAGTTATAGTTACAGTTACAAGATTTATTTGTTCATTTAAAGAATTAAGTTTGATATACAGGAAGTGATATATGAAATAATTATTTAAAACATTAATAAGCAACATGAATTAAAAACCTAAAGAATTTAGGACAAACACGTCTTGCTTTGCCTTTTTCCACTCGTCATTCAGAACATTTTCCATTTGCCTTTGCTGAAAAATTAACAACGTTTTAACATTATCCACTATACAGTTCAGTTTTAGTAGTTAACTTACCTGTATGCGCAATAATCGTTCCATTAAACTAAGCAATAATTGTTACTTAGGGCGATTTGGGACGAATTAACATCTTGGTTTCCTTAAGGGGCTTGCCCCAAATTAATTCATCCCTTTGGTTTCCGCCTTTAGTATAATATATGCCATTTAAATATCTGAGAGAAAAAATGAAAATCAGCATTAATAAGCATTAAGATAATATTTTCAAATGTTGGTTAATTACCTGGGGGGACACACATCGTACGGTTTGTACCACCATCCACCCTTCATCTCTGTTTCACAATCATTACCATTTTTATGATTAAAGTTGTCATACGTTGAGAACGGACTGTGTGTCGATAATAATAGCACAGGATGGAAAGTTCCTATAAAATTTGACAATTCACTTATTTCATATTTATCGCTTTCACTGGCAACCACGAATCGGTCATAATAAATGAAATTTTTTTCTCCATCTTTATCTGTCACATGTATAGAAACTTCATATGGTTGGGCAGTTGTCAATTTGTGAATCCGTTCGAGACCCATGAAGAAATCGCCATCAAGTGAGCCAAATCCATTTTTGTATGTGGTCCAATTTTGGAAGAAATCTTGCTCGCCGTCAACCCTTCTTTGTATTGTGATCCACCCAGCATTACTATTGCCTAGATTTTCACAAAGCACTTCAAAAGGTTCTACGCCAGGTGCTTGAATTTTATGGATACCAGGAGAATCTGCAAAGGGAATGCAACTGTCTGGAGGACTTCTCTCAAAGCAGATATTTAATTCTTTTGTTTTCGTGTCCAATTGAACACGGAGATTTTTATTTTCTTCTATCTGTTTCTCATAGGTCTGCAATTTTGTATTTGCTGCAACCTTTTCTTCTTCGAGTGTTATTATAGTTTTGTTAAGATTATGTATAGTCTCTATGTGATTTGCCAATTCGTTCAGGAGTGCCTCATTTTTAGTAGTTGCCAAGGGATCTATTTTCGTTTTGATTGACGATTTAATGATTTCCGATAATTCATTCATTATTTTACTGTTGTCATTTAAATTATTTATGGTTTTAATATGTGCTTCATTGTTCTCAACTAGTATAATATTTTGTTCCGTCAATTTAGTATTTATGTTCTGTTCTCTGTACAGTTGGTCTTTTAATTCGACTATTAAAGTTTTCATTTCATCTATGTTATTATCTTTGATATTTTGTTGTAACTCTTCAATATATGCCGCTAATGGTTTCATGCACTGCACTGTCCAATTGACGCAGACATCATTTTCTGGCTCTTTAGCATCAAGAAACTAAACATTTATAAATTAAAAAGAAAAAAAGTATAGATAAAGCGGATTAGTACAGATAAACCGATCAGTCGGGCGCCTTCGACAGCAATATAGCATGCACTTGCCTCTGAAAGAGACTTGAATGCTTCGGCACATATTGCAATCGATGGAAAACCATAAATTGCGCCATGTATTTATTCAGTGAGTCAAACCAAAACCCGTACCGGAACAGAACCCCGAAAAGAACCTATTGAAACGAGGAGCCGAAATTGGTCGAATTTAGGTTCAGACCTGATATTTAGAACATTTCTATTTGGGACTGAAAAGTCCGTATCGGAACCGAAATGTCGTTTTCAGTTTGTGGCATAGATTAATGTGTTACAAAACGATGTGGAGAAGGCAAGGCTCAGCTAATATAGATTATTTTGGGTAGATTTATTTATTAATGCGTTGGGAATAAGTAAAGCGCCTCAAAACTTAAAGCAACAACAAAATTCATGGGCTCAAGATCCCATGAGAGCTTCAAACACGTGTAGTCAAAATGCTTGCTGCTGATAAGAGATATGAGATGTGTGTCAGCAGCTGCGAGATATGTTGCGATGGCAAAGTCAAGAAGAGTTCGAATCCATTTATAGCGCGTGTTAGTGATAATTATAGGAATTTACCTTGAGCTTGAATTCTTTTTGTGATTAATTTTTATTTCTAATATATGCGACAAATCGACGGACAGATCGGACAAATCGACGCACTCAGCTCGTTGCTTACGTCAAGAAAAGAACCATGGCTGACTCCATGCAAACTATAAGAGCTACAGATTTGTCTAGGCAGGTGAAGTATATTTCTAATTTTTACATATCCTCCCCCTCAAGTTCGCGAAAATATGAATACGAATGTGTGAGAATTTATATGTGAATGTGTGTATGTATAAGTGTATATAGTATATGAATATGATTGTTGTGCTGCTGCTATCGACGCCCGAGGTGCAGCTCTTATTTTTATGATATGTATTTGATAACGTCTGTCTCGGCTTTTGATTTGATAAACACACACTTAGTATACACTTATGGTATTAAAACCTACAAGAATCGAATAACTATTCCAAATACTGCACACATGTGTTTGTGTTTACCTGAGGAGTCTGCACAGAGCTCCCTATAAGGGATAGTATCACTACTAGAAGTAGCGAATAACGCCAAGGAATAATCAAACTCATTGTACACTGCTAAGATTCACTAAACCGCACTCTTGAATTGCTTAAATTTGACTGAATAATACGTGTGGCTCACGATTCCATGAGAGCTTGGTACACGTATTGTCAAACCAGTTGCTGCTGATAAGAAATAAAGATGTGTGCCAGCAGCTGGGGGACATGGTGTGATGGCAAAATCAGAGGCAGTTTAAATCCGGTTAATTTGGGGACTTAATCATTATCAGAAGCAATAAGGTTATAGTTCGTGAGTTCTTATCATTATAAGTGCGTGTTTGTGCCTAGTGGCTGGGATATTTTATTATGTTTATTTATTTCTAATATACTCGTATGTACTTATGTGACAGATCGATGTCTAAATTAATAGTATACATATGTATAGCTAAAATTATATGCTATCATTTTTCTTTTTGGGTCATCATTGACCAATGTACAAAGCTATTATACATTTTATTTCACCAATTTGCAATACTTTTATTTTATTCAAAATATATTAAATGGTTTTAAAACATTTACACTATGCAACATAAATTAAAAGAAACATCCCTTTCAAATTTTCAATAGTCAACCTTAAAGTATGAAGTAATTGAAAGTAACAGAGAAGACTTCCGGCTATTGCAACTTCAGCCTGCAGCTTATATGATGATATACCGTACTTTTATTATATTAATAATAAATTAGATTTAATCTACATTTTAAAAGCTTGAAAAGTGCAATTAAAACATTTAAACTCTCTGCATATCATGAAATGAAAAGAAACATCTCCCCCGAAAAATGCATAAAATTTTTAATGGGCAGCCCAAAAGTATGCAGTAAACGAGAGTAAAAGTGCATGCTGCCGCAGCGCAGCTGGCGTCGCTGCCACTGCAATGGCTGGCATGGCGTGACCTAATAAAGAAAATTATGCCAAACGAAAGCGAAAAACCGAACGGAAAACGGCAAACGGTAAATGGAAAAATAGTACTAGTGAAATGGCGAAGGACACACTGTGGTGCCGGTGGGTGGGGGGGTAGATGAGGACCTCTGTTAATTTTACAACTGGCAACGGACAGCGGAAATGAGCGTGAGTATGAGATAAACGTTGCACGGGGAGTGGAGTGGGGTGAGGTGGGTGTACGTTCGATATGCACACTCAGCACTTATGAGATATTAAGTTGAAAACTTTGCCACAAATTCGAGTTAAATTGAGCAAAATAATGCGGTCAATTTATAACGTAGATGGAGGGAGGATAACAGTGTATGGGGGAGAAGGGGACTGGCATATTCAATAAGGCCAACAATGACCATGTGTGTGTGTGAGGCATATGCACGTGTGTGCATATGAATGCACAAGCTCGAGTGGGCAGTGGCAGAGATTGGGCAGAGAGGAGTAGGATGTGGCAGTGCCATTATTCCAGCACTTGCCCCAATGAGGGCCAGTGTCAGGCAGCTTAAACAAAAGGAAGTGGCCGGGCTGCTACTTTGTCAGTTTTGCCAGCAAGAACAGAGAGCGAGAAACATAGAGAGAATAAAAGAGAAAGAGAGTGTGTGTGTGTGCGGGTGAGGGTGTGTGAGAGAAAGCCATCAGGCCAGCTGGTCGGACTACTGCGGATGTGCGGGCGTCGTCTGTCTGTTGGTGTCATTTGACTTAACCCCCCTCTAGCTGCTGGTTGCACGCAAGTTTGCCAAATTGTGGCCCTGCACTGGCTGCTCGATTTATAGGGTTAAAATTATTATATAGAGGGGGACAGCAGAGGGAGGACAGAAGGAGGGAGCGCACGTGCTATGGTTTTGTCGACCTGCTATTAAAAGTGCAAGTGGCTTTTGCTTGCTATTGGCAAATGACCCAATTTATAAGCCGGATTCCGGTCAGCAGCAGCGGCAACAGTTCACAATGACATGAACATGACTTCATTTATCACAGAGCAATGACTTTCGCTTTCCCAGCATAATAGGCAGATTAAAGGCATTAGTTGAGCTCTAGTTCTGGTTCTAGTCTCGAATTACTGCAAATCGTGCTTGGCATTAAATCAATTCCAGTTGCATATCAACTATAGCATATTTATTGGGGCAAAGTTTGGGCCAAGTTTGGCTTAGAGATCCAGTCGTGTCGTATTTATCTTGGCATTCATTTGCCGCTGGTCGTGAATGCTTTCACTGAAAACTGAAAACTTTCCTCCAACACGTTATGCAGCTCAAATTAATTACGCATGAAATTGCAATTAATTGGTTTAGCAAGTTCGCCAAGTTTATTTTAAAGTTTCCACTTGCCAAAGTGCGCAAAGAGTTTAAGCACTTGGATAAACAAAAACTCGCGTTGTTTTGTTCACAGAGCGCAAGAAATCGAGTGAAGGTAGGGGTGGGGGAGAGGTGAAGGGGCAAGAAGCTGCTCTAGTGGCAAGAAAACAGACGGAAGCTGAAACGACCGACGGCAAGTAAACAGATAAACGCCAACTGAAATCTTGCAGAAGCAAAAACATCAACATCAACAACACCAACACCAACAACAACGTGCAACGAGTACGAGTAAAGCGTGCAACAAAAAGAAGCAACTAGAGAGAGAGATAGTGGTAGAATAAGAGAGAGAGAGAGGCAGCGACTGAACTGAGGCAAAACAATGGCGCAGGCAGCGGCAATAAAAATGGCGCACAAGTTCAGCCACGTGGACGACGTGGCACGTGAGTCCGAGAGACAGAAATGTTTATTTGCCTCTTTCGCATGAGAGTAAAAGTGTATGTGTTAGTGTGTATGTGTGTGTATGTGTGTGTAGGCCATGCTGCTGCACACACAAACAAGCGCACAACAATAACAACTCGAGGGAAAACTACGGCGTCGCTGTCACAGTAACCTAGATAGTGCACAAATTTTCACCCAAAATGTGCCACTTTCGCTTTGACCCAGAGCCATGGCGAAACGAAGGGCGCGTCGCTCCACCACCGGCTGCAGTGTGCTGAGGGTCAATGTGTCGTCGGACAGCGGGTGGGCCTGAAGACTGAAGTGGCAGTAGCAGTAGCAGCAGCAGTAGCAGCAGCAGTAGCAGCAACTTGAAAGCCATATAAGAAATCATTCCTGATATATTGTGCTCAGGCTCGTTCATTGCGGTTAAAGTACGCAGTCGAGAAAGCAGCTCGAACAGCCAGTAAAATTGCAGCCATGCGTCACACACACACACTCACACTCACTTTGGATAGTGTTGTGCATACAGCATTGTCAGTTCTGCCTTGCCGCCTTAACAAATGGTTTGATTTTCAGCTCAAGTCCATTTTGCCGCCCCTTTCTCTGGGGTCAAGTTAAACATGCCACCTTTGGGAAATTTTTTCAAATGACAGCAATTTATTTAGACGTTCGTCCTTTGGCCGACCTGAATGGGGGCATTTACTACAGCTGAAAGGATTGTGGCAACGTCTCGATGGCAAATATTTAATTTCGACCACAGTCGCGTTGTTGACATGTGAGTTGAAGCCGGAGCTTTCATGTCAAAGGCGCGTGCTTTCGCATAAATAACTTTCACTCTTTGAACTCGACTGTGGTATTTGTGCACAGCAAAAGGGTTAAAGGTCAAAGCAACTAGAACGCTAACTAAATTGCAGCTGTTGGTCTTAAGCTGAACTTAAAACTGTTTAGTGTAGTCGCAGGAAACACGAAGAGGATATTCTTAATACTTTACATTATCTCCATATTATTTAAAGGAAAATTTAGTATTTGAATTGTTGTTGTTAAAATGATTTTTAATAAATCGTTACGTATTTTTCTGAGGTATTAGAAAATCCTAAATTTAATAAGAAATTTGTTGAGTCATTCTGGTGTGATAACAGAAAGTGTAGCATACTTTCAGGCCGATGTATGTATTTCAAGCACAACTCAATTAGACTACAATAGAATGTCTGTGCACATTTCACATTAATTCGCAAATCTAGCCAGCAATTTTCCATTTTCTAATGCTATCTACTTATGTCCTTAGAAATAATATTTCCTTTACCTAAAGACATACTTTTTATGTACATATATGAACTTATTCTCCAGAGGTATTTAGAAGTTTCATTTAAGCTGCAAGTGATTTGAACTAATACTTGCTAACTCTCCACATTTTTGCGATGACTTTAAGTATATTTCCCAAAGGAAATCCGCAATTAATTATGCAAAGTGTGACCAAACCCAAGAGAAATCTCAGACCTTTCATCATTTTTAGGCGAGGTCGCTGACTTAACCTTTTTTGATGGTCTTATAAACGTGCTAAAAATAAACAATTTGCGTCGCTTTTCCGTTCCATTATTGTTGTTTCTCTGCTGCTTGTTATTGTTTTAGAGTTTGCGTGTATTTTGTATATTTAGGCATCGGCTCTCGTGACACTTGACGTGTAAATATTTTATATAATTTGCTGCCCCAAGGGGAAACAGCGCTCTGATTTGGGTTTGGCAATTAGCGAGAGACTTTTGGGCATTTTGTGTCCTTTGTTTGGCTTCTTTTTAGCATCCCTTTCGGTGGGTTTTTTGGATTAACCAGCCCCAAAGAAACTGTGAAGCTCATTAATATGTATTCAAATGATATTATGGCAGGACCTTTTAAGAAAACCCGCAAATCCTGTTGATTTAGGCACCCTTTCGGCATTGACTTTCATTATGGGTGTTTAAGCCAAAATGGCATACTAAATCTAGAGTATATTAGTTTAGCAGAAATTGCGGAAAATCTTTGACTTTTCATTTTTCAAAGGGCATAACAAGAGAATGTGTGAGACTCTATCACAGTCTGACACGTAGCTAACACAATTATAACATTCCTCTGCACATAGTAGTTGCTTTGGCAGTTTGCTAACCACATAAAAGTCAACTTAAGGTCAACTCAATTATCACTGTTCCCAACTGCCGTTAGTGCTGTTCGGCCACTCCCATCACCCATTGCCCGTTGCCCAAACCCACAATTAACTTTTAACAGCATTACCCAAAATGTCACGTGCCACTCTCCACAAAAGGTTACTGACTGTCCAAGCACTATCAACTATCTGTCTGCCCCGAACCTGAATCCACTCAGAGCTCTAAGCGCTCTGCACTCTATGTGCACTGTGGGCAAAGTGCAGCGAAGCAGGGGCTGCCCACCCGTATCTCACTTTTTGGCCAACTCAACTGAGTCAACAGCTTGTGGTCAACGAGATTTGTCGTGCGCCAGGTTTTTTGAATTCTCCACTCCACTTCTTTTTTTTTCGGTGCGCCTTTGTCAATGCTAACTGTTAGCGTATTTTCACGGGGTTAGGGAGCCGAGTTAAGCAGTGAAATTGGCCAACAGTGAGATGCGACGCATTGGCTAGAGTCCAAAGGAAAGCCAAGTCTAGCTGTAGCTGGAATCTTCTGCTTTATCTGCAGTTAGATCTGTATCCATAAAGGCTCCATCTGAATCTTCAACTTCATAAGTATCTGTAAGGACTTTTGTATCTTACATTGAATCTTCTAGTTTATTTGTAGCTGTTAGTGCATATAATCTGCATACTCCATATCTTCAGCTTTATCTAGTTATGTATATGTCTGTATAAAAATCTGTACCATTAGGGATCTTAAAAATTAAAAATATTAAAAAATCTACGAAATTCGCTGAGTCATTCTGCTGCACTACCAGAAAAGTGTTGCATACTTTCAGGCCGCTGTATTCACAGCGCTTATCTGTATTTCAAGCACAGCCCAAAAGGCTGCAACACTATTTGTTAACTGAGCAGAATGACTCAGCTAATTACATATTAATTTGGGAATACAGATCATGTTGGTTATTCATAATGCGAACTACTTATTTGCTTACATATAATCATTTTAAGCTGTCTCAATGGGTATTCGATTCGACTATATGATGATATGCTTATATTTACTTATGCAAATCTAAATAATTAATAAATATTTAACTGTCTCGTTACGTATACATTTCCCATTGTATCTCTGCATCTGTACCTGTAACTTTGTGTCTAAATCATTGCCCCTGTCTGTAGCTGTGCATCTGCATTGGTAAACATATCTGTAACTGTAACTGTAGCTGTAGCTGTGCGTTTTGCAGCAAGCCGAGCAGAATTTATTATATTTGTTGTCGAGAATTAAATAAAAATTGAATTATGTTTATATCCGGCTGTTGTTGTTATTGTTGGCACCATAAAAACGCTTTCTCTCACTGCTGTCGCTTTGTGTGTTTGTCTGGCTGTCTCTCTGTCCGTCCCGATGACACCATGTCGCTGTGGGTCTGTCCTTCCGTCCGTCTGTCTGTCTGTCTGTTTGCGTGTCGCCTGACTTGCCCCACTCTCTTGGAGTGTTTTTCATTTTGCATAATAAATTGCATTTTCCGTGCCAGTGAGTTGCCTTCGCACTCCGTTCGCTTCAGTTCTGTGAGGACTCCATGGAGCAGCGTAAGGAGCAAAGTACATATATATATATATATGTATATATAGTATATGTATGGGTGTGCACAACTCTAGTTTGTATTTACCACGTGCTCTCGCTGCTTTGCTCTTTTTATACGACATCTGTTGGCGCTGTTTTGCATTAATCTCATTTCATTGCCGTTGCCCCCAGTCACCTTTGGCCCCGCTGCTTAGCCCTTTCAAGTGTGTTGTGCGAGCGAGTGTGAGTGCAATTGAAACGGGAATTGAAGCTGTAAATCTGGGCACAACCACAACTCCTTCATTGCCAGCCAGCACAGAACAGAGTCCGCAGCTGTTTCCGCTTGCACGCGCTAAATCAATTTGCTTTTTAAGCTCTGCCAGCTGCCAGCCAAAGGAGCTGCTGCTGCTCACCTTTTTAGCTTTTTTAACTCGCCTCCATCTCCACGTCACAGCCAAAGACAAGCATCTAAGGAGCAGAAAAATCAGCTTTCATCCGTACCTCCCGACCACCCTACCAACGTCCCCCCCTTCCCCCCTCTGTCAGTCACTCACTTTTAACGTGCATGCTGGCGTTAAATGATTTTCATGAGTTTAACGAAGTGGCTGCTGCTGCTGCTGCTGTTAGCAAACGCAGTATACAACTGCAGCAATCAACAACAGGCACAGACAGCACTCGACTAGCGCATACTCAGTAGGGTAAAGATAGTGTGAAATCTGCTATTAATAGTATTTATTTGAATTATTAAGTAATCATTGAATACGGCTGTCCGTGTTACATATGAGAGTTATCCCTCTACAGAGACCTAAACTTCAAACTAATTTCAAATTAATTTCTACTTAAGCCACTTCATTGAGAGACTACAAAATTCTGTATATAGACTGAAGAGTAGACAGAGTTCTCAAATTTATTCAACTATACCAGTCTACAATCTCCAAAATGTTTGCCTTAAGATGTATAAGTATGTATGTCAATCAGGCGAGGATCATCACATAATATTTATAACTTTCTGTTGATTAAATCATAACTAAATATATAGTACCCAAAAAGTAGAGAAAAAGCAATCATAACTGCTTCTAAGGCTCCTTAATGTCTGGAAGTTTACAAGATTTAAATAGAAAATAGTCTTGGCTGGGCAATAAATTTTCTTAAGATTTAAGAGCATATAAATTTAGAATTATTTATTTATTTGCATTATTAATGTCTTCAAAATTGTTACCAAATTATAGAAGAGCAAAAAGAGCTTTATATTATTAGTTACTTCGTTTTACATAGCTTAAAGTAAATACTAAATAAATGAAGCTATAAAATATTTAAAGAGTATTATACATAAATATTATTCTTAGTATTTATTACTAAATTCGAATAACTTATGCATATGAAATTACGAGTACTGTGCTACAGAGCCAGCGTCTCGATGAGCTACAAATATTTACTTCTATTCGCTTGAGTAAATATTTATTAGATTCCTATCAAGTATCAAGAACTTACAACAGTTAGTTAATATTCTAAAAACAAATAATAGATAACTATTTGCTGACAAGTGGTTAAACTTTTTGTGCTCTCTTTTGAATAAATACGGTCGTTGATCTAGGGTATTTTTTGTGGCTGGCAACTGATTAAAAAGTGCTGCCATGAGCATGGGCTTGACATTTCTTATACATGTCGCTGATTTTGGTATTTTCTTTGATGCTGACATAAAAAGCAAACATCGCAATGTGCAGAAAAAGAGGACTAAGCTTGTTGTTGTTGTTGCTGTTGTTGTGGTGCTTTGCGCTCACTTCTTTTTTGCCAGCCTAAGCATGCTGGAAACAATAGATTTTTGAGTGTGTTGCCACTTTGTTTTACAATTTTATTACGCGAATTTGCAGCAACAAAAAGCGACCCAACAACAGCAGCAACAGCAGCAGCAGCAACAACAATCCGCTATCAAAAGTGAGAAACAGCTTCAAAGAGTTGCCCTTTTTCCCCACTGTATGTGTGTGTGCGTGTTTGAGAGTGTGCGAGTGTGTGTTTGGGTTTTCCCTCTCGCACATTTTAGCAATTTCCACGCGTTGTTTTTGTGCGCTGTGCGTGTGGCTGTCTATCCCCTCCCACTCCGCTCCACACCACTCCATGTCTGTGTGGCGCGTGCCGAAATTGGTTAAACGTGAGTGGCTTTCACTTGGCACTCAGTGGCTGCCGCACATTTAGGCAAATGAGCCTGAATGTGGCAGGAATATTGCCATAGATCATGGCACAAACTCGAACTCCAACTCTTTATTTTCTATTTTCCATTTGCCGCACTTTAATCTGGCCGAAATGTGTGTGGCTTAAACGATCTGGCTGACTTGGCTAATAATTTTATTATGCATACAGTTCTGAATTTTGCTGCAACAGCTCAAACAATGCCTTGTCAACAGCAGCAGCAGCAGCAGCAAAACTAAAGACGATCTCATTGTCTCTGTGTATCAGTGTGTGTGTGTCAGTGTGTGTGTGTGTTTACGACAGCTACACTAGTACAACGAGCTGCCCCAACTATTAGGACAAACAAGCGCTCAAAATCTGCATGCAAGCAGTTGACAAATGGCGCTCTGGCCATAATGCCGGCGCAGCTGGTGGCGCATGGTTATAACCATAAGCACAGCCAGCCAATGCCACGCCTCCCACCCTTCGCCCCTTTGTGTGCATGCTAACACATGTTTGTGTCAGACTCTGTATGCATCACAGAGTGAGCCGGCCACTCGGGCTCTCTCAGCTCGGCTCATAAAACTAAATTTCTAAACAATCTGCGTTTGGCAATCTTGGAATGCCGCTGTCGGTGACGCCGACGTCGCTGCTGGCGTCGCTGCGCAACTTTATTGAAATGTTTGGCAGTTTTTCGTGTCGTGCTCAATTTGTGTCAAACACACACACACACACACAGGCACACACACACACGAGTTGCTTTTGCCATTACATAGAGCTTTGCAATTTTGATTTTTGCAATTTTGTCATAGCATACTTTTTGGGGCAGCGCATGTAAAACAAAGTTTTTGATTACGACACAATTTGTGTGCCATGTGTGCGACAAATATACTCACTCACACACACACACACACTCTTACACTCTGAAATATCGGCAATTTCATTGATTTTTGATTGAATTTTAATTGAATCATAATTCATATTTCGCAAACGTAACGAATGTCCTTCTGGTGTGAAATTGAAAGTGTAAGCGCTGGAGTGTAAAGCCGATAGCCAATGGCCATCCAGGCAAAAGGCAATAGAATTCACAGCGAATGATGCCGATGCCAAATCGATGATAAATAAAAGCTTGTTATAAGCAATAATCCAAAGTATAACAGCCAACAAGGAGAGACTCCCAAGGCGCCTCCTGCCTGGGAATGTTTACACTGCGCAGCCAGGCGTGGGGTTGGGATTGTATCTGAAATGGGCATACAAGATAAGCAAATAGCCATCAGCCTCGATACAAGATACATTTGCACATAATAGTTATTGAGATGTGTGTGAGGGTGTGAGTGTGTTTTTGGTAAATGCGGAGCATATTTCGAGGGCGTGATGGCAAAATAATAATCAGATTTCTTAACAAAAAAGGAACTGGGGATACAGCAGTTAACCTTTGCTGAAATTTATTTGCATTTATTACGTTTTATCAGGCAACCATTGGCCATTAAGCTGGCGTTTATGACGGTGAAACTCCGCCTTGATCAATAGAATGAAAACATTGAGAAAATAAGATACTAAATCTATATAAATCTGAATTCATAGTCCATGCAAAAACTTCCACCATAATATCATTAATTTCAAAACAGAACTAAGCCAAAGTTTTGTCGCTGTCCATTATTTTGTAAACATTCGAAATGACGCTGCGATATTAGTTTCAGTTTCAGTCACAGTTTGATAAGAAATTGAACAACAATTATGCAGAGTTTGCGAAATCACAATGGCCAAGGGCAATTAATTTAATGCGCTTCATTGAGCGAATGGCGGGATGGCGAATGGATTTGCAAACGAGTCGTATGAATGGAGGCAAACTGAATGAGTACACCCAAAATACAGTTCATCAGCAGAAATAGTTGAATAGTTGAATAGTTTTTCTGCCCAGCTAACTGAAAGCGACAGCAAATGGACACATGGACAAAGGGAGAACTTGGCAGCTGCCAAATGGACAGGAATTTAGAAATTAAAGCAAAACAATGCTCAAAGATTAACAGTAGATAGGAGCAGCACACACACTCGCACACACTCACACACACGCCACACAAACAAACATATAAAATTCGCTATTTTACGACAATAGAAACGATAGTTCTTTCTTTGCCTGATACCCTGTAACTATTAACGTATAAGGGGTATATTGGGTTAATTCTACTACTGTTGTGCTTTCATTTATTCAAGTATTATTCAAGTATTAACCATTAGCAGTTTAACCTGTAATAAACCTCTTTTCACTCTGCTCCAAGGGGTATCTCTAGTCTAGCCCACTGGCTTTGTTTTCCGCTTTGTTTTGCTCAATTCTTTTTGCTCCAGCATGTTGAGAGCAGCGACACAAAATGTGCGCCAAAACGTGCCACAAACGCTGAGGACTACGGACTGCGGACTGACCATGGACCATACTAAGGAAATCATTGGCGTCGCCACCGATTACTGCTGCAACAAAAGCAACACACACACAACAACAATTTGAGTGTGTATGTGTGTGTGTGTTTGCTACATTTTATTGTTGTTGCATTAACGGAATTGAACGCCATGTCGTCGGATGTAAGGAAATGTTGCTATTGTTTCAACGGAACTGTTGCAAATATGTTGTCATATTTGAACATTTTCTATGTTGCAAGTGAAAGTAAGAGTAATTAAATTTGCCACAGTTGGCATAAATCAGAGAGAGGGGAAATTAAAACAAATGAATTTGCTGATTTACTATGAGAGGGCTAAAGAGAAAGAAGTGTATGGGAATAGATGAAATAGTTGTGCTAGTAAGGATCAGATTACTTAACTATATAACTATAAATGGAGATCTTTTTATTAAAGTATATACAAAATATTTATTATATTATATTTTTGTTTAATATTTCTTTTATTATTATAATTCATTCATTCATTATGTTTATTTATTTTGTGTTTATTTTGAATATATTTATTTTATTATAGTTTTCTTTATTTTACCTCTAAATATTGCAATACATTCATTTATTATTATGTATGTTTATTTTAAGTTTAATAATTAATATTTATTATATTATATTTTAGCTTATTTTTTCTTTAATTATTATAATACATTCATTCATTATTATGTATATTTATTTTTAGTTTATTTTCGCTTCGATTTAATTAGTATGAATCTCTTGCCAAACTCGACTGACAAAACTACCAAACAGTTTGAACTCTATACTCTATCTTACCGACCTCAAGTTTATACTTATTAAAGGCGTAACCTATGCGGAAGTGTGAGTAATTGATTGCTCGGTATTATTGTGCCCAATGTGGCTGGAGTGGAGTGGAGTTGAGTACTCGACTTGTGGCCAAAAGTAAGTTCCACTTTCGATGGCAACAGCAACAACTTGAACTGCCTCGCACTCGTACGCACTCACAGCACACTATTCATTTGCAGGCCAAACACTCACACACATACACTGTAACAAATACGTATGTGTATAGTGGTAGTTGTGTGGTTTAAATGAATGAGCCCAGTCGAGCAGAGTCTGAGTCTAGCCAAAGAGTGAGTGCGAGTGTGAGTGTGAGTGCGAGTGTGAATATGAATGTGAGTCTGAGTTGAACGCGTGCTAGCGAGTGCACTTGCCATGTGAGTGTGAGTGTGAGTATGAGTATGAGTTGTCCGCCTGAATGCTGAGTGTACTCTCTCACTATGCATGCGTGTGAGTAACGCTAAGCGTTGTACGAGTGCCGGTCATATATATAGCATTTACACACACACACACACACACGCACACACATCAAGTGCACTGGTGTTCAAGTGTTTGATGTATTACAAAATACATGGCGTATACGCAACCAACGCAGCTGCAATTACAATGCCAAGTGCCAAAGCAGTGACGACTGCTGGTGCCAGAGGGAGGGAGGGAGGGAGGAGTGGTAGGAGTAACTTGTGTCTGTCTGTTGGCTTGTTTGTTGGCTTGTTGTTATTTAATAATGCAAACATGTGTGCGCGAGTCGTTGTTGTCTTTGTTTTATTACATTAATAAACATTAAATTGGCATATTGTTTGCATATGTGGCCCACACACACACACACACGCACACACACGTTTAGGCTGATAACTGAATGTATGCATGTGTGTGTGTCTTCTCCTTCTACCCTCTCTCTATTGAATTGCCGTAAGTGGCCATTTATTTACATATTTGCGTTGAGCGGCGCCGCGAGCCAAGTGCCTCTTCAACCTTGCCCCCTTTGTTGTTGCTGTTGTAGTTGTTGTTGTTGTAGTTGCTGTAGTTGTTTTTATTCCGCTGCTGTTGTTTTATTGTTATTACTTTGCCACACTTTTCGATGGGCTGGTTGCTGTCGTTGTTGCTACCACTGTCGTTACAGTTGCCACTTTGCGTCATTTTGTGCAATTTATTAGTTTATTGAGAGTCTGGGCAGAGAGCACTAAAACTAACAGCGCAGATCTGTGATTGCAACTGCTTGTTATACCCTATAGACGAATGAAATGTGTGAATGGGTATATGGCAATTTAGTATAGAAGCTTTTAATTTATTCATTTTCAATATTTAGTATATTGCATTGAAGATAATACTACATAATGAGCAGACGAATATAAATAAACTCTAGCCTTCAGCTCATTTGTTGCCTCTTGTCAACTGTTTTAACTATTCTAATTCCTGCTTTATATACCCTAATTTGAAGTGGCTGTAATGGCTATATCATCTTGTCAAATGAAGGTTCTGATATTACATAAATATACCTTCTAAATTCAGTCTCTCTTATCCGTTTGAAAAGTTAATATAGTGGTATAGTAAACTAGAACCTATTGGGTATATTCCATTCCTTATACATTACTGCTAAACAGATATGTTGTCTTATATCCAGGGTAACTTTTATAGGGCCTTTAGGTTATCTGCAAGTCGTTTAAAAGTCAATATTGTCTGTCTGAGTGAAGCGTATATGTCAAAAAGGGTAAAAGACAGACGGCAAGGCAGACAAGTCTATATATACTCAGCTTGACGTACTTAGCAAGAATATAAGTCTACCACGCCTTCTTTTGCTAGTTACATACATTTTCACAAAAGTATTATACACTTTTTTCACTCATTTTCAATGGAAGAAGGGTAAGCAAAATAGTAGATTTAATTTATAGATTAACTCCTTTCACTCTACATATTTCCTAATTCAAAAGCGTTTAACTTTCTCTTTTACCTAAGGTATCTCTTAGTCACCCAAGCTTCCCTCACACAGCTTATCTAACCAGTTGTTTTTAGTTTCATCCGTTAATTGGTACTTCTCGTACGCAAATTGCATTTAATGTTAGTTATTTCAGCTGAAGCTTTTTCCCCATTTTAGTTTATTTGTTAAGTGATCATTAGTGGTCGGAGGGGGGGCAGGAGATAGCTAGCTGTGCTAATAAGCCACACCTGCTTATTTAAGAAACCGCTGTTTCTGTTAATTGCTGCTCAATTTGCATAAACTTTGCATTTGCCGGGACTCGATTGGAGCGGTTTTAATGGACGACGTGCGCCTAATTAACGCAAGCTCTCTCCCTCCTACTGTCTCCTCTTGCTCGTACTACTATTTCTCTACTTTGTATTCGTACTCTATTCGTTTGCATGTGTGCTATGTTTATGGCATCCATGCTGTGTGTCTGTTTGCCTCAAGATAACAAGTGGCGGTGGAGCAGGGAGAGAGAGAGCACAATTCGCAGTGGTACAACGGTGCGTATGCTTAACTTTATTAGAGCAAATTATCTGTCAGTCGAAAATTGGGCGGATGCAGCGAATAAGCGCATTATCCTACGGCAAATGACTGCGAAATGAATGTGTCTATGTGTGTGTGTGTGTTAGTTGGCTGTCTGTGTTTGTGTTTGTGTGCTGGCTGTCAACTTAATACGCTTAATTTATAGACTACTGACTAAAGTTGTCGCCATGCTAACTTGTGGTATATTTAGGCAGAGGACAGGCAGAACATCCTAGTGAATATATAGCTTAATTACTGTGGAATAACTGACTTTGATTCATGTAATTAAGCAGCTTTAATTGAATATGAATTTTGTTTAATATATATCAATTTAAAGCAAGCGAATATAGACTCTTATCCTGGTGAATATATAGCTTAATTAATATGGAATGATTAACCATTAGTCATGACTTTCTTCATGTAATTAAACAGCTTTAATTGAATACGAAATTTCTTTAATACAGATGAATTTAAAGCAAGCGAATATAGAGTCTCATCCTAGTGAATATATAGCTTAATAACTCTGAAATGACTAACCTATCAGTCATGACTTTCTTCATGTAATTAAACAGCTTAAATTGAATATGAAATTTCTTTAATACAGATGAATTTAAACCAAGAGAGTGTGGACTCTCATCCTATTGAATATATAGCTTAATTACTATGAAATGACTAACCTATCAGCCGTGGCTTGATTCATGTAATTAAGCAGCTTTAATTGAATATGAAATTTTCTTTAATACATATCAATTTAAAGCAAGAGAGTGTGGCCTCTCACTCACTTCAACATGGGTAAAATAACATGCTCTCTCTGCTATTGCCTCATTTTTCTTAATGAACTGTCGACTTCATTATTATTATTGAATTTTTCGCCGCATAAAAGCGTGGGTGGCATTCTGAAATTTGATAAAACAATATTTAAAAGCGAGAACGTATATTAATTAAATGAAAATGAACTCACTGACAGCTTAAGAGCAGATTGCAGCCTGTATGGACACAGATGAAGTGAGATAAGAGCAGCCTTAAAACTCATTAAAAATACAATAATTAACAGGTTTTATTTACGGCTTCAGTTGAGGTAAAGAAAAGGGAAACGATACGTTTTATATTTGCTTAATCAAACAGCTCATATCTCAGCTGTCACAGTACATTTTCAATCAATTGAAATTCAGTGAAAGGTTAGCTCTCTCTCAATATGATAAACTATATATTACTCATAGTTTGAGTAACTCAGTTGTGCATTCATAATGCTTCTTCCAGCCAGGAGCCAGGAGTTAGCCAAATGAATGCAAATATAAAAGAAGCATTAAAGAATCGTTTGCTTCCTTTCCCTGCGTTTCGTTTCATTTTGCTTTTTGTTATCCTTTTTCTTGGAAATTCTTTTTGGCACTTTGGCAAAAAGTTTGTACTCGTAATGAAAATAACTTAATGATTATATTTGCTTGCTCCCGCTGCTTCTCTAATGCCCTGAATGTTTCCTCATCTCTCTCTCTTTGCAGAATACTCCGCTGGTCCAATACTGTGGCAATTTTAACTACTCCTTGGCATCCTTGGGATTCCGCGTTGAAGGCGCCAAGCAAACGCGCAACGGATAATTGAATCATAAAAGACGAGAGGAGACGACCAGATAGACAGACAAACAGACAAATCGAGGCGAAGCTCTTTCTCTCGTTCGGTATAGCTGGGAAATGTTAACAAAGCCAAGCGAATAATTGTTGAGAAGGCCATAGCCATAGCGCAGGAGCTGAGCAATGACAGGCGTCCTGCTTTAATTAAAGCTGCCGTGCGGAGGAGGAGCAGGCCCACAAGGAGAGGGAGTGCAGAGAGAGGCGAGGGGAAGGGGAAGGAAATTGAAACGCAATGTGGCAGATGCCGCGGACTGTGGACAACCGAACAAAGTGGACGAAATTGCTTTTGGAACAGAACGAGCGTTTACCGGACACAGCAGAAGAGGAGCAGCAGCAGCAGCAGCAGCATCGAGATAGCAGATATACATTTTGATTACATTTACCTCTTACACGGACGACTGACACGCAACTGAAAAATTAGCCCTCAAAATAAGCAAAATAACAACGGAAAAGTTTCGTTAGTTACAGCATATACACACAGAAACAGAGGAGACTCAGACAACTGACAGCTCTGTTGAACTTAACGCATGAAATAGCCGCAAACTAGGCGAAGAAGAAGTTCAGAGTGGGAGTGGGAGTGTCAGAAACTGCAGCACTTCGGTTTGCCTCTTTGCCTGCCACTGGCAGTTGCAAGCAGAAGACGCAGCTACACATGAGCACGCTGCTCTGACAGCAGGCTGGAGTAGGAAGGAGTTGGAGCAGGCTGGAGAGACACCGGCACATTTTCGTCAACTGCAGAGGCAACGAAGCATTCAAGCGGACTGTCATCATCAACGCATACCCCGCAACCAAATAAGCCTGCACCCTGCACAGAGAAGGAGTCGTAGCAGTGGCAGTCAGTGGAGGAAAAGTTGTCATCGTCAGCTGCTGTTGGTTGTTGTCACTGCGGGCCAAAGCATAACCCATAAGCATAAGCAGTGGCACACCAATCCACCCAATACGCCCCTGTCCTGCCTCCACCCCCCAGAGCAATCCGATGAATCTGCTGTGCTGTTGTTGTTGCAGTAATATGGCACCGAACCAGCGCGTCACACGCAAATGGGAACTGTTTGCCGGACGCAATAAATTCTACTGCGATGGATTGCTAATGTCCGCACCGCATACGGGTGTCTTCTACTTGACGTGCATCCTGATTACGGGTACCAGTGCCCTCTTCTTTGCCTTCGAGTGAGTATCAAATGCAACACACACACCCACACACACACACACACTCAACAGTTTGTCTGTCTGTCTGCTCAACTCATTTGCACTGACTGCGGTTTGCATTGTTTGCAAAATGAATACGTTGCTAATTAAGCATTTGCCAGGATGTGCCACGCCATGCTAGCATTCACTGCTCAGCTCAGCTCTGCTCGGTTTCCAATTACGCCCACTTTAATGGTCACTGACTGTCAGTCAGAAAGTCAGACAGTCCATCTGTCAGTCAGTCAGTCTGCATCAAATGGCATGTAATTATAGCTGTGCAACGTGGCGTATGCGTTATGCTTGGCCAGGCAAAGCAGCTGGCTTTCGAAAAGATGCTAAACTCTGCATGTATCTCGACCAGGATTTCGTCTGTTTGTGGTTACATACCGATGCCAAATAGTTTTAGTTTGTCGACTCCCATTTGTCACAATGTTCCCAGAGTTATTATCATGATTATACGACTACCTAATCTGGCATATTTATGCTTATCTTTAACCACTTTATTACTATCTGCAACATGGGCCATTAACATTATTATTATCATCACATTTGCTGCACCCAAAGTCCCATTTACATTCACATGGAGTCGGCAAAATCAGTTCTATTCCCATTTCGAAAATGATTCAGTTACTAAATAAATACATAAATACAAATACCGCCAGCGTTTAGCACGATTCCAATGTGTACTCTGGTTGCACGCGGCGTATACGCAATTTCTGGCCGAACAAATAACGTATACGTCACGTAGCACAAATACAAATAAATGCATGCACATGTGTGCATTTACCACCATACCATAACACCCCATACATATATGTATATACATACACACAATGATGCGATTTCCTAGAGTACGCGATTAGAAGGAGCAGCCAGAAATTATGTTGAACATTTTCTGCACGAATCGTTTGCAACATAGCCAAAGAAATTGCATATGTGTATCTCTAGTACTATCAGAGCACCCACACGGCAACATACTCTGCACCCAAATAGCTAAAAAAAAAAAGAGAAGAAGAGGAAAAACATTGCAATTTAAAGCATTTTGTTGCCTTTAACTTGCAATCCAAATTTATGCGCTGCCGAAAAGCCAACAACGCTCTGGCACTAACTGCAGCGTCGACGACACGGCACCACCATTCTTATACCCTGCAAGCGGCATGTGTAAGATTGTGGGGTATGATGACTTTGCATGCGACAAGGTGTGGGATGCAGTGTGGGGAAGACATGAGGAGATCTAGTTAAAATATGTTTACAATAGAAAAACTAACTTAACGCCAGCCCTAAAGTTGGAAGAAGCAAACTAGACTAATCTCTAGGAATTCGAACTAATTTAAGCAGAATTTAAATATAATTCTTGCTTTTTATTTGGATTTAAGTTTAATATGTTTAACGACTGAATTTAGTTGGGTTTAACTTAAGAAATGACCACAGCGTATTGTGAATTAAGGCTTATTCTATGATTTATGATCTATGATCCATCTTTGTGCATTATCATTACCAACATTTACTATCTTTTGCCATCAATATCTGCTGAAAATTTCCATGTCTTCCATCGACTTTTAAGCCAATTTAAAAGGCAATGAATTTGAAATAAACTCAGCAATTCCCCAGTCAATGTTTAAGATCAAAAGTCTGTCTGATAAACCTAACTTTTATCATTTATAAATCACTCAAAGAATTGATCAAATAAGTGGTTCTAGGCTGCATTAGAGTAGTGGAAAGGCAGTCAACTTCGCTAGCCTTGAATACATTTCTACATTTTTTTATAAATTACTTTTACTAGCTATAACTTGTGAACTTTATTTACAAACTTTTTATTATTCAAATAAACTCTTACATTGCAGTAAAAAGTAAATTAGTTTTGCTATTAAATTCTTAATCTATTATATTATATAAACAAGGCTACGCAATGTATCTTCAGTCTGTGCCAGATAACTGTCAGTCGAGCAATCTCTTATACAAATTTTACTTTATTTTCGCCGGAGATTTTATTTTCATTGCTTGCCTTATATTAGCGCAAAGTCGTTGTGGAAGGAGGGCAGATGGGGCGTGGTGCAATCTATAGATATTACAGTATCTGCTATGCTTTTTTAAGTGCTTGTACAGTCGAGTCTGTTCGCTGGTTCGTGTTCTTCATTTCACTAACTCTACACCCTACACCGTACACCTGCCTCGACGGAACTGAGCCCGTGGGCTATGGCCAAATTGTATTCCGTTGAACGCGCTGGCAAATGCAAATCGCTGAAAGGTAACACACACAATGCAATGTTGGCTTCCTTTTTTCCATTGTCAGCGATTTGCCAGCTGAATGTGAGGAAAACATTTTTTGAATGCTTTCCCGTTGACTGAGGAACAGCGGGTGTAAGAAGAGCGTTTGTGTGTGTGCATGTGTGAGTGTGTGGTGGAATAGATGAAAGCAAGCACAACTGTATTGTCATGACAAATGTATTTAACTATTTCGCTTTAGTTTCGCATTGACTGGCCCCAAAATGCAGCTGCAATTCCAACTAGAGCTCTGGGGCTTGTCACACATTATATTCATTTTGCTCAGGTTCCCAAGTGATAGTCCGTGTGTGTGTGTGTGATGAGTGTGTGTGTTGAATGTGTGTGTTGTGCTATTCACAAATTGCTGGCACGCATTGAGCATAATGTAACCATGCTGGAGCCATTTGGGGACAGCTTGCCTCCAATCCCATTGGATTATATCTACTTACGGTACTTGCATGTGTAAGGGTGTGTATGTGTGTGTGAGTCCAACAATTTACCCACAATTTTCTTGTTGATGGCGCCCAGGCGACGCTCAATGAAATTCCCTTGTTGCATATTTTGTGCGGGCGCACGCAATTTGGGGCATTGCCAAAAGTCTCTAGAGAGATTTGCATGCATCTTTGAGCACAAAAACCAAAGGACTCCCCGCTCAGTCCTCCTTTGACTCCTTAAGTGGCATTGACACTTTAACGCCTGCAATGCGAGTGGCAAGCCATAATGCCATAATTATTCCAGCTATAAATAGCCAATGGATATGGAGAGTAATCGAAGTGGAAAGCAGTACGGTAGTCGGGTGTGCTTAACTGATGAAGAGACTAGTGTAATGAGTAAGGAATGCTATAATTATTCCAGCTATAAATGGCCAATGGATATGGCCAGTAATCGAAGAGTGAAGCAGTACTGTAGTCGGGAGTACTTGACTGATGAATAGACTAGTGTAATGGCTAAGGAATGGGAATGAGCCTCAATTCCAAGTAGAGTAGTTGCTACTTTCCCTCTAGCTCCAAATGTTTGTCAATCCTTCTGCAGTAGAGTTAACTTTTACAGATACTTGTACTTCAATTTAAAATATAATTTAGTAAAGTAATCGTAATTATTCCAGCTATAAATAGCCATTGGATATGGCTAGTAATCGGAGAGTGAAGCTATACGATAGTTTAGTTCTTGACTGATGAAGAGACTAGTCCAATGGCTGAGGAAAGGAAATTGTTGTCTCTTTAATTTTATACCTAGAGAGCATCCATTGTAGGTAGCTTAGTTTCTACTTTCCCTATGGCTCCTTATGTTTGTCAATGCTTCTGTAGTAGAGTTATCTCTTACAGATACTTGTACATCAATTTAAAATACAATTTAATAAAGTAACGAATATAGTTTATATGCTGCAGCTGCCATATATCAGCAGTGTGTACATAGTGTATTAAATTTGCAGCTTGCCAAAACTAATTGGTTTCTGGCTGTCCTTGAGTGCATAAGACTCCACTCCATGCTGACCTCAATTTGTTGCACATTCTGCCTATGCCGCACACTCTCGCTACATCTCTATTTTAACTGCTTCTCTCGCCCACAGCTGTCCATTTCTGGCGACGCGTATTAATCCAGTTATACCCATCGTGGGAGCCGTTCTATATTTCTTCACGATGAGCTCCTTGCTACGCACAACCTTCACGGATCCGGGCGTCATACCACGTGCATCCAATGATGAGGCTGCCTATATTGAAAAGCAAATTGGTGAGTATAAGTATGAGTGTGAGTGCGAGTATGAATACGAGTATGAGTACTCGTTTTAATGC